>JAEQBA010002028.1:0-229151 GCA_019434445.1 Phalangium opilio | reverse complement strand
AAAAGTTTCCCACTTTCACGCGAGAATTTCCATCGTATTTTCATCTCGTACATGTAGTATGACAAAAAGAATTTCATAAAAAGATTCGAACGAGTGATGTTGGGAAAGTAGAGAGCTGCAAAATGAAAATATTAACCTCCAACTCCTTCCACTCCAGGCGATACACAACAATGACTCCATTCCTCCCAATGCCCATAATCAAAAGTTTCAACTCCGCAGACTCTCCGCCAAGCGAAATGTAAAACTCCTCCCAACTCCTTCCATGAAATTAAAATTTCTTAAACTCCTCCCAACTCCCTTCCATGAAAAATAAAATTTCTTAACACCTCCCAATTCCTTCCATGGAAATTAAAATTTCTTAACCTCCTCCAAACTCCTTCTAACTTCGTCCATTAAACCTTTCTAGTTTCTAGTCTTTGGAAGATTTCTTTACTCTTTAGAATTGAAAAATAGAATTCAAGTAAAACGTGTAGCTTATTAGTTTTCTTTCAAACTTGGCCTGAGATTGATATCACGAGTGCTTATAATTATGATTTTCAAATAAGGAATAATATTTACTCATAAAATTCTTCTAGACATTAAAACTTAAGATTTGGGGAAAAGGCGCTACGCGTTGTCGTTGAGTCATATTTTACGCTTAGTTTCTTAAATTAGCTACTTAATTAAAATCGGACTGATTCGCTTCGCAAATGCTATTTTAAAGGACAAGTCCACAAACTTCACGAATCAGAAATACTAACACTAGAGTTCATTCTGTTATTTATTTTGCCTGCCAATATGCCTACTGCCTTACTTTAATATGCCTCAAAGCTAGAAAGGAGACTCTTGTCAATGGATTTAAGAGAAAAGGAAAGCGCCAGCGGCCCCATTGTGTGAGAGACTCACTGAGGGGGCGTGTCACGTGGTGTTAAGGGTGAAAAAGAATTTCGTACGAAGCTTCAAAAGACAAACAACGCTAAAGTCCGCTTTTAAATTGGAGCCCTACCACTTAGCAGACTTAAGTTTTCCAACTCCGTAGATTTCCATGTATTAAGATAATTTTCCATTGCCTCCCACTCCGCAATTATAAATATCACTATTCCCAGTGCCTTTCAACTCCGCACACGAAAACTTCCAATGCCACCCCAACTCCATTTTATCTCAGAAAAACATTCCAACTCCTGAGTTCCCATCGCTTAAACGCGGAACCCAGCGGTTTCGGAGTTCTTCCACGGAGTTGCAGCTCTCTATTGGAAGGCTTGTAGTATACGTCGCCCCGAAACCCTTGACGACGAAAGCTTCTCAAATGCTGTTCCATATAGGTCTAACAGAATGCAGTTATCTTTTCATACTTGTGAGGTTTTACATTGTGATCAATATTCGAACACAGGTTTTTACTAGTTAGCCAACTGCTATTGAACAAACACGTTTGTCAAGGATATGGGGGAGCATTTAGAAGTTTCTAGTTGCATTAGAAGCTTAGATACACAGTCCCATCCAAATTCAAAGATATTGTAGTAAATTTCATAATCAGACCTAATTAGCCTCCACTTAATTTCTAATTCCAAAATTTTGGTTTCAAGCGAGCGACAATCTCTGGTCTCAAACGCCATGTTTTTCTAGCTTAAAACAGTACCTCTAATGGTGATAACCACGACAAAAAATGTAGTAAGTTCAACATGAAAATTAGGGGTAAAGTGCGTGTTTCTATAACCATGGTAAAAGGGCGTAACTCCAATACCCAAAATAATATTAAATAAGTCGAAGTATGTATTAAAATCATAAAAATCAATACTCATACTTATTGTTGTTAATGAAACGATGGAAAGGCATTACCCTAAAGTTGGACCTATCATTTAAGATCGATAGCAAACGTTCCTATTTGTCAAAGTTTCTATGTTATCTCTACGGAGAAATTTTGTCTTTTTCACCAAAAAGTCGGATTAAATTTAAGGATTTTAAAATTTATATTTTATATAAAAAAAACTACTGAAAGGATCTCTTTGAAACTGAAACCACACATTGAGGGTTCGGAATACTCCGGATTTAGTTCAGAGGAATGTTTTTCAAACCATCAAACACATTACGAAAAAGCTACATCCAATCAAAAAATTATCCTCATACATTAAAGCCGTCATCAGGCCTTACCTAAGGGAATTTTCAAAATGATTCAGATCGGTTTCAAAAATGTGATTTGAGCCTGAGATATTTTAGGTCAGGACACACTTTACAATGTTTAAGGTGAAAATAGTTTCGCACATTTTTAGGAGTTTGGACTTTCTTTTCTTTGCAATTTATCGTAAAATCCAAATTATTACTTGCATATTTACTACCTTAATTTTGAGCCACGTTTAATTCAGCTTAGTACATACACAGTTTAATTGTAATATTAGTCGGATTCATCGACCCTTAACGCGTTTGGAATTACTTTGGGAAATGAGACAATGCAATATCGTAATGTTAACAACGTAGATTAGTGGTTGTCCTAACGCGTATTAATACACCGCGATAATTGCGTGAGTAAACCCTGGCGTTTATGTGTCATAATTATAAGCGGTTTAAGAACGGTTCGAAGACCATTAAACGATATTAATAAGCCTACTAGGTACATCAGGCATAGTGGTTGCCACAAACCGGTATTTGACTGCTTCGAAAAGTGAATTAACTGAAAGTTTCTATTAGTTCCGGGTAATTAGCTCAGGGCAGTAGCGAAAATGGTGATTAAGGCTAGATAATTTTTTCATCTGTGAGATATTCCAAGAGTCAAAGCGTCGCTGAACGCTTGAATAAAACTTTGGCAAATATTTGATTTTAAAATTAAATTTCAAAAATATGTATAGGCGCGGACAGTCACTAGATTTAATTATTTTAGGGTCTATTAGAAACGTAATTGCCCGTTCTTAATAACTGCCAACAGATAATCATAATTTCCCTCAAAATTAAGGTGTACTATACCACTGTAATAAATTTATCGATTTAAAATAAAATAGGGAAGAAAAGCTTTTTTAAAAACGATATTCGCGTTCTGATGTGTAATATTTCTCTCCAAAAACATCCTACTTTTCTTATGAGCACGTTATAATCCTCAGATTTCTTTAAAAGAAAAAAAGTTTTATTTACGCTTAATTATTTTTTTTTTTTTGTAAATTAAATAACCATAAATACTTGTAGGATCATTGAGGTATACCTTAAAAAGGTCTGTAACGAAGAATCGGTGTTTGGGTAAAATTATTTGAAATACGTCTTAGACACGTGACTGAAGAAAGACGTGGTTCAAAGAAGCTTAGTGAATTTTATTTCGAGAACTACCACATCTGGGAATCGGTGCTGCACCCTCACGAAAAAGCAAGTACTACAGTGTGCAGTTCCTTTCCATGTGGAGTCATTGCATCTTGAGTCACGTGTTGTCTATAAATTATTTCAAATATTTTTTATTCACTAGTCGATACACCTTTACAGTCCCTTTAAAACAAATGCCATAAGATGCTCCCATAATACAGGGTCAGGGGTGGAGTTGACTGACCCTCTGACCTTAGCAAGAGTTCTTATTGGTTCCTGTCTTCGGCAAGGTAAAAAGTGTGTGCAGAAAATTAGTCAGAATGTTAGGGGTGTCACAGGAGCCGACATTTTGTCTTCTGATTAGTTTACTTCTGTCACCTCTTAATAAGGAAGGATGGGAGAAACGTAGTGGCATTAAATGCATCGGCCATGCGTATAATTTCTCTTTTAAGACTTTCCCCCCTTAGAACAAAGATAATCAAGGTACAAGCGATTATCCCCACACGCACCTTTACCTTAGTTTGTTTAATTATTAAACTCAGTCTGTAGCATACTGTCCACGAATCTTTGCCTTCTAAAAGGCTCGCGTTGCCCAAATAGACCAGCTTTTCTAAGGGATAGCGCATCTTAACCAACCCTTTTCTTAATTGCTATTTCGTTTACCTAGAAATTAATTATTTAACTGGCAATGATTGTGTAAAACTAACATGCACTAGTTAATATTTTGGTGAATATTATAAACATTTTAGGCCTATTTTAGTAAGATCAACTCCCTCGAAGTCTTCATGCTCCTTTTAAGGAGGAGTTCTCAAACCATTACTTCAAGAAACTCTACCAAAACCCTTTCATGCTTAGCTATATAGGCCTAATCGTTCTGCATCTGAGTTGGAGGGTTTATTTTCGCTCGGTTTTCCTCGAGATAAAGAAGGATAATTTCTTCGTCATGAACAGATGGGAATTTCTCCTTCCTTACTCCTTGTTTCTTCATTAGATAAGAGAGATTATTCCACAGAAACTTGGTGTAAGCAAGAAGGGAGACCATTTACATATACTTAGCACAAGTCATATGAAGAGCCAAGAATAATTTTAAAAACTCTTCATTTATGAATGTCAAACTGAGTGAAAATTATCAGAAAAAAAAAGCATGAGGTTTTAGCTTCGGAGATTTTTGCTCGTTAACATCGGCCCGTAACACATGTGGAGTAAGACATAGGAGCCTTCAATAGTCTTTAATATAAGAACGTTAATGAACCTTCATCTGGCAAAAATGTACGATTAAATGGGTAGAAGCCTGCGTACGCTGGAATAGTAAAGCTAATTAATAAACATGTGTGACTATATGGTTTTGTTAGGGACCTATGCCTATATCTCCGTAACTTAATGTTGTAGGCCCCATGTTTTTCGACACATTCCACTGAACTTGACCTGTAATTTCAAAAGTATTGCACACATCCTAACGTTACTTTAGTCCAAGGATTAGAAAAGAATAGAAATTATCCAGCCACGGATGGTTTTAAAACCCCTCCCACTGACCTTATTTTTAACATAACGCGCTTGGGCTTGATTCGCTTATTCTGCATTTTCACAAACTCTTATAAACAGTTTTGAATATATACGACTTTACATGTACGAAGTATATGTTCTAATTTATTGTTTTGATTAACGTTGCTATGGAGATAGCGATTTTTGACATCGAGCGTGGCAATGCCAAGTTCGCGATTTGCCCTTGCTACTATATTCGAAAGATATTGGCTTTCAGACTTCAAACTCTATTTGTAAAGAAAGAATCGATTTTTCTTGTTTACGTTAAGGTATTAACCCTTTACGTTTTCAACTGTTTGTTGGAAAAAGTAAAATGTATAAAATTCGAGAGTGGTGACTCGTATGAGCTTTCAATATATATGAAGAAACACAAGGGCTTAATATATCTGAAGGTACTTATAATATTAACACAGCTTCAACATGACGAAGGGTCAACCCAGGGGTCTACCGTGAAATACCTTGATTCTGGTCCATTGCACCAGAGCTCTTACCTCGTACCGTTCAAATATCATTTGTATTATAGGCGTAAAATCAATTACGATTTAGCATGAGTTATAAGAATTTAAATAAATGGTGAATAAAAGAAGTTTAGGAATTAAAACAACTGTAGAACGTTAATATACAGGATATTCCTGAAAAAGCGTGTGCCAATGTGCACGAGTACAAAGTTTAAAAGGACCCACAACATTTAGTTACGGAGATATTTTGACCCGAATAACATAGAAATAGCCTTACATGGGAGTAAGATATATCAGCCTTTAATCTATTAAGGTTATTTAACCTTTATCTAGCAGAAGTGTTCAATTAAAGAGTTAAGTGTGTACGCTGGAAAATTAAATCTTATTACTCCACATGTATGACTATTTCCTTGCCTTTGGGACCCAATGTTTGTGAGACTATATCTCGGTAACTAAATGTTGTAGACCCCATGTTCACTTGCCACTCAGTTTGTCACTAATAATCATATTCTTCAATTTATGGCAAACTTATCAGAAATTACCTTTAATATACATACATAAGAACAAAAATACTAACTGTAAGACTACTATGGTAATTGTCCGGCCGTGCATCTTATTTTTCCGTGATCAATATTTAATGAACCGCACGTGTAAACAATTTATTTCTGAAAAGGCTACTGAATCCAACTTTAATGACGCTTACTTTGTGTTGCATTATAAAAATTACATCAGCAGCGATACATAATTAGTATTAATACTAAAAACCCCTGAGGATAAATATAAACTGGAGCTAATAAACTTATAGTTTCGTTTATATCTCCAGGGGGTCATAATAGATACGTCTTGCTTGTTGGTACAATCCCAACTGCAAGTGTCAACCATTAAATTACACCCTTATTTTGAAAAGAAGGACGATACACATCCAGAGGCTAGGATTCTATTAAAACTTTGAAAAGGTAGTCTGAGAGTATACGACCTTAGGTTTAAGGTGAGTGAAGCAAAATCCAATTTAGGAGCCTTAAGGCAATTAATTTATTTTCGTCGCGAACTAAACCCGAGATAGATACCCCAAACTCTAAGGTGGTTCCGGAGAGCTGTTTTAGTATTTTTCTTTTTTGTACTATAAGCCGAGTACAACAAAACACGATCCTAAATCTCAAGGAGTACAAGATTTTTGTCTAGTTCTGGGAAAATTTCATGAAAAAGAAGTTCCAAGCTATTTTCATGAAACGTGTATAATCAAGAAGTGATATCTAGTTTATTAGGGAGAAGGTATAAGATGCCTAAGTACTCGCGCGCCATAGTCCCAGCTCCCCTTTCACAAAATACAAGGGGGGACGTCAAAGGAGGCCGGGCTATTTTGCCTCTCCTCAGTCGGAAAAGTCGTCGCGCTGATGTGAGATTTCAAAAACCAATGAGATGCTGGTTGTAATTTAGAGGCGCGGATTAACTCCGAACCTACGTTCGGACTGGAGGTAAAGCTGGAAATGTGGCGAATTCATACTTTCTCCCTAATAAATTAGATATCACTTCTTGGTATAATCTTACTTCGTTCCAATAGATCTGTGTTAGTAATTTTTGGCCAATTGAAATGAAATATTGAACTTCATCAAAGCAAGTCATGCTAAATGTCGGACGGAGAATCTTTGTATGGTAGGGTAGTGGTTAAATACACGATCGTTTTCGGTTGATGTTCCTTCAAATTGGATGAAACTTAAAGAGAATTTTCATGAACTAGTCTCAAATCGCACATAAATATTGTATAGAAATACTGATTTTTATGTGATGGAGGCGATTTAATAAGTAAATTTCTAAAGATTAGCTTAGGTTAGGTTAGTTAAATAGTAGCTCATTACATCTTGACAATGTAATGGCTGACCTGTTGAGAGTCAGTTTAGGAAAACATTCTCATCTATTACATGAACATTTATTTATTCTTTATGAGAAGTTAGACATGATTAAAATAAGGGTAATTTCACACTCTAATGTTGTATTTCTCAATTTTAAAAAGTGCAATGAGAACTAGAAAGGAGTAAAAGACTATTACAGATCATTGAAAAGGTGGCAGAGGGTATTTGGTATTTTGATTAATGATATCCGAAATTTATCTAAATGAAGCTTTTCATACCTATAATAATCTAAATTTATAAATATCTTGGTCTAATTCACGAGAAGAAAAGTGAGGAGAAATCTTTGTCAAAATCCGCAGTTTAAAAGTATCTGGATTAAAATACCAAGCGTTCAGTTGGCCTGCATGGGCAGTATTAGCCTATAGTATAAGAGTTCGAACAACATCTATAATCAGAGATGATCCAAACTTCTGCCGAGATTTACTCGATAGGGGTGACTTTTTTCCTCATAGCAAGCAACTATAGCTCTCTAAAACAACCAAGGGCAATGTTTTTACGAGTAAGGCAGATTTATTTCGGTTATAAAGCGGTGCGACGCCGGATCTGGAGAAAAAATCCTAAAAACCTTTGCCAGAAAGTACCCGTCCACTTCCTTGCCTTACTTTCACTTGGAAAGGTAATATCCACAAAATAAATTCGAACCCGAGCGGCGTAACTTGGCTAGAGAACACGGGTTTTCGGGTTTACGTTTGAGGTTAAAGGGAGGTCTCTGTAATCGCGAGTTTCGTACGTGTAAAGGTTTTGATTCCCATCGTTTGATGTTGCGAACGTTTCGATTTACAATCATCACCTTTCTTACTTTTAGGTTTCACACAGCTCTATAAATGGGTTTGTTTTTGTACCAATATCATTGCGATAAGTTATAGCTATCCGTAATGGCTAACGGCACGTATTGTCAGGGAGAGGTAGAATAGGAGAGGAATTGTACGCACCTTTTTAGACATTTTAACAAAGGGAGAAAAGGGGATGGGGGAACACAGTTATCGCTTATCACGTGGAAAGTGGCATTAAAGTTAGCCCAAACTCACACAACGAGCTACTATCTCGTGAGTATCTTGACAAGGATAAAAAGCGTCCGATGGTTGTAGTTGCGCAATCAATACGAAACCTTTTTTAAAATAATGCATTTTGTGTTGGAGAGAGGGCCCAAAATTGTAACCCACGTGACAAGGAACGAACTAATCCCATTTGATCCCCTTTCTTTCACTATGAGAACCTAGGCCAAAGGTGTAGATTACTAGTTCGCCCAACAATAAGACTCCTTACCACTTTAATTAACTTAAATCTTTAATTTCTGGTGGCGAGTAAAAAAAGAGTTAAAAACAACTAACAGGAAATAGAATTAATTAAGATGGTATGTTTCGTATAACCACCCCCCCCCCCGTTTCTCTTTCGCCATATTTGATGTAATAACCAACCATTTCTTATTGGATTATCGTGGCTTACAGTTAATTTAAAATATTTCTTTCGCAATAGTATACATCTTAAATCTTCTATCAACATCCATTATCTTCTGTTTATTTTGTTGTACTACATTAATTCTTTAAGGGACCCT
Organism: Phalangium opilio; assembly: GCA_019434445.1. Taxonomy (NCBI): domain Eukaryota; kingdom Metazoa; phylum Arthropoda; class Arachnida; order Opiliones; family Phalangiidae; genus Phalangium; species Phalangium opilio. Next base: position 220,428 of record JAEQBA010002028.1, on the reverse strand, counting down.
AAACCTCCAAATTCAAGACTACTCTCTTCGACGAAAAGTTTAAAACACGAAACAAGAAAAACACTACAAAAACTTGCCTTCATTCTCTAGCAAAAGATACAAAATCTGAATTCGCTATAAGGCTACACGTTAATGGACGACCAAAATCCAAGTTTCACAGCCTTTACGAAAAATCAGATTAATGCTTGGATTCAAACTGTGAAACTATATATCCGTTACAGGGATTTTGTCCGTCTTGTTATCCGATATTGTGTAGGTATAGACGGGCATTCCCTCATCGCTTCTCAACCTGCAGCTTCTACCACTTCCTAGGACAACATTTCGTGTTTGCTCTTCATCGTCTCTTTGCGAGTTTGTGCAAAAACCTCAATTTCCTTTTCAACCCCCTCTCCTTCTCCGTCTTGGGATCTACGGGGAATTCCAGAGCCTTTGCTCGGTAGGTCCCTTGTTTAAATTCATCCCACGCGGTTCAATATGGGCTGGCCTCCAGATCTTCATCATTCCTGACGTTGCCAGAATCTTTTCCTTAGGCATCTTACCTAACTCGTGCAGAAGCGTATGAGTTGTTCGATAAACTCAGGCAGACTCAACGTTTGATCTGACTTAAAATGTAGATATGCTGACCCTCAACATCTGAAGAGAAAACATTAACATTTACTGCCGTGCCATTATCAGCAATTATTCTTCCAATATAGGCAAATTTGTTGAACGAGACTCTGTAGGTGTTGCTTTGAAGAAGTATTCTACCATTTTGTACTTCGAGTATCATACACTTCTGCTATAACCCTACCTAACTCATCCCTCAAGCATCTCCACTATATTTCTCATTCTAAAGTTGTTTCTTGTTAATATGATGTCACGCTGGACACTGTTGGTTCAAGCGATTTTCTCAAGATCTTAAGAAGCTTGTCTTCTCAGCGACTTGATTAAATTGTCCTAGCGGTGTTTCTTTCCAACTAGTTCGAGAGGAGCATTACAATCTTGAAAACAATTGGGGAACAGAAACTTTAATTAAGAATTTCAGACATTTACTGTCAAAATAGTCTGTCGTCTATAAGAAATACATTTTTTCTTTTAATTTTGTCGACTGAAGGTATGTAGGTGCTGCAACGTTATGCGGACCCAAAATATCTTTTCAAATGGAGCAAACTAAGCTGGGTACAAGACATTTAGGATTAAACTTTGCGGTCTTAATTTCAATGCGTTAAAAACAATAATTTTTCTGCACGTATAAAACGGATTTATGGGGACAAGTAGACTCGATGTTCATTATTTCTCATCTTATATACAGGGTGTTTCTGATAAGTCTGCCATAAATTAAGGGGGATGTTCTTAGGGCGATTTTGAGCCGAAAATGTTCAATTTCATATTGCCGTCCGCGCCATAGTTTTTGAGTTATAATTACAGTGTTTCAGGGATGACCCTGAATTGAGTGTTTTAGGGATTAAACTAGCCTCTTCCTTCAGTTTCTTAATCACATATAAGGGATCATCCGTAAAATAGTACAATTTTAACTTTACAACAGTGCCCGGCCAGGACGGCAAAACTGCCCAAAGAACATCCCCCTTAATTTATGGCAGACTAATCAGAAACACCCTGTATAATGGATAAGTCTATCACCCAATTCTGTTTACAAAAGGAGTTCTACGTCACACTTTCTAAACCTAGACCTCCTTTATCTTTCCTTCACTGGCACTGCGTTAAAATTCTCCTTAAGTTGATCCTATAGAATAGGTGATTGCTCTTTACACGCCGACTCCTCCGATGACAAAAACTGGCTTTTGACAAGAAAAGGACGAGGTTTTTCGAGATAAAAGATTCCCACACACCCCCTCTCACCCAAATAGTACAAACACGCACCCAGAGACACGTCGGTCGGAGGAAAAAAGAAAAGTAGGGAAGCATTTAGGCTAGCCCTAACATTGATGCGGGATTTTATTTCATGAATTTGAAAGAAAAAGTGCGCCTTTTCGGTTATCTACTGTTTTTGCAGAATAAATGGAAATTTTGATATTCAAGGTGGACAGCAATTCCTCTTCTATATATAGATGCAGTATAAGTGTGGAACTTTGGATTTCTTACCCTCTTCAGACAAGGTCTTAAAACCCTGTTTAAAGGGCTCCACCGGAGGCCTGCGGGCCCGGTAGACTTGCAAGAAATAAAAGCAAGCCTGCCATTTACTAGTGTGGGCATAGTGGTCCCGCAAGCCTCGGTTACGTCCTTCAATAAACCAAAGTTTGTTTCATAAACATGTTTGTGGTTATGTTTAACACCTAATAGTTTCAATTTAACTTGGCGTATTTTAAATCAATGTTGTTTAATTAACTTTGGCTTATTTTGAGTACGTCTCAAGAGGGTATTAGGCTGTTTCGTAAACGTGAATTTCTAGAGTTACACAGTACTTATGAAGACTTGTACGCGGTTTTTCTTGAAATTGCTTTTCAAGCAAAATCCTCCGACTCGTGGGACTTTGAACAGATGGAGGCGAGAGAGGCTATTGATCTCTTTTTTGAACTTAATGAGTTCATTTGGTTATAGATTTCGCTCGAGTTGGCTTTCTTATACTTTGGGAAAACGCCTACGTCGAACGTGATCCCCCATAAATTCCTTTTTATCTCCGACCCCGGTTGGTTCCAGTTTAAAGACTTTCGCTAACCTCAGTTAAATGAAGATTCTCTCCCTCTCCTATCTATACTTTTTCTCGAGTTTGTGCTATCTGAGAAACGAAGATACGGCGGCTTAAGAGCCAAAGCTTTCTAGAGTTTTTTTAGAAAGAAAAATTGAAATTCTTACAGTCGTTCCCTGTGAAGTTTACCAACAACACAAAGGCAAGGTTTCGTTTTTAAAATATAGCTGGTGCATGCATGCTAGAAACTGAATCTAATTAATTTGACATCATACATTATTTTCGGAAGAGAACTGAACTGAAAATTGTTTTATATACACGTTTAGAACTTAGATTTATGCTATTTTTCAATGGTATTTTACAAGTAGTAGTTTTATCGGAGTGAGATTAAGAATTTCCTTAAAAACGCCTTAAATTACCGCTGTTTCCTTGAATACAGCTTCATGGTGGCAAATCGCTAAGAGCCACAAAATAAGGGTTAAATTTGAGTAAGCTAGAATATGATTTTGGATGATTTTTTCGATTTTTTTTTATGTATAGTCACAATTCGTTATCAAATTTGATCAAACTGCAATTTTGACATCAGTAACACCAGTAACACTAAGGGAAGGTTTTAGAAGTGGCTTGATTGAAGTCCCTCGAGATTGCAACGGCGGCGAACCCCTAATAAATAAGATTGTCAAGTATATTATAAAAAAATGACTTGATTTGGACCATGGGCGATGAAACAAGCTTTAAGAGTGATGTTTATCAATTGACTGAAGTTTAGATAGTACAATTAATTTAAACTTTGATCACTATTTAATTCAATAAACTGATTTTACTGTTAATCGATTTATTACCTCTCAATTACTTGAAAAAAATACTTATCCTCTTTTTTTAAGAACAATTACAATTTCCGAATTAATGTAATTATTTAATACCCGTAAAATTGTAGCTTTACGGTTAACCCTAAGTAAGCGCCATTTTTTTTAATTGTAGTTGGAAAAACAGTTTCTAAAAAACATCATACAGATATTTCATATTTTCAACAGAAAATGTTTCCCGAAGTTTCCACTCCCTATTTTAAATAAAGATATTTTTTTTTGAAATTCGACATCTACTGTTATCCATTGTGGTACCACATGGGTTTTCTTTGTCAAGTCATCAATACTACTTGAAGAAAGATCCATAAGCGCTGGAAATGTTCTAAGGAAGAATTTCAACGGTTGGGGCTTTGAGAAATCTTCGCTCAAAAATTACACGTCGGGCAGCAAGTATTAGCCAAGAAAATAGGGTTATATTGTAAAGAGTAATTCTCATAACCATTTAAGTTAATAGCTATGGTCAAGCCACTGACAGCTGTTTCATATTTTTCGAGAATTGTCAAACACCAAATTCTTTTTCTTCTTCTTTTCATTTTCTCATGGAAAAGAAATTCTGCCGATAATAATATCAGAAAAAAAGATTTTTTGGACATTTTTTCTTGCTTCAAACCGAGTGTCCAAGATAGGAGAAGAAGAGTTTCTTTCGCGTCAAAATAAAAAGAGTATAGAAAGGATGAGTTCAAAAATTTCGCGAGCTAGGTCAGCAGTTTATTCTCTTTTTCGGAAGATTTTTCTTTTGAAAACTTACTTTTTTTTCTCTCTTTCCCAGCTCCATCCCATTTTTTGGCCCAAATTCAAGAAATTCTACAAGAGTAGAAGTTTTTATATTTCAGTGCCGACTATCGTAAGTTTAGTAACTGGATATTTAAGAGAAATATATTTTTTTTTTTACTCGGTTTTGTATTGCTAGAAAGCATCCCGCATTTTTCGTATTTCAAATTAACCCATTTTTCTTACACTATTTTGCGTAGAGAAGCTAAGTTTTAATCAAAGAAATATATATTGTAATATATTTTTAAACAAATAACAGCCCCATAGGAGTCTATGGACTAGATATGTGAAATTATAATAAATTTTTAAAACCGCAATTTATAGAGTAAATTGGATAAAACTGGAAGGAAATAGGGATGGAGCCGAAACCTCTAACGTTGCAGTCTGCACCCCCCTGTCCCATCTACGGCAACGAAGTCCTCCCAGCATGCTCAGCGTTTCAGTAGGGTGGTACGGTACAGAAACGTCGAGGATGCCCCTGTGTCTTAAAAAGAGAAGCAAGTTCTCGTACAAATACAATGGCGCTACGCGGTTGCACTTAACAATCGCCTTAAAAAAGGGTAAGGGCATGCGCAAGGTACATGACAGACTATCATGGCCACAGCCCATTATCTTTTCTACTCCATAAAGAAATTAGACCGATTTCAATTTTGGGAATTTGTACCCCTTTGTGGGTAAGAGTTGCTTAGCACCAAGAATAGTAAATCAATGACCAAAAATTATTAATAGTTTAAATGAACCTTGAAGTCAGACCCGTCAATATTCTTTGGGAGCATTGTAATCTGCTAAAAATGTAATTCGAAGATACGACTATTTCGCTAGTAGGGTACGAAACGGCGTGTATTTGATTTATAAAGGTATACAAACCTATCGAACTAACGCATTTATATTTTCTTTCTCCATGAAATAAAATATGAAAGTCTTAGGTTTCTAAGAACTGAATTCGAAAATTCTATTCATGTGGAAGTTTTCTAGCGTTATGGATGTGGTAATGTGGTGGTTTTTCTTTCAAGGATTTAAGCGTACTAGTTGGTTATATCATGCGAAACGGCCGCAATGACGAAGTTTTGGCTCTATTCCCATTGGTCCCAAGATGCATCGACCTTTTCTCTTATTTTTTGGACTGTCCCGTTTGTCTCTCTTGGAAAGTAATCACAGTCTGAGACTTTCTTTTCATTTATTTTTTTTTCAACTACATGTAGCATTTATCATAAGTTTATAACATATGTTCCATAAGTTTGTCTCTGGTTACTAAGTGACATAGGTGAAACTTCATAAATTCTCGTAAAGCGACACCTGGTGGGGCGCTGTTGAAGCCTTAGTACAGGCTGAATAGGAAGATGAACTGCAAAATTAACCGAGTGTAGTCAATTCTCGCTTGTCGTTCTCGAACTAGCTCGACCTGTAAGTCTCTAGCATTACGAAGTATAGATATTGTCATACTTACGGAACATCTCTAATAAACTTATGATTTATATATATTTCTCTAGAGAAGACAGAGCCGCCGCTGAGTTTGCATTGCGACAAAAGAATGCGCTTTAGGAAATTGGCGAGAAACTACTCAATTATTTTTGTCTCCAACTTGCTGCACGAAAGACTCTTGAGAAAATTATAGTGTTTCCGTAATCAATTGGTTTCGCGATGGGATAAATGTCGTAATTCTGATATAAATGGCTTAACATTTTCATTTCTTGTTGGATCATCGAGAAGTACATACACCCTGTATGTACTTCTCGATAATCCAATTTCGAGTCAAAAATGTTATATGATATTTTACCGGCCGGGCCACCGTTTAAAAGTTAATAGAGGATCTTATTAAATTTAATAAGCATTGTTTTTCGGTTTCTTACTTAACCTTAATTGGTCATCCGTTAAACACTGCACTAAAATTTATTACTAAAAATATTCAATATTGTCCAAGATAAGGATCATTTCAATAAGTGACCATATCTACAACGGCTCAAAGGTCAAGGTTGAAAGATTAATACTTGGTTGCGTGCTCCGTTTGCAGTATGTATTTTTAAGTGCTGTATAATTTTTGACAAGTGATATAAAATTATAACGTTTCATACTGGTCATATGAACAATCATTATCTTAATATATCTATTTCGCTCCCGAATTTATCGCAAGTTTCATCCGTGAGCCTTCTTACATCCTCCAGATCGACAATCAAATGACAAGCACATAGTTTGAGAAGTTTTAAACGCGCTTCGGATGATTATCAGATCGTCTTCCAGTAGTTTCCATCCCGTTTCAGGAACTCTAACCGCATCGCATGGACTGGACTGGAAACGATATCATTCACTTTAGCATATTTTCATTTATGGCATAATGTTAACATTTTTTTACTAATAACTGGCACCGTAGCGCTTTTTATTAGCGTTTTCAGCGATGATGATATAAAGACATTTGTAATTTTACAAGAGTTACACATTGTGTGTTAGTCCTTGATTTGTAGAGCACATCATGAACATTATAAATGTGAATGTTTGTTACTCGATCTTGCATTAACGGGTGAACATATTTTCATGAAATTTTATCTAGCAAGCAGATACACTATAACCTGAACTAGCATCTACTTAATAATAATCTGAGCTCTTTCCATGAAAGAACAATCTTTCCATCTTATGGATAATTAAGCCCTGTGTGAAATTAAGACTTGATTTTATCTAAAATGAGCACCCGATTACAAGGTGCAGATATGTTATCTCAACAGATACACAAAATTATATAACCTTTCATTCAGTTTGAAGTAGATGATCAGTATTGTCTGTTTATTCACAAATTAGTTGATATAATAAGGTCAGATATACACCTTCTGTGGATAATCCATGAAGATAAAAAACAGGTATATTGGCAAAAAAATATAACACGCTCTAGCTCAACCATTAAAGCACTGTATTTATTAAAGCGCTATATATGTTTTTCATCCAAATCTACCCACCCCTCTCCTTGGATTTTAAAAGAACGACTCCAGTCAACAGAACACAACACAGGCAATTCGAATCCATGTAGATGAAACGTCCCTGAAGCTCATTCTCCCTCTCTCTTGGCCATCATCCGTGATTATTCTGAATGTGAAAACTTTCGGCTCGAAGAGAGATGGCGAGGTACTTCGGTATCGACTAATTCACCCTCCCAAGTTAGAACTTCTCTCTCCATAACGTTTCGCGAAGTTCTAGCTGGCAAGACAAGTCCTAGATAATCATTCCCTTTAAAAATGATTGATTTGATTTACTGGGTTTGAGATAGAGCGCCCCCTACATTAGAAGACCATCGTTTTTAAGTGCTTTATAAATCCTCTTTCCAAACTCAGTCAGTTACGAAACTTCCCAAGCAGTTATTTTAAAGGACAAGTTTGGTAAAAAGATTCACTTCACTCAAATTGAATTAAAAATTTTCAAACCAGCTTTAAAGTCAGAGTATGCCACAAAATTCCCATTTGTGCCAACTGGTGTGTAGTGAGCCGACACTTGCAATATTTCAAATCAAGTGAATGTTTTGATATTACGTTTTTTGTCAGTATGGAAATTTGTTCTTGGTACTTTTAAAATTTAAACCTTTCTGCTCTGGGAAAATTTGGATCCGATACTCGCTAACAGGAAACGTGTGAAGTCACCGGACGCGTATAAGACCTTCATCTTAAGTGACGTACAATCGTCGTTAATGTCAATTGATATTATTGGACTCGTTTAGAATCTGTCATCAACTAAAGAGAATATAGCAAGAGGAGCAGTAGGTTAATCTTGAGAAGGGGCGTCAGAGCTTTCGATTTATATCTTCCACTTTTATTAAATAATAGATATTAATTTTAGTTATTGGTTTAACAGTTATTAAGTGCGGTAACGTTAGACTTTATACTTTAGTAGATAGCACCTATAACATGTTATAACATGTGTCGTGGACCAGCCAAAATTCAAAAACCGCATGTGGTAATTGAAAACTCGAACGATCGTTTTCACAATGTCTATGGAAAAATGTTACTTTTGATTCCCCTTACTGTATTTTCTCTCCTGCTAACCATTTCGTCTTACTAACCAAAGCGTGTAATTTTCATGAGATTTGACCTTTAAAATCCATCATATCGGAGGCAGGCAAACGTGTGAATCCCATTTTTTCGGTAATGGTTATTTTTGAAAAGAGCTACTTTTTGATGCGATTTTGATGAGACGTTATATTTCGTTTGATATTTTTCGACTCAATTTTTGAACGTGAACCACGCAAAGTTAGATATACGCTCTAGGTTTCTAACGTAAAAAAATTACAATATAAACGGAAAAAGGTGCGGGTTACTATTGAGTCTGAAGATTTACCTTTTCTATAGCTACAACTACGCATATTGACTCATTTCAAGCAGTTAAAAAAACAAATTTAGAAGTTTTAAGATAAAATTAATCCACTTGATTCCGAATAATTTAGAGGAATTTATAAACGATTGCTGTGTTCGCCTCTGAGGTTTGCATTCTTGCGAAGAGCTCTCTTTCCAAGAATTATATTTAATTCGGAAGTCGACAGTGAAAGTTAAACACTGTCAGTTGTTATCCAATGACATTCAATTTAAAAGTAATTATATTTGAAATTTGGAGTACCGATTGAAGTTTAAAGGCTTAAAATTACTAGAACAAATTTTCGAAATAATCTCAGAATAGGTAAAACTATAATAAATATAAAATATATCAGGAAGCTTCCATTTAGGGGCATATTTACCAATGCATTTCCTACCTACCCCTGTAGAAATGTTTACACTGCCTCATTTCTGTGATCTTTGAAGAAGTCTACATTTAGGGGTAAAATTATCAATGCATCGAGCACTGAATAAATGAATGAATGTTTATTGACCCTGATATATGCCTTTTGTAACAGTTATGAAGCCCCAAGGGGTTATGATAAAAAAGCCATCAAAGATACCGACCGACAAATGAAATAAAATAAAAAATACAATAAGGCAAAGATAACATTTAATGGGGCGGTGGCAAAGGACAAAGAAGCGTATAACAGCAACAGAGTAACATAATCAAATGACACTAATTTGTAAATTAAATTAACCAGCAGAGATGTTTCAACGTTTAGAAGACATCGAAATTGAGGGATAAAATTGCTAATTTTCTGGAAGGAGAGGGTGAGAGAGGTCTGAGAATGCAAATGGAACTCGCCCTAACTCTAAGAGGAAGGGAGCGGGGTGGTTTAATGTTGGGTTCAGTAAGACTGATCATACTAACCGGGTTTCGGTTAACATATAATTATGGATCTATGTCTGAACGCAGGATGGACCAAGTGATGATCGGACTTCAGATCGTGTCGCCCAATCGCGCCTGACATATAAAATTAAACATTAAATTTTAATTTACCGCAAAATATGTTCAATGTGAAACCAGTTTTGAATTCTAAAAATTCAAACTTACGAGTAGTACTTCATTCGTGGTATCTTCTGATAGTAAACAAAAATGTATTGATTTGGTAAAGCAATTAGATTCTCGAGAGCACCTATACAGAGGAATGTTTCAAATGGCCTCAATGAATGAATGAATATTTGTTAGTTCTATAGCTCCTTTCAATCTAGGGTGAAACCTTTCACGCCCGAAAATAAGTGCAAACATATTTATGGGACAAATATCGAAAGTTTCATTTTAACAAATATGGAATAATATTTATCTCAATACATCGAACCTTTCGGACACAGTACATAAATTTATCAAATGGCGTCCTTATCCATGGGAATTTACTAATTAGCAAAATATATTTTTCCATTAATTGGTAATTAACTCGCTAAATTACCGTATTAAAAAAATGAGGTTATTTGACCTTGACATTTCTACACACCACTGTACGGTTAATCTCTTACTTTTGCAGTAAAAAAAGACAATACTTCTGAGATCCAAATAAATAAAACCTTGGGATCGTTTATTCAAAGCAACAGTAAAAAATCAGCAAACCTTCAGCGTTTTTTTAAAACATAGGTCAATACTCCTTCCTAGAGAGAAATCAGAGTCCGATATTCAAAGAAACGAATAAGGCTGTTTGTAAACCCCAAAACTATCCAATGGGTGTTTTCCCCCTCCCCGCTCCTTCATAAAGAGACAGTGGGAAGAGCGAGTGGAAGCTTCGAAAAAAGAGCCGGAAGCTATAACAGAAGTATTTCCGTTTTCCCAGAGGGCCTGGAAAAGGCACAGAGAGGGAGAGCTAGTGGTGGAAGCTAGAGAGAGACGGGAGTGCGGGCAAGAACCGCACGCTGTTTCTCATGTTTTCTTTCGCTTTAATGTGATAAGATAAAGCTAGTGTCTCCCTAACCACCCTCAACTACCCATTCGCCCATCACATTCAAGATCCTTCTCACCAACGTTTTCGATCTATCAAAGAGAGGATGAAATGAAGTAGATATATTGCTCTTTGAAGAAATATTTACGAATTAACTGAACCGCATTCCAGATGGATTATACAATTAGCGACTAATTAATTAAAAGTTGTCTTCGAGCATTATTCCTGGTCTGTGCTATTTAACTAATCAATTTCAACTCAACTCCTCTACTGGTATATTACTTGAAATTCTTGCTACTTCGCATATTTTAGAGAGAAACTGACGTACACGTGCAAGTCGCAAAATGGTTTGAGCCAAGGTTACCTTCAAATTATTTACACTATTTATATTTTCTTTAAACAAATAATTAAATTTCACTCTTTATTGATACCATAAATTCATAAGATATGTTCCATAAGTTTATCATGAAGTGACAAGGGTGAAACGTCATAGATTCTCGTAAAACGACGCCTGGTGAGGCGCTGTCAAAGTCTTAGCAGAGACTAAAGAGGAAGATGGACTGCAAAATTAACCGAGTCTAGTGAATTCCCTCGTTGTTCTCGAACTAGTTCTCAATAAGTCTATTACGAAGTATAGGTAGTGTCGTCATACTTATGAAACATATCTTATTCTAGAGGGCCGGTAGGCCCTTCTAGATAAGATCCCACACCCTCCCGTAATGTTAAATGAAAATTCACAGATTTTCGCCGATTTTCCCATAGGAATAACATGGGGTTTTTGGTGCTCCTGTACATCGAATCATTTAAAAACTAAAGCGAAGTTACGTTTCGGAATACTTTCAAATTAACAAGTAACTATCCAAGGTGTGCCTTTTTCAAGTTTCATCAAAATTAATTAAGTCTAAGTATGTTAATTTAATTAAAAATGTAAGTACCTCAAAAGATTATTCTACAGCAGACGACGCTAATTGTTCATTACTCTACAGTAGACGACGCTAATTTGCCATTTCACCGCCATTTCACCGCCTTGAAATTTTAACTTGATATTTTTCAATAAATATAACACTATATTTTTTAAAAATTTCTCTGGTGGGTCTATTTTTCGTTTAATTATGTGTCTCGGATGAAATTCTATACTTAAGATACCTTTTTAATTTGTATTTTAGATGTTAGTTTCGACCAAGGCTTAAGTTGCCTTACTTAGGCCATGGATTTATAATAGAAGCTTACGCTTCATGGATATTTCACTGTAGCCTTCAGTAAGGCATAAGGATAGATGGATCAGTGTTGGAAATAAGTATTTTTTTAAAACTGGACCTGTGGCCTAGGTATTTTAATTAAAATAACTGGCCACGGTGCCACTCACTGTAAACGTGCAAGGGTAAGCACGCAATGTCATGGATAATTGCAATCGTAAAGTGGACTGTAAAAGATACGGCTTTGATAGTTTAAAAATCGTGACAGGAGGTTGGTTTTGAAGTTGACTATAAAGCTCGGGTTCTAAAACGAATTGTGAACCGTATCTTATAAGAATTAGTAGAAGTGTAGAATCATTTTTAACCTCGTCCTAGAAGTGAAAAATTTCGCATTTCAGGCAAGAAATTGTTTTATAATAGATTAATACAAATGCAGACTGAAGGAACAGATATTATATAAAATGGACTTGGTTTGCCCAAGCCTAAAAAACAAAACGATAAGAGTTTTTTCCAGTTGACTGAAGCGCGGATATTTTATTTTCTATATAATTTTAAAGACAATCCGTATTTTACTACTCTTTAGAATTTAATTCAATCTCCTGATTTTACTGGTTATGGATTTATTTCCTATAAATTAATTGAAATAAAAAATTACTTATCTCAGATTTTTCACCAACAATTCCATTTCCGTAAAATTTTATCATGAAAAATCTGAGATAAGTAATTTTTTATTTCAATTAATTTATAGGAAATAAATCCATAACCAGTAAAATCAGGAGATTGAATTAAATTCTAAAGAGTAGTAAAATACGGATTGTCTTTAAAATTATATAGAAAATAAAATATCCGCGCTTCAGTCAACTGGAAAAAACTCTTATCGTTTTGTTTTTTAGGCTTGGGCAAACCAAGTCCATTTTATATAATAAAATTATGCCTTCATCTAATGTTACCGATGTGAACCGTGCAGTTTGGTCACATTTGGAAAATAACTAACTATGACTGTGCACACAGAACGAAACGCTTAAACATAGAAAGATCAAATCACTTCGCAATAGATTTGACTTTCATCGTCACTTCAAAGTAAAATACTAGCACTCGGTTTCAATAGGGAGAGTGGAATGAGTACCATATCTCTCAAAATGTCTTTCATTCGAGTGTAAGAGAGTGGGCTATTTTATCTAACAGAGTTTTCCACGCTAGATTCATCAATATTTCAGGAGTAATTCCATAGAGGATCTACGTAACACGTCTATATCATACGAAGGGTAAGGTCAGTTACCTTTCCCTTATTCACACAAAACTCAGTCGTCGCTTCTGCTGGTAAGATAAAAGTTTTACACCCAAGATGAGACTAGAATTTATTCAATTCTTTTATGAATAATATTACTCCGTGATAACCAAACTCAGCTTTACAAGAAGCAGTGTTCGAACCCCCCCCCCCCAAAAAATCCCACTGATTTTATTGGGTTTAAGCCAACGTATAACCCACTTATTAAAACCCATCATTATAATCTTTAATTTTGATCAATTTAAATGCTGAAATAATTTTATTTAAAGTTCAATATATTTATTGTTTAAACTTGTTATTTAATAATATTTTCTATTTTTAGGAAACATTGAGAGGATTACTACGATTCAAGCAACTGCCAAATATAAAAATTCCAATAAAAACCAGCATAACCCAAAAAAAACCCCGTTGGACTAGGTTTTTTAAATAAAAACCCGTTGGACTAGGTTTTTTTAAATAAAAACCGGATTTTTTTCGAACTAACACTAGAGGATCACAACTACTAATGTTTGACATAGAACGCGATCCTCCTTAGCCCTGATAGAGGATATATAGCAACGGCATGTATTTATTAACCCTATGAAAACTATTTGAAAAAAAGAAAGAATTTCATTCTTATTAAAAGAACAAAAAAAATTTAACTATTTTTACCGTTGGATCGAAATTAACTCTGTTTCCTTTGTATTACCGACGTTGCCAGTGTCTAATAACTATTAAAACTATTGAAATGTACAGAAATTAACTCGCCAAGACATTTCGGATACTTTTTCCATTCATGACGAAGTTTCGCAATTTCTCCAAAAATTTCGAAATTTGTCAGAGGTTTTTTGAAAGATTTCTTGATTTTCTTTTCAACATCAAAGAAGTTTCCGAGATTTCGTATAAATGGAGGATTGCTCGTATAATAACTAACATACAAGCCAAGTTTCATGAAAGAATTGAATGAACTAGTATACATAGGATTCATAGGCAAGGTATTCCGAGTAAAATATATGACTTAGGATCAATATCCCACGAGTACGCCGCGGTGTACCGTATACGTGTACGGCTATTTTCCCTCGAGTTTCTATGACTCTGGTTGAAGGAATAAAGGAATACAGCGGAAGAAGAATGGCTCCCATACCCCAAAAAACCGGATGTTGTATATCTTAGATATGGGAACTTTCCGAATAGAAAATAATGACGAACAAGGACATACTACATCATGATTTTGAATAGTTTTTCACCGTTTGTGGCTTTCAATTTTCTTATGTGCAAATGTAATTCAAATAAAAACTATAAAACGGATGATTTATAGATTATTGCGTGTACAAAATACGTTTTACAAATTTACTATACGACAAAATCCTAAAAAAAAAAACAAAAAAAAAATGGTTTTGTGCATTGAAATAAAATTGAAATCTATAGTGAAGTAACAGCTCTTGGCTCTACTTACAAAGTTTATGAGCAAAATTATTGAATTTACCATTTTAAATTTACAGTATTTCATCAAGAAGCGATATCTAGTTTACTAGGGAGAAGGTTTAAATTTGCCACATTTCTAGCCTTATCTCCAGCCCAAACGTAGGTCCGGAGTTATTCACCGCCTCTTAATTACAACCAGCATCTCATTGGTTCTATAGAAAACATACGTCAGCGCGACGCGAATGACGAAAATTACGTATTTTCCGACTGAGGAGAGGCGAAATAGCCCGGCCTACTTTTACTTCCCCCTTGTATTTTGAAAGGGGGACTTGTACTATAGCGCGCGAGTTCTTAGGCATCTTAAACCTTCTCCCTAGTAAACTAGATATCCCTTCTTGATGTCATAAAATAGTTATTTTGAGACGTACTCGCTAAATTACTGCTCGCGTCTCTAGCCTTTTAAATTCGAATAAATTAAATTGTTTAAATTTATCCTTGAAAATGAAACATAAAAATTATTATTTCCCAACGTAAAATAAGACTAGCAGACCAGATTCACTCTTTATTTCAATCTGTATTTATATAGTTTTTCCATTGCAGTTAATGAGAAATACGATGAACAAAAGAAAACCCTTTGCACCCCGTGAAACATCTATTGATAATATTGGATCAATTGCGCCCAGTGGAATTTGGCTCCCTTTTACAGGTGGAATTCCAATTGCTATCCCAAATTCCGATGCTTTCGATTATAATTAAGGGCTTGCGGGAAAATCCAACGGAATGCGATCCTGAATAGTTTATAGCGTTAGAACTTTTAAAAGAAAAATTCCAAGCCTTTTCAATTACGTTCCGTTTTAAAAACTTTTTAAGCAGTCTATTCAACGAATAACTAACGCCTAGGCCTACGTGTTTTGAAATTTTGGCCAATTGATTGGCTACTGAAAGACTTTCGGTTTTGATGCAAAACGTACGAGAGTATTTCAAAAATAATAATAAAGAAAAATGATTTTTTGATTGAAATCTTTTTAAATCTTTTCAAATCCAAGTTCTATACATACTTAATTTGAAAGGAAAGCTTTTAGAGGGAAATTTTAGAGGTAACACAAGGAATTCTTATTGAGTCCTAGTGGATAGGAAATTGTATCGCATCCATCTGATGATGTCAGCATGGATCAAGATCATGCTAAAACATTCATTCTTATATAGACGGTATAGACGGGTAGATAAGAATTTGACGTAACACATGTATGATCTTTCTGTGATCATGGCACGTGCATTTTATCAGTTTCATATGAGATTTTACATCACGTATTCATACGCATCAGTTTTGTCTATTTTATCAAGTGCGATTGAACTTGACTACATAGCATTATGTGTTGGATCGAGTAAAGGGTACGAATTCCGAACGATACGTGTATTAATGTGTAGTTCTTAAGATGTATTTACTTCGGCTAGGAGTATTTACCAACTGGAGTACCAATTGTTTTCAATGAACTTCTAATCCGGCAAACACCGAAACTTTATTTTCCGTCTATCTTTCATTTCACCCCTCAACTCCGCGATTTCGCTTTTCGAGTTAAAATTGAAAAATACAACCCTAATCCTGTTCTCTCCACTGTAATCTATCAGTTACTATAAAGTAAACACAAACATTTTTTATCTCAGCCCTGTGTTCAAGAATCTTGTTTTCTGTTGCAACAACTAAAGGCTTTTGACGTGTGTCTGTTACCGCAGTACCATGTAACGGCAGTTCCCGAAATAACAACCGCGATTCTTAAATAACGATGCGATTCAAAATCAAAATCGCTATTTTAAAATAAGCAGCTGCTAATTTTGGGGAATAGCAGTTTTAAGTACAGTTTACCTAACCAGTTGGGTTTAAAAATAATCATAAATCATAAATCATAAATCATAAACCATAAACCATGAATTAGAACCAAATTGAACCTTACCTATCAAGAAGAACCTAACTTAGCCGTAGCATAAGTTTATAACTTATCTACGAACTTATGGCCGTAGTTATATAGAACTTAACCTAACTTAACCCGACGTAACCCAATACTATTCAAATAACCAAATTTAACCGGAATGGCCAGCTAGTTCTATTCTAGTTCAAATAACCCAGTCTACACTATCATGTCGTTTCTAACATTGCAATTGTACTATTCTGTTGGTAACTGCTGTAACGGTACATCGCGTTTACGAGAACTGTTATAACATGTAAACTGCGCTTTCGGGAAACCGCTATATAGGGAACCGCGGTTATGAAAACCGCTATTATGGAGTCTGCAGTCCGCTCACACGGGAACCTATTACGCGAGGGCTTCCCGTTACCACAGTACATCCGCAAAATCGCTCGGCGTTTTACTTCCAGTCATCCTCTCCTGGTTCATCGTACACGTCAACAATAAATTCGAGCAATCTAGGTCTCTGGCGAGAATTAGGCCGAAGGGTCTAAATTAGCCTATTTAGGTAAATAATTAAACGATTCACGCTGTCGATGATACAGAAGCTAGGCTTCCGTTGTTTCGCGGACCTATGGAAATATAATCAATCAAATTGACAGCTTCCCCTCAACGCGTACCAGTTTTCAACGGATTTTCCGATAAATCACTTTAAGATGGGTCGAGTTTGAGAGAGAAGGAAAAGTAAGGCGCTTGGGGGAAAAAAGAAAAGAATTAGAACCTTGATTAATGTTATCTTCACCATTTTTTACGTCACACTAAGCGGAGGAAGAAAGGCTAATACAAGGCGAGAGAATAGTGAT
The DNA here is from genome assembly GCA_019434445.1 of Phalangium opilio. Lineage (NCBI taxonomy): Eukaryota > Metazoa > Arthropoda > Arachnida > Opiliones > Phalangiidae > Phalangium > Phalangium opilio. Next base: position 203,254 of record JAEQBA010002028.1, on the reverse strand, counting down.
GTTAAAATTACAAGACGTAGCATCAGTAAGTCGAAATACACAAATAAATCAACAATTACTCTAAAAATATAGATTGGAACTTAGTGATGTGATCTATAGACGTGTTAACACCAATAAAGAGATCCGACGTGTATAGGTATCAAGACATCACAATAAGAATTGCATCTCTCATCTCCATAAGTTTATAAGATACGTTGTATAAGATTGACACTACATGCTAGAGACTTTCTGAGAGGTAGTTCGAGAACAACCAGCGAGAATTGACTATACACACTGTTTCGCAGTTTATCTTCCTGTTAGGTCTGTATTAAGCCTTTGACAGCGCCTTACCACGCGTCGCTTTACGAGAATCTATGACGTTTCACCTACGTCACTTCATGACAAGCTCTCAGTAACCAGTAACAAACTTATGGAACATATGTTATAAACTTATGTTCCTCTTAATAATTTTTAGATTAAGGGTTAAGACAACAAGCGTAGATGGTAAAGATATAGACCGTAAATAGTAGTACTTGGAACTAAACAGTTCAAATTGAGCAAGAAAATCTGAAATTCAGATCTACTTTTTGAATGGATTTTTCTCAAGTCATCGAAAAACAAACCAGCGAGGTATTGTCGCGTAAGCTTTTCACTTAACTCATAATATAATCTTTACAATTTACAACTAAAAATTAATTTTCAGTGTAGACATTCATTCTTGCTAACTTTTTCTTATGGTTTTCTATCCACTTCTCTTTAATTTTTAACGTATAATAGTTTGTCTCTGGGTTTCGAACTAAGAGGGAAAATGGAGCGTAAGACGAGAGCGTAAGAAACAGTGAGGAATGAGAGTTGAACTAAAAGATTTGCTAAAAGCTAAAAGAGCTTAAAGGTAAACTGTCCTAATGAAGGAGTACGCCTTAGATATTTGTAGAGGATATACCATTATCAAGAAGACAAGAACCAATTCATGTTTCTAAGCACATGCAAAGTTGTAACAAAACCCATCATCGCGTACTACGAAACACTCAAGCTGCATATTCTAGGGTTAAATGCTGATCTAGCCAGCAAGATTCAGTTTCACGGACATTGGGGCTTCGACATTGCTCAAAACGTTTTAGCGGTTTTCCATAAACCCTAAACCAGTCGCTTTGGTACAGCGTCGCCACGACCGATTAAGATTAGAATAAACCACGTATTCTCTACAGAATATGCTTCAAATATTGAAAGCGTCAGTGCTGGATCATTACTATTTAATGACGACTGAAAAAAATTGCAATGAAATTTGTGCTACAAAATATACTGCACAAGATGTTCCTCGGTATATTAATTGGTTCTTGTAACTACAAGTGTTTACGTAATTTGATTGTAAACTAGAGTCGAAAAACCCATGCAATGGGATAATATAATTTATAGTACTCCAAAACTAACAAAGACCCACTACTTGGAATAAGCTTATTTGAAGTTGTCAGTCTGTTGATTTGTTAATGGAGTAGAATACATCTTTAAAATTTCCCTAATTTCACATGTCTATGATAAAGGCGTAGATATGCATTATAAGCCTTATTTTATTAAACATTCTTAGCACTCATACGCATTTGGTATTGATTCAAAATGAAAATAAGAAGCATCTAATTTTTAATACCAAATAACAGTGGGTAAACCTTAGTTATTCGCCATTACAAAATGCTATGCAGGTAAAAGGGAGTTTTGGGAATTATATTAACTTAAGAGTAATGGCCTTGGGGCAAAATATTCTACTGAACGATCATTATACAGTGTGGAAGAGATCAGAGCAACACCTACCTTTGTGGAAAACCCCCAAAACCCCTGACTAACTACTTCACTGCAGTACATTTTCGAGCTCGTATACAGGGTGTGACATGTGTCATTGTATGCAAATGAGAACGTGCAACAAGTATCATAGTGAATATCGTTTAATGATACGCACTTTGAAACGTTAAAGACCTACGATTAAGCTTAGGAACTAAGGCATCACACTACAAATTAAAGGGCTGTTTGGTAAACCCATCAGCGTAAATGTTCGATGTGCCTACCGTCGTGGTGTAGGCACTCTTCAAGACGATTGTCCATGCCTTGTATTACGTTTTCTAGCATTTGAGGAGTGATTCGTTCAATTGCGCTTCGAATTCTGGCCTTCAAGTCGTCTACATTTAAAGGTTCTGTTGCATACACTTTCCCCTTAACATATCCCCATAAGAAAAAATCAAGTGGGGTTAGGTCAGGGGATCTTGCTGGCCACGGAATTGGTCCACCTCTACCGATCCAACGGTTTGGAAAGTGCTCAGTTAGCCATTGGCGAACATTGACCGCCCAATGTGGTGGTGCACCATCCTGCTGGAACCACAGGTCCCGCATCACTGCTAATGGCAATGCGTCTATCGCATCAATAAACTCTTGGCTTTGGCCTACTTAGATAAGGAATCCATACGAGGTTACGAAGGTCAGAATTTTCCGCGCCACTGAGAATTCGGCACATTATTCAATCAAACGTACGCGTCGTTACAAGCAGCTTAGTTCGTATAAACGTTGTAAGTCCTGTGTCGTAGACGAATGACAGCCTACTCCAACCGAGAAAAATGGGACATGACGTTTATTTTGGGTGAATGTCGCGGTAACGTTCAACAAGCGGCATTGCTTTATGCCGAACGCTTCCCACACCGACGAAGGCCGGTTCGAAGAAACTTCACGAACATTAGAGACAACCTACGAAATTTCGGGAGTTTCGTCGTGCAAGACCGTCAACGTAGAAGAGACCGTATAATTGGTAATCAGGATAGGGAAGTCGACATTCTAGCACGTTTTGAAGCAAACCCTCATACTAGTAGTAGAGCGGTCGGAGAAGAGGTTTGTCTAAGCCATTCAACCGTTCTTGCCATTTTACATCGACATCACTACCGGCCTTATCATATCCACCTCCATCAAGCCTTAACGGACGATGACTACCTAAGACGTCAAGACTTCTGTCTTACCATGCGCGAGCTAATTGAAGCCGATCCATTGTTCTTAAGAAAGGTTCTTTTTTCTGATGAGGCGACATTTCACAGGGATGGTACGGTAAACCGACATAACTTACATTACTGGACCCAACGAAATCCATACTGGTTACGGCAACATTACCATCAAATTCGATGGAAGATAAATGTTTGGTGTGGCATTCTGGGGAACAGAATCATCGGACCTTTCTTCTTCGAGGACAACATTACTGGTGACAGGTATTTGCACTTCCTGCGCCACGAGTTTAGTGATGCGATAGACGCATTACCATTAGCAGTGATGCGGGACCTGTGGTTCCAGCAGGATGGTGCGCCACCACATTGGGCGGTCAATGTTCGCCAATGGCTAACTGAGCACTTTCCAAACCGTTGGATCGGTAGAGGTGGACCAATTCCGTTTCCAGCAAGATCCCCTGACCTAACCCCACTTGATTTTTTCTTATGGGGATATGTTAAGGGGAAAGTGTATGCAACAGAACCTTTAAATGTAGACGACTTGAAGGTCAGAATTCGAAGCGCAATTGAACGAATCACTCCTCAAATGCTAGAAAACGTAATACAAGGCATGGACAATCGTCTTGAAGAGTGCCTACACCACGACGGTAGGCACATCGAACATTTACGCTGATGGGTTTACCAAACAGCCCTTTAATTTGTAGTGTGATGCCTTAGTTCCTAAGCTTAATCGTAGGTCTTTAACGTGCGTATCATTAAACGATATTCACTATGATACTTGTTGCACGTTCTCATTTGCATACAATGACACATGTCACACCCTGTATACGAGCTCGAAAATGTACTGCAGTGAAGTAGTTCGTCAGGGGTTTTGGGGGTTTTCCACAAAGGTAGGTGTTGCTCTGATCTCTTCCACACTGTAGATAGACAATTTGAATTTTTTACTTTTAGACAAATTACACTCTCACTGAAATTTAAAGAAAATTTTATGGAAGTTCTTTCTCTTCCATTAAGAGAGGCAAGGTTGCTAGGATCGCATTATACTTAAAATTAGCCCCTAGAGGATTATATCCGAGAAAGCAACTCTGTTTCTCGTTACTCCAGTCTTTAAACTTTCTAGTTAAAGCCTTTTAATCTAATTGAACCAGGCTCGTAACTCGAAGAAACTTGGAGACTTTTCCAAACCAGTTACCGAGATTGAAGTAACAATTATTTAAGGAAATCCTTGCTAGTAACGTTTCGAAATACAAATGTAATTACAACAGGATTTATATTCACATTTTTGAGCGTAAGATTGCTTAATAATATAAGCAATAAGGGATAGATATAATTTTAGAAGTAGGAATGGAGAACAGAGCAATGTGAGCGTGCGTCAAAGACCCGGACCCCTTTCCCCGGAACGAAGGGGTATGAATGAAGAAGCGGGTCATAGCGGCAGAGGTAAAAAGGAATTACGTATTTTTCGCCGTCCCCGTCAGCAACGTCATCAAAACGTAGTTTAAGTGGGCCAATAAGATATTTTAAACTTTTCGTTACGTATTGGAGGGAGAGGCTCTATACTGGGCTATGAGTCGAACTAATTCCGTTCTCCATTTCTACTTCTAAAATTAAATCTATCCCTGGTTGATGCTATTATTTTAAATTAGCTTTTAAGATTCTCAAAGAGAGCAAACCGAAAAACCCACAATACGTGCAGCACGCCTTCCCATTTTCTATTTCCCATACCCTCAGGGAATTGCTAAAATGATCCCAATTTCATTTAATTATTACAAGATAAACTACTGACCCCAATTACACGCAGTTTTTCTTGAAATAATAAAACCTTTCAAAATGTCAAAATGCGTAACAAGAGACTAGACTTTTCAATTTGGTTACAAGAATTCCAAATATACGATTTCTATTGAAAATAAAAACATACACTATATGTTTTTTTCGGTGAACTACGTTTTCAGGGAGTCTATTCCGGAAAACGCGAAAGGAATGCCAGACACAGTCTAGAGCATTTTCCTCTTCATTCGAAGGAGCGCAAATTAAATAACGGATATATCCAAATGAAACAATACGTTAAAGAAAATGCAAAGAAATTGATGCAAAGTAAGTCAGTTTAGTCAAGAATTAAAAACAAAATTGCTAATACAAGCTCAGCTTAGCTCCAGCTGACGCGTTCGATAAGCATGGCTTAATTTCAAAGGAAAGTAGTGTTTCTCAAGAACACTTGCACTCGACTAAAGCCCGTCATGTTTTGGCGCTCGGCTTAAATTAGTTGTAATGAAGAGTTCACTTCTCACTTAACATTAAATAAAATATTTCAGTTACAATACCCGTATCTTGAAGTACGTTCTTATTGGAATGCATTAGCATTGGACACAAACCAGCAGTATTAATCAAGGACTTAAATGACTACCTTCACTTTTCGAACACTTGTTAGGCCAGGTCTACAGAACCCGATGAATACCTGCGGCCGTATTCTGCAGAAAAGTTAAGCTCCTCCTTCTGCCCTTGGCTCTCTGGTTGGACCGTCAACCATTGCCCTTGGCCTTTTGATTGGCTACGTCTACCGATGACGTTACTTGCCTTGGCTCAGTGATTGGGGGTTCAACCGGCAAAAATAAGCCTTTGAATTCAGTTCAGTTTGAGTTTCAAGTTGAACCAAATTTCGGTGTAAGGTCAGTGTACAGTGTAAATTTGTCGCCAAAGGTCAGTGCTGCAACCTTTCACCGGAAACGTTTAAGCTATTAACGCCACCTATCATATGAACTGAATAGTAATTTCGTGCCGTCTGCTCTTTTTTAATTTTAAATGACGTCAACGTATTTGAGACAGCTGCTTGTTAAGGTAACATCGTTTAATGTTGAGTAAGTTATATATTTTCACATAAATAATGTGCTTGACATATTTGTATAAAAAATTAAAAACCAATAGTAATTGCCGAATTAAGTATTAAATGTCAAATCTTTCCCTGTTTCCATGTTGTTACTTTGATAACATCGAACCACAACTACCTAAGCGTAATGAAGGCATAACGTGAAGGGCACACAGATTTTTGTGTCAGTAGTTTTATTGGTAATGGTGAAACAGTAATTTTTTCATTCCTGTGTAATTTATCTTCAACTTTTGAAGTTGTAATTACATGTATATTTATATTTTCTAACATTGGTAAGATTTATTTGTAGTTATTGTATTGAATTATACATAGTAATGAAACATGTTTAAAAAACTGAAAAAGGCGCCGCATTCCCTCTATGAGTTGAAGGTTGTACCCTTGTTGGTCATCAGTGACTTAGGTAACACGCCCGAAGAGAGGACAAAGATGTGAAAACATATCACAACGCAGGTAAATGATGTCCACCGCCAACAGAGAACCCTTTCCCGAGGTGACAATGAAAGGCATTCCTCAACAATATTCCACTTGTTATAGAAGAACGTGAAGCTCTGCGTATTGCAAATTTGGTAAGTTCTCGTAATGTATTAACCATGTTATTAACATTATTTTTTGTTGCAGGTGGGTGCAAGCTTCTTGAATAGCCTTCCTCCAGTTTTTGCTGAAGATTCCTCAAAGAGCCTTCTGCTTTCCATGAACATGGTGCTCATCCACTTGCCACTGAAGAACACAGAAATAATCATAAGAATGGTTTCTATTCGACGTAGGGTATAATAGTCCACCTTCTGAAAATTTCATTTGGACATTTTTTTGAGATAGAGGGTGGCTGCAAAGTCAGTTAACCATTAAGAGTTACTGCAGTGTGCTTTTAATTTTATTCTTCACTTCAACATTTCATTGTTCTTTTTTCCATCATTCCTTGCTATTTTTTCTGCATGCATGGCCTTCCTTTATTGTTTCATTTATAAATGGGCTAAACTTTCTTATAGCTTAGTCGCTGCCTAGTAAGAAAAGCAAGAAACGCTCATAGCTTCCGCTAATGCATGTTTGGATGCCCTACTCATGTTTGCGTCTGTTTGGCAAATAATTACTGAAAATTAAAGGTTTAAAAATAAAAGGTTTAGACTGGAAACCGAGAGTATTCAAGCCAACATCATGACCGAAGTGAAATATTGCAGCCTGAAACTAATGACTAGTTTTTGTTTTTTGAAGACATGCTCAAGCGAAGCATGTTCTACTTTACTGTAGATAATTTTCTAAATGCCATGATAGGTTGTTTGAATAACGTCTCCCTGTATTTCGATTATTTTCAATGCTCAATTTGGCATGCACTTTCTTCATGACGGCATGAACTCTCTCTGATTATTGTATTCTCCTTTGTGATTTTATAGTACTCATCGTTGATATTCTATTAATTCATTTTCACCAAAGTTTCTTTAAAGGGTATGAGAAGCTTCGTTTGAAAAACCTCTGATTTATATAGCAATTACTGTGAATTCAAAAATATCAAGCTTTTAATTCTCCGATTTTTGGCAATATGCATTTGAAAATGCTTCATATGAAATTATTTAAAATCCACCTTTTAAAAGTTTTTAAGAAAGGCTACAACGTTTTCTTGTTTTTGACGTCACACACGCGAGATGGTGTCACTCTCTCCGCTATCAAAGCATGGACAGAGCTCGAGACGCGTATAGCTCGCGCTCGTGCTCGCGCATATAGGTTTCCCCGTGTGATGTCATAAACCAACCGAACAAGCTGACAAGACAAAATGATTTATACTGTATATCGAAACTGAGTTTTCGTGATTTTCCAATGGATTTTAAAAATAGAAACTTTGGTTCAATTATATTAAAAACTTGATATTTTGAAAGTAGAGACTTGAAAGTGTAATATAATACCACGTTCGTGCTAAAATATGATATGAAATTGTAAATTCCCATACCCTTTAATTTCCAATTTGACACGTACTTTTTTTCATTCTCTCATTATAAATAGTTATTTTTTCGCGTTTATCCATTTAATTTATTTGCGTGTATTTTATGATTTATTTCTCGCATACGTGTTAGTTTACTGTTAACTTATATTGTAATTTAGTAGATGCTTCATTTAAAGAGCCAATTAAATTTATTGCATGGGTTATATGCATGGATTGAATAATTTATTAGATAGACTTCAAAACATTTTTTTAAATTATTTGGATTTTTGTTATCATTGACTGTTATTAAAAGGGTTTGTGAGCCTGTGTGGATAGTGCTTGTCATCCTCCCTAAGTGGGGAGCTAAGCCGGGGAGGGTTTTAAAAAAGACAAAGTCTGTTACCGCCTTTAATGCTTTAAAACCGTTAATGGCATGTTTTTAATCTGTTCACATTAGAATTATGTTGATGATGTCTAGCCTTTACTCAAGAGGACATTATTTATAACCAGCATGCCAGCACCCAATCAGTCCCGATACACTCTCAAACCCAAAAATTCGGCAATTTATTTTCCACTTTACATATTTCTGACTGTCAAGAGTTCATTGCTCTTTTCTGTTGCATGATTGCAATTTACATCCTCCGAAGTCTTCATGACCACATACCTATTTTAAATATAACTTGAACTATTCTATTGTCAGAGCCAATAGTGGCTTAGACTGATGAAGACCCTCGGGTCGAAAGCTTTCCGCTTGTTATATTTATTAGAAAAATTTTACTTCTAATAAAGTATTACATCAATACCATGAGTTTTTCTTCGCAAAATTAGTCTTTCTCTATTCTATTGTCATTCATTAGACCTATTTCAGATTTACCATATTCATATTAAGAGCAACAAAGGGGTGATTATACCAATTGCTGCATACTGAAATGCTTACTTTTCAAGTAACTGTTCATTGGGAAGGTGTAAATATGGTTACTGGTTATGTTTTATAAGTTATGTCGTCTTGCAGTTGTAAAGCGCTAAGCGGGTGATCCGCGACTTCCAGTGTTAGTTGAGAGGCGCAAATGGCTTGACACTCAGTGTCTGGATAAGCTTGTTCATCAGCAGTTGGAAGATATACCTCGTCTGAGAGAGGAAAGGATAAATATTGATTAAAGGGTATGGGTGTGTCTCGCTCATCAACACACCATTCCATGAGAATATGATAAGTGCGAAATTGTTAGATTCACAAGAGCATGAACGAATCATGGAGTTGCTCTTGCTAAGTGCGCAAATAAGGCTTTAACCATTCAGTTACCACGGCCGATCAGCCCTCTCACTTTTTTTACTGCAGTGACTTCTTTCCTGCGATCGACAGTTGCCACACAATCTGAACAAGTAATAAATCATGAAAGAAATAAATTAAATGGTGTGTTTTTATTTAAATCGGATTTTTAAGGGGGGAAATTAAAGAGTTTAGTTGAATACTTCATAAATTAATTAATCCTTCATATATTACACTCACCACTTTACTCGACACGTTGATCAACGTCGGGAGGTTGATAAAAAGTGTTGAAATGTCGTCTGCTGTAAGTGCGTTCAGCACAGAGCGTTACCGAAGCAACCATTAAAACCGGTGTTTAACCGGTAACTCATTTGTCAGTTTATGAAAAAACATTTTGAATTTGGTGTATAAATTTAATAGTTTACATCTGAGTCTGCGCGGAATTTGCACCAATCACTGAGCCAAGGCATGGAACGTCATCAATAGACGTAGCCAATTAAAAGGCCAAGGGCAGTGGTTGACGGTCCAACCAGCGAGCCAAGGGCAGAAGGAGGAGCTTAACTTTTCTGCAGAATACGGCCGCTGACAACAGTGTCAGATTAACAAAGGTGCGCTGCCTTATTGCGTATAATGGCACCCGTAGAAATGTCTTCCGTAAATCCCGAGCCTTTGTGTTGCACTCTTCATTTGTATTCAATAATTATAATAACAAAGTCCTAGCTTAATCTATTATGAAAGAGTTTAGCTTAAAAAACCTGATTAGTAACTTGAATATTAACCCAATTACGAATGACGCATGCAGGGTTCGAACCCGACCCAGCGGATCGCATACTAGCTATCGTTTAAATATTGCGTTACATATCTTAGACAAAGATTATTAAGCATGAAGTCGAAACATTGTAAATATGACGTCATAAAAATTAGAAACAAGGGTGATTACGAATTAAAACCAAAACCCATAATATAACGGGCAGGCTTATTCAATTGAAAAAAAAGTTGGGAACGAGTCAAGACAATTGTCTTCAAGACCAAACCTAACCAATCCTATCGCAACGAGGATACTTAAAACTTATTTTACCTAAACCTGCTCATTGGGATGTGTTAAAATATGTTCATATCCGGTCCACAACCTAATAAACAGCTACAACAAAGATTACGTAGAGATTATTTAAGAATAGAAGGTTAAGTGACCTTTGGTTCGCAAGTCTTTCAATATAACCTAAAAACTGAACGACGGCCATTACATCTCGCGATATCTAACGAAATTTAAAAAAAATTAAAACCAAATACAGTCGGTTCTGTAACATTAACTCTATTTTCAGCTGTAACACACATCTCCGTTCAATTTCACTTTCCCTAAATTCAGGATCTTACCTCTTTTCACCTTACCCTTACCTTGCTTTAAGTTTTCGAATTTCAACTTTACATAAAACATTATCTTCCTTCATTTTATAAATTAAATACTACAAAAAATAAGGTAAAACAGCTGGCTTACCATAAACGCCATTTTCCCCCTCAAAATGCAACTTTCAAAATTAACAGTTCGCGAGTATAGATTTACTGATAAACTACTGACATTCAAATCTGGTTACGAACTAATTCCAGCGTTTTAAAACAAGGCCTATTTACAACTAGGTGGGCGTATCAACAATTTCCTCTCGTCATGTTTAAAAAATATCCTTAGATTATCAGCATTAGAGTATATATAGACCAAGTAGTGTCAATAGGCCAAAAATTAGTTCAAAGTCCATTTTCTTTTTTTTCGGGAAAGAAATGGGAAATGAATCATGTTTCTGCTTAGTAGCGATATATAGGTGGCGCTATTTTAAACGGTTTATATTTGCACGGTTCATTTTGTTCATAGAACCTGATTCCCGACTGAGTTATAGACACTAATATCGCTTCCTATAGGCAATAAGCGGAAACATGGTGCGTTTCACATTTCTTTCCCCAAAAACAAGGACTTTGACGTCATTTTTGGCCTATTGACGTTATTCGGTCTAAAGATACCCTAATCAGCATGATTGCTACCTTTAGTCTTACCATAAGTTCATAAGATGTGTTCCATAAGTTTGTCACTGGTTACTGAGAGCTTGAAACGTCATAGATTTTCGAAAAGTGACTCCTGGTGAGGCGCTTTCAAAGACTTAGGACAGACTAAATAGGAAGATGGACGGCAAAGCCGAGTGTAGTCAATTCTCGCTTCGTTATTGAACTAGCTCTCAGTTAAGTAAGCCTCTAGGATTATGAAGTATGGGAAGTGTCATATACTTATGGAACATATCATATAAACTTATGGTCGTACTATACAAGGAGTATGAATTTAGTAGTAGAAGCTGTAGCTTATTATGAAATATAAAATGTTCTAGCTTATGTTTTGTTTCTCTTGGATTACCCATCAGAGGTAAAAGGTTACGAAAGGGGAGGCAGAATCGTCTGCTTGACATAGGGTTAAGATAGAACATCTGGCATGTAGATTCAATTACGTTACCAGTCCTTGTTGTTTGAAGCCATATCTAACGTCTTTGTTGTTAACAAACATAATATTACGTCTTAAGACAACAAGGTGGTGACGGTCAAACACCAGACTCTATTTTACCCCCCGACTATTTATTAACACTAAAGAGGTCTATATAGTATTTACCATCAGTGAATACAAATTTAGAACGTCTGGTCCAATATTTATGTGTATTATAACAATTATACATCTTCCAATGATATTATTATCCCTATCAAACAAATTTCGGCGTTTGTAATTTCCCTAAAGCTAAAGGATTCTGTACGTCTCATACCCTTCTTTTGAGATAAGAGAACCTATTGTGGCGTTTCTAAAAGGACTCGAGCGTAGGATCTTGGAAAACTTAGAAAAGAGGCTGCCTCGGGTATTATAGCAAATTTCGAACATTTCTCTTTCGCTCGGAGGCTTCTGGCATTTTACTTTAATAGTCCCAAATCCCAAGCAATTATTGTCATAATATTAAATATGAATAAAGGCTTTTATTAGATTAAAGTTTAATTTGAAGCCTCTATAATTATAAAGCGAAGACCCTTTTTGGGTCTTTAATAAAAGGGTCCGAAGTAAATCGATTAAGGACGATGTTAGATGAGCTCAAATGCAAGATATCGTCCTATAATTTAGTTTAATGAATAATTAACACATAAATAGAGAAACATCCGTGCTGTAACTGAAAAAGTCTTACTAGTAATTTGTACTAGGGAGTGAAAGAGAAAGTATATGATAAACAAAATTTAATATAAATCACTCGAGTGATATAAAAATTATCAACGAAGATGCCTTAAGAGAAATTATATAAAAACGTCTTGGTTTGGACCAAGGCCGAAAAAACAAACGATATGTGTGAGGTTTATCAATTGACTGAAGTTCAGATATTGAAATTTTTTTCTAGTTATTTTTATCCACTCAATCCTTAATCAATATTTAATTCAATCAACTGATTTTACTGTTAATCGATCTAGTCCCTCTAAATTAATTGAAAAAATTACATATCAACGCTTTTTCAATAACAATTTATTTCATGATAAAATGTTTTCGGAAAATGTAATTGTTCTTGAAAAAGCGTAGATATGTAATTTTTTCAATTAATTTAGAGGGATTAGATCGATTAACAGTAAAATCAGTTGATTGAATTAAATATTGATTAAGGATTGAGTGGATAAAAATAACTAGAAAAAAATTTCAATATCTGAAACTTCAGTCAATTGATAAACCTCACACATATCGTTTGTTTTTTCGGCCTTGGTCCAAACCAAGACGTTTTTATATAATATCTGTCACTTCAGTCTTAATGTAATTAAATTTTGAATAATTATGTTTGCTTTACCGTCATACATTTGCACTCTAAACTATAATGGTGCATTCAAACACCATATTTGGCTGTTTTTTCTGTGCCAAAAAAGACATCATTTAGGGTGTACTTTAACCCCATTTCTATGATAAATTCACGCCATTTACTAATATTATTTGGAAGTATTAAGGAAATATTAGGCATTTAAGCACCATTTACTGTGGCTTTTAACATCTTTTTTTGACAATCTGTTGAACTTCTAATATTACTTAGTTTAATGGTTTTAAAAGTAGGGAAAAAGTATGCTACCTATGTCACATTATTAAACCAAGTGAAGTGAAATAATTGTCAAATATTTATTATAACCACTACACCACAGACACGTGGTAAGTCTAAGTTTTCCAAGAGATCTAACTAATTATTATGTCCAATCGCGATGGTTAAAACATGTATCTACCTGGGCTCGAACCTGGGACTTTCCGTGTGTGAAGCGGACGTAATAACCACTACACCATAGATACGCGGTAATACTGAGTTTTCCAAGAGATCTAGCTAATTCAAGCGCCCAATCACGATGGTCAAAACATGTATCTACCAGGGCTTGAACCTGGGACCTTCCGCGTGTGAAGCAGACGTGATAACCACTGCACCATAGATACGTGGTAGCACTGCGTTTTCCAAGAGATCTAGCTAATTCTTATGTCCAATCACGATGGTCTATACATGTATCTACCAGGGCTCGAACCTGGGACCTTCCGCGTGTGAAGCGGACGTGATAACCACCACACTACAGATACGTAAAAACACTGAGTTTTCCAAGAGATCTAGCTAATTATTATGTCCAATCACGATGGTCAAAGCCGTACTTCTGTAATTAACTAAAATTAACATACTTAGACTTAATTGTTTTGATCAAACTGGCTGATAGCACACCCTGAATACTTAATTGTTAATTTAAGATAATTCCGAAAAGTATCTTCGCTGTAGTTTTTAAGTTATCGGTGGGGAAAAATCACGAAAAACCCATGTTAATCTCCATAGGAAATTAGCAAAAGCGGGTGAATATTACTTTAACGTTACAAAACGGTATCAAGTCATATCTACAAGGGCCTACCGGCCCTGTAGAATACATTATATTTGGTACCGTTTTTTGCCGAAATTTCAAAACGCTTTTCTGGGATTTGAGTGGAAGGAGTGAATATTTGCTACCATTAGAAAACTGCTATGGATTTTATATTGTCACTCCATTTACCAGTTGCTCTAACCCTCTCAGCAATGAGAAAAAATTCTTTCATCAAAAGTCATTGTGAATCAAATTCAATTAATGTTTGTAGCAGTTGAAATGTTTGAAAATAATGCACCTATAAAGCGTCTTTCTAAAAGAGATTTCCAAAAAGAGAGAATAAACATAGTTGAGTAGGCGGCTGAATATTTGTAAAACTTAATTTCTTTACATGTATAGGCAGAGAACTTTAACTTTGGGATAAAAATGGTTTTAGTTCTCTTTTCACTCTTAATGAATTCCACCGATCGGCAAGAATTCTCAAATGTCTTTTCTACTCCTTTGTACTTCTTTGGTTGTTTTAAGCATGATCATTAGATAATTTTCCTCAAAGTAAGGTGATAGAAATCTGTTTTTCGACTCCAGGATGTCATTGCTATAAGTTCTAGGGGAATACGAAATCTGTTTCTCTTATTATTATTGTTTTCCTTGTGCTTCTTCTTCATTTAAAGTTTGTGCGATTTCACGTTTCAACCGGTAATATAAATAACTCTGTTATTTGTGAAAATGGTTTGGAAATGACTTAGATAACCTGGCGTCGAGATTGTCAACAGACATGAAATACTGTTCGCGCTGATGGTTGTAATACGAGACGATGGTGGTCTAGGGTCTCAGGAAATTGGAAATGCTAAGTCCTAGTCATGAATATCATTGTTTAGGTCCATATGCTTATGCCTCTTTGTTTTAATTTCGAAAGTTCATGCGATTTCAAGCTTCAACCAGTAATATGGCTTTCAATCTTATTTGTGGTAAATAGTAAGAAGCGTTTTAGAAAATTTGGTATTTCTATTTCACATACGTGAAATACTGTTCACGCTGATGGTTGTTCAAGACCTAATGTGTTATGTTACATAAGAAGATTAGGGAAATTAACATCCTCGGTTGTAAATACTATGTTTTGGTGCTAGAAAATGTCATTATTTTTCAATGGATGTTATTCGATAAAAGTAGTATGGCATGCAATTTTTTGTTCGTATTACGCAAACGCGATAGCTCCAAAATATCGTAAATTGCACCCATACAAGAGGAGGAAAGTCAAAACACCAAACAGTATCGGAAACACAATGACAACAAATTTTCAATTTTTCAAAAGATTTATCAAAACGTACCATTCTGTCCTTCCGTCGCAACCAAAGCAGCGAGCAATAGCAAACTGGTCCATGACATACTCCTCTTGAAACCGGACATCGTCTCAAAAGTTCCTTAACCGTTCAGTCGTTAAAAGAAAATCTTCAAAGCGACTCTTCCTGAAAGCTTAAGTTCGTGTCCAAAAATCGTCCTGGTTTTTCGTTTTTCCGATAAAACGCAACGTCCTTTCTACACCCGAAAAATTGGTTTTCCTACAACACGCTGCTGTATTACGCGCGAAGTTCGTCTAGAGTGATCCGTCCTCGTGTCGATGGTACAAACGACTGAATGAAAACATTTGGTGTTGTCTCGTACGCTCTCTCCTCTCGTGCGGGAGTTAAGCGGATCAGGAGTGGACTGAGTACGCGCGTTTAGGCGAGCAAATGAGCTTCGGTACTGAAAAGTACTGGTCCAGGACTCCGGGAGTCGAAGCAAGCACATGGACCAGCGCCACAACCACCCGTTCCCTAACCCATAGGGATTCGACCAAAAACGATCGATGGCGAACGTCGCGCCAACGCGTCTCCCATTGGCTGATACCCGTTTTTGAAAAACGCTCACTCTCTCTTTACTTGGACAAACTATCCCAGCAGTGCCTATATTCCTGTCTAAGAAAATGCATTGTTTTAACCATGGATATGAATAAATACTACACATTATGGGTTCCCAACTAGGCCAAAAATCTGACCACCAAATACGTAATACCCTCGCGGATGTGACTGGCTCTAATTGAGTCTCGTGGGAAAAGGAAATATAGCTCTTCGTGGAATCCTGAGTGGTGAATATCAAATTCCGCCCATGCGCAAAGAGAGAAAATACGAAGTTCCCTCTAAAGCCTGGTTTTCACTGGCCCAAAACGCAGGAAAAACCGCGTTCCGCGCCGTTTTTTTAGAGGTAACTTGCCGCAAAGTTTCGCGTTTTCTGTGCGGCAAGCACGGATCTGGTTTTCTATTTTTCCGCAAATTTTTACGGAAAGGAAAGCGGTGGCCAATAGGAATCGACGAATGCGTGACGTCATAGGCTTGGTTTTGGTCAGCTCGCGAGGCTTTTTTTCGACGCCATTTTTTTATTTTCAAGGCGCTTCTGTTGTCGAGTTAAATGTCTAAAAATTTATAGTTAACGATTTGCTAAAGAAATTTGGCTTAATCGTTATTTATATGATAAAATTGAACGTTTTTACAAAGACAATTAAGTCTAAGAAAATAGATAGGTTGCTATTGGTGCATTTTCAACATAACTGATAAGCCTTGGTCTCCACGAACTCGCACTCTTTCATATTACAAGTGAAAACGTTTTGCCACCGCTTTTTAAGGAATTTTCCGCAAAATTTTGCGGATTTTTCTTTTCTGTTCCGTGAAAATTTCGGCAGTGAAAACCAGGCTTAACTCACATGGTAAAGGGAGAGATATTTTTTTCTCTGCTGAACGGGTGCCTAAGCAAATTGCCTTGTGGAAGGTAAGAGATCAGAATCCATAATACGAAGTATCTATACATATCCATGCGTTAACATTACATCTGCGCGTGTGCATTCAATGGTCAGCGTTTGTTACAGTTAATAATCTAGGTTTTGTCTAAGAAGGGATGTCCACACTAAGCCTGGCAGTATGACGTTGACTGTAACATAAATAATTCCAAATAAGTTATATTGGAAGACATCTTTTCCATTGAAAATAATTTGGCTAAGATTTGTAACTTCAACCATGGGCTGGACTGACTTTTTCAAACAGATCCTTAGAACAGTTGTTAAAAAGGCCTTGAGAAGAATCGTGGAAACTAAATCTTGCAACTGTTATTACATTAATTTTAAGTGATTTATTAGAATTGTCTCGTTTGCAACGAAATCTCCCTAAATAGGCCACATCAAATTTGGGTATATTCACCTGCTTAGTAAGTATAATAGAAATCGTCGTCTCCTCTTAATTTCAAAGAATTTATGTATGCGTATTAGAATAAACAATGAGAATTATTTACGAATTCGTAGGAATGCGAGCAAACGTTATTATTGTACATAAAGCTGGTGGAACAGTTCCACAGACGGTCTCTTATGATTGATACTTCAACCAATGTCATTTTATTTAATTTGTGCGTTATCCACGCTATTACCATGGCAATTACAAAATCAAATTTATATCCGCCTTTTATCTGGAACTATTTACTAAAGAGTTTCATTTAGTATTGAAATTTCCATTACTGCCTATCCTTTACATAATAAAGATGTATTTCAATGTCTTTGCTTTGTTCAGTGAATGAAATAGGCATAGTTTTACGGAAAAAATAGCGCGTGTGTAGAGAAAATACAAAAAAAATTTGAGAAAAAACTAGTTATTTTTAACGTTATCTGATCCACACTTCGCAGAATTCATTATCAAAATTCAGACTAAAATGAATGAAACATTTTTCCAAGGAACTGGAGAAACGTTTTTCCATTGAAAATACATCGTAGAAAATAATTTTGTAACGTAGGGATCATGAGGTCTTCTCTTTATTCCATGCAGAAGATATTGGGAGTATTAATTCACGCCACTCACGGAGAAAATGCCGTAAGAACAATTAGCTGACCCGCTAATGAGAGTTAATTAATGACGTCAGCTACTACAGGGTTTGGGTTCAGTCCAGTTGAAAATAAGTTTGGTTTCCAAAATTATAAACTGACATACAGTATTCGTGGGTTTCCCAATATGAATTTTAATACTGTCCTGAAGTTGCTTAAGACTTTCTACTTTTTTATTCATTTCCTCTTCTGTCACGTGCATAATAGCACACAGTGCCTGTTGATGGGGAGCGCAGAAAGTTCCTCTGCTTCTATCTGTGTCGACAACTCCTTCAGATACATTATCCAAGCACCATCTTTCTTCATCCTGCATTTTGAGCTACCGTTTTCGTCTCGGTTCTCGCTATCCTAGAGAAAATGCATTTTTCTGTGAATCTCCAAACTCTGTATTCAGATTTTTTTTTGTCAATTTATTTTTATTAATGTTGTGCGATGAGAACAAATAGAGGTAGAGAGTGCCGTGAAGAAATTAAATCCATAGAAAATGTCTGTGCTAATAAAATGTAAATGCAGAAAACATTACAGGACGTTTGACTTTGATCTACCAGGGATAGATTTAATTTTAGAAGTAGGAATGGAGAACATAGTAATGTGGGCGCGCGTCAAAGTCCCGGACCCTCTTCCACGGGACGGAGGGGTAGAGGGTAAGAGGCGAGCCATAGCGACAGAGGTAAAAAGGAATCACGTATTTTTCGCCTTCTCGTCAGCAACGTCATCAAAACGTAGCTTAAGTGAGCCAATAAGATAATTTAAACTTTTCGTTACGTGTTGGAAGGAGGGGCTCTATACTGGGCTGAGTAGGACTGAAGTAAATACTAACCGTTCTCCATTCCTACTTCTAAAATTAAATCTATTCCTGATCTACTAAAGTGTTTAAAGATTTAAAATTTAGTGCACCTGAAACCTACGCTATTTAAAACTAGGTTCCCACTTGATGCGTCAAAAAATTGGCTTTTACTAAAAGTATATATAAAGAACAACAAAGTACACTTCGTTGAAAGTTTCTCCCGCCGTGTATTATATGAGAAGCCCTCTTTGATCCCAGAATAGTGTTGACCCCCTCTGCGTATGATTACCTTCCTGACCGTGGCAGATGGAGGGAACAAGCCGTGAATAGGCTCACGTCATCGTCAATCGGAGAAGTAAAAAAGTGTTTTCATTTGCAATATTTTAAATAGACCCAATGTCGATAAAGCTCCATTGGTTTCGTGACCTTTGACGCTGTGTCTTCGTTTCTCCAAACCACGCATGCTTTCAGAATTCTAACTAAATTAAAATGTAACTAATTAACTTTTCGTCTTTCTGATTTGTAACTTGAAAAATTTCCGGACAAAGGATGGAGGTTTGAAATGGAACCAACCGACAATGTATCACTTACGTACAAATTGAGATGTAAGGGTTTTAAGAAACGTATTTGAGTCCAGCTGGTCGTGTACTTTGAGTGGGGGATTAGATAGAACTTTTGGCGGTTAAACTCCGTATTAGATATCATCAACCTTTATTCTTGGTTGTCTTATTCAAATATTCCTTTCATGAAGTGCCAAATTAAAGTACGATGCCAAGTACGCAAAGACTCATTAGTGATATATCTATATATCTATAGCTCATGGAAGAAAGGAGATTTGTATTTGCCATAATCTACTTCAAGTCAAAAACTCTTCACTCATCGTCTGGTTTGTCGTTCAATAGCAGAATGAAACATAACGAGCATTCTTTCGACGCCGAAAGGCTACACTAGCTTTGACCAAACGCCAATTTGGGGATAATGGCTTACTCCCAAATCATCTCTTTTATTTTTCGCTCTTGGGCTGGCTCAGATCGGCAAAAATCGCGTCTAATCAACGAACAGGATACTGTACCTGATTGCAATTTTTCTATTGAGGACGCACCTTACGTTGCGACCTTTTTGCTCTATCAACATTGAACGGAAAAGTTCAGGTAACAAATCATTATACCTTAAAGCATGATGCTTGAAGGGACTGTAAAGAGGGCATCGGCGAGTGGGTAAAAGTTATTTGAAATACGTCATAGGCACGTGACCGAGGAGAGGTGTGGTTCAATGAAGCTTAGTTCGTTTTATTTTGAAAACTACCACTTCATGGAATTGGCGCTGCAATCTCACGAAAAACAAGGACTAGATGTCCAGTTCCACTCCATGAGGAGTCTTTGTATCATGGCATCACGTGATGTCTGTGACGTATTTCAAATAATTTTTGCCCACCCTCATATGCCTTCTTTGCAGTTCCTTTAAAAGAACTGCCTTTTTCTGAATATAAAAGAAAAAATATTAATAAATAATTTAAATTATCATTTAATTAGCCTTAAAAACGAGGATTACTGTATGGCCATTGGTTTAGTGGCGTCTGCTAGCCCGAACCTCTTACCTCTACGGGATTGGTTGAATTCTCACAGGCTGAGAGAGAGGTAAGGGCTAGCAGACGCCACTAAACCAATGGTGGCACAGTAGTCCTCGTTTTTAAAACTATTTAAATGCTAATTATTTTGTAATAAGAGATCATATTTTTTTTAATATTTTTCCTTTTATATTTAGAAAAAAGCCGTTCTTTTAAGGTATAACGAAGAAGTGATATCTAGTTTATTAGGGAGAAGGTATAAATTCGCCACATTTCCTGCTTTATCTCCGGTCCAAACGTAGGTCCGGAGTTAATCCCCGCCTCTAAATTACAACCACCATATCTGGTTCTTGAAAACTCACGTCAGCGCGACGCGTATGACGAAAATTACGTATTTTCCGACTGAGGAGAGGCGAAATAGCTCGGCATCCTTTTACGTCCCCCTTTGTATTTTGAAAGGGGGACTGGGACTATGGCGCGCGAATACTTAGGCATCTTATACCTTCTCCCTAATGAACTAGATATCACTTCTTGGTATAATGTTATGTTAGCTGACCTTTTCCTTAAGAAAAAATTAATTTTGACCCCACTGGAGTCGCTGGTCATAAATGGGAAATTTGGTCATGGTCTTTTGAGTAATAACTTCAGCTCATTTAGAGCACGAAAAACGTAAAATTCGGGATCTGAATTCTATAACATAAACAAAATCCCTTCTTAACTCAGTAAAAAAATCAATACTCTGAATTTTAAAAGTCAACTTCCATTCTTTTCAACTACATCGACGTCTTGTACCAAAGAAAGCAGCGCTTGCCATCTGATGGAGATTTCTTGAGTCTACAATTTCTTGTAAAAAAGAAAAGAGACACCATCCAGTGACATTAGCTGTCACGACTCAGTCAGGATCCATAGAAAAGAACACGAGGCTCAGGAAATTGGATTCCGGGGTTTGAATAATATATTCGACCCCCAAAAACACTCAATAACCATAGACTCGGGTTTTTTTTCTGTTACCCCCATCTACGGATTTCTTTTTCTTACACATTGGTTTCTTATCTAAGCCGTTTAGGAGATTGTTTTTTCTTTCTTTCTTCTGGTTCTCTTATAGATAAATGTGAAATCCTAGTTCTATTATTCGTAGAAAAGAAAAAGTTTCACCAGGAGTATGACCTGAGTCTTATTAAATTAGAATCCTAAATGTTTTTAAAATTTTGATGAAAATAATAAATGCACAAATTGCTAGTGATCCTTTCTAAACGATATTGGTACGTTGGTTATTACACAAACACTCGAGCTGAAAACGGTTTGAAGACGCTTTTAGACGGGCTCGACTGTGTGGGTCGAATCCGAGAAAATAACAAGAAGTTGAGTCAGGGCCCGATTAAGCAATTTTGCAATCGGGGGTTGAGATAATATGCGCCCCCTCAATCCGGAAAAAAGGAACAGCAAATGTTGCTAGGGGGAATAGTTTAACCATAAGTTAATAATGCCTCTAAGTACACAAATACGGGTTAAAACTGGGCATCTTCTGCAGGCTTCTGTGACGTCAGAACTCGTATAGCGCTAAGATCCGAAGAGAGAAAATTTTGAAATTTCTGTCGCGGTGCAGCCACCAAGCGGTCGAGACGAAAAAAAATCATCCAGTGGAATAAAGGAGATTTTTACGTTTCGTATAGGCAGGCACTGGGGGGGGGGACGAATTTTACTTGAGCAACCCCAAATCCCTCTCTCTCGTGAGATAGAGGCGGTTTCAGTCCTGAAACATTCTAAAAGGGATAAAAGAAACGCTAGGCTAGGCGGTACAATTTTGTATTGAAGTTGAGGTGATAAATGATACGGAGAGAGTATAGGGTTTCATTAAAGGGAGCCAGACAAACACTATTGCCATAGAAGTGGAAGCGATTTGTGTACTTAGAGGCATAATTAACTTTTGGTTTAACTCAATGCGCCTCCAACAAGCCTTGCGCCCGGATACTGGTCCTGAGTTCAGTTCCCAGTTTCCACTTCCGGTCAGTCATCTTCGTCAGTCTTCCTTCTACATTCCACAAAGAAAATGGCTGTAATCTAGCTTTTTTCAAAGAATACAGCTAAAAATATCACTGGAGTTAGAAAATATTGACGTATTAAATGCCGGTTCTATATTCTTGTTCAGCAAAACAAACTTTATTCAAGAATTCACAGATGTTTTGCCTTGTGTGGCTAAGCTAACACAAGCAAAAGTGTACGGCAATCAGTTAGTCATACCTTATTGATCTACCATTTGCTCTAAATCCTTTTTGACTTGGAAAATCAGGGTTGTAGGGAACAGAACAATCGCGTATTTCCTTCATTAATTTACTAAGTCCAGAGTATAGATTTTAACTCTTCTCTAGCTTTGATACTAAGTAAACGTTTATTTAAGCATCACAAAATATATTTTTTTATACTTTTTCCGAATCATTTTAACTGAACTCTACAAGGTCACCCAGTCATATTTTTTCGGTTTCTAGAAGTATGGCTTTCCAATTTTAATTTGTATAACACTCAGGTATTTCATGCTGTAACGTTTAGGTGGAGTGAAATTAGATCTGATTCTAATATTTAAAGTTAGAATTTACCAGATAATTTACAAATGCATTGATTTTGCTAAGCCTACGTCAAAAGTTCAAAACAGGACTTAAGACTTGATTTCTTCAGACCCTAGGCCACTTGTGACATGGCTTGATTATTGATTAAAGCCTCAGGGATTTAGTTAAAACATGATTTTTCTGAAAACTAATTTCCTCCAAAATATTTCGTCAACAGCGAGCCCTAGAAGTTGCTGTTGATAGTTACGAAATAGGAGGAGTTTGGTTTGGTTCTATACCCGCTGTATTTATTTGGAACAAGATTAGTTTTCAAAGCGGTAATATCGTGTTATTTCTGACAACTATCTCATTAAGATTTATACTCGGATTTATATCTATATAAACGTTATATTCCTGATAATTAAGGAAAAGATAATTACTTTCATTTGTGCAAATGTTTTCATGCGCACTTTATAAATGTTATTTTACTTTTTACGCAATTTTGCATTGTGGTTGAATAAGATTTAGCAATCTCTCAAGCAGATCGAGACCTGCGCGGGCCGAGTTTTTCAGGCCCGACCCAAGCCCGGCCCGGGTTTTAGCATTTTGAATAGGTCCGAATCCCGGCCCGAGTCCGAGTATATAGTTGGTTTTCCGGCCCGGTCCGGCCCGGCCCGTTACATGCATTAACCAAGTCCGGCCCGGCCCGGCCCGACACATTGCATAAATTGAACAGGCCCGGCCCGTTACACGTAGTGCAGTTGTATAATAGGGACTTGGCAGTACTACGTCATGCAACGTCAGGCTACCTTCCACTAGTGCTTAAAAACATACCAGGAGGAGGGGCTTATCTAGCTTTCATTCTGTTAAAAAACATACCATAATGGCGCTGGGGGCGGAGTTAAGCCCGAATTGCCAAGTCCCTATTTTTATATTTTTTTACATAAAATCAATGAATTGAATTCATATTTGCTTTAGCGTCGTGTATTATTCATTTCTTTGGATAATTGTTCGTCACATTTGTTCTTAGAAGCGTATACTCATTTAAATTTTCTTTCATTTGAATTTTGGATTAAATGAGAATCAAGTTGGGCCCAGCCCGAATTTTGGAAAAATGAACAAAAGCCCGGCACGGCCCGGCCCGGCCTGTTAATTTCCAAAATTTTATAAGCCCGACCTGGCCCGCCCCGATACAATTTTCAAAAGTGGAAAGCCCGGCCCGTTCAGGACTCTGCTCTCAAGTGCGCTTGCCAAATTCTCTTTGTTGCCACAGTTTCGCTAGAATATTTAAAAGTAATTACATGAATCTAATCAGAAGTAAATAGATTTTAAACAAGAAGTTAATATCTCCCCGGCATGGGCGCGTTATGAAAGTTGAGATTCCCGCTCCTATTCCGCGGCAGTGCACAAATGGCGTAGCACCTAGCGAACCACTTGACATGTACCTAACGTATCTAGTGTCGCGCCGCTCAGACAAAGTAGTGCGGGTTGTTGAAGGTTTAATCGACGCGCATGCGTTCTAAAGGTAATTTCAATCAGCTGTCTGCTGTGAGACTGTGACAGTATAGCCTAGGCCTAGTACAAAATCTGTGAAGACTACATGTGAGATGTGATTGCCTATGAATGTGATAAAATAGTAATATGAAAAATGGATAAGGAATATGATTATGACGAATTCGTGAAACAGAAAGATGAACGTTAAACAATACTACAATGTTGGAAGAGCCAAGGACGTTTGAAAACTTTTGTTTGCAACATGATGGAAGAGTATGCGGTATTATTCGTAGGTTTCAGATAAAAATTGCTCTAGGTCGATACCGAAGGCGAAACTAAAATCGTTTTTTACGCGGCATTATGAAACTAATTACAGTTTTAGACTTTAGTATTTTAATATAATTTACCATAATTCAGCAATTACCCGCACTACTACGGCGCCATTTTCCATCACGTAAGCGCGGCTACCAATGATATTGCCCTAAATTTACTCCCATGATGCTCAGTAATTTGTACTGCTTTCCAATATCTCTTGTCGCTTCTATGACGTCATGCGAACATCCTATTGGTTACAAGCAAGCCACGTGATACTCGATACTCATTTTACATAGCATGCAGGCGGGAAGGTATGATTGACTTAAAGCTATTAACTTTTTTATATCTATTTACTTTTGATCTAATGAAGTTTATTGCGTGTCAAATTCTTCTAATGTTAAAATGTCATGTCATCTAAACCAGCCAATAACAGAGTGACACGGTAATTAATGTGGAAACCGCGAGAAGTAGATCGGAGAGATAGCAGTTATGGAAAGAGTTTCGTGTGAGACAGATGTTTGCGACCTCACTTAACTAACTTTTATCCAAGTCATAAAGACACTCTTTTAAGTTTTAAAAAGCTTGACTACATTTTATAAGAACTGCCTTCTAGCTATTATCATTAATTCTCTCACGAGGCTCGATATAAATTTCTTACACTTGCAAGAAAAATATTTTCCCTTAAAATACCAGACAAGCTACAAAAGTCGCCATTCATTACTTTAAAAATAAATCTAAATTTTCAACGACAATCTGACAATTTCTTCAAATGTAACTAGATTTAACTTGAAATTTAAAGCATCTAGAGATACACTGTAATTTTTATAAACAGTATACTTTATTAATTTCACAAAATTATATTACCCTATTGTCCGAAATTTATAATAATTTAAGAACATTATAATCAAAATACTATATAATAATTAACGAAATTACGATCTGACGTTGATCGGCAATTTAAAGACCCTAAATTTAAAATTACTGACTTTTAAAGCACTCATTGCGAGTGGTTAAGAATTTTCACTTTTGAATCTTGACGTTTCACGACAACCAATATGTTATTTTCAAATGTAACCTTGAGAATGGCCCTTAACAAGGTGAGATTTAAAATTAAATTTTTATATTATTTTCGACAATTATCATTAAAGCAATTAATAATACTCGCGTTGCTTGAAAAAATACCAAATTTACCATTCTCAGCTTGGAAACTTAATAAAAATTTCTCTGATTTCAGAAATACATCATAGCAAATACGGGCGAATTCAATTTAAAATCCATTTCCAAAAAATTCTCAATTGTGGCTGAATTTTTAACGATTTTCCCCAGCAAAAGGTAAATGAGAACAGTAATTAAATAATTATTATAAATTTAAAATGATTTCGACTAATTTTAGAAATAAGCTTGAATTAATTCCTGACGCCCGAAATCTTGTAAGTTAAATCCTAATTTTGCGTTATTCTTTATATTTCTTTCTAATTATCCTGTAATTATCAGAGAAGTATTATATACTTCTGTACGTACTGATCGATATTTAACGCAGTTTGGACGACAACTAGCTAAGCTAACTGGGTATTTTAAAGAAGTGGTAACCAGGAAGAGTTTCGTCCCTAAATAGACACAAAACACTAACAGTCTTTGGGCTGTCCCGCGGGCGTGGGAGACATCTACTCGATATTGTTTTTTTGAAACAAATTAATTTAAAAAGCTTTTAAATATAATTAAACAATGCTTACCTAAACGGGTCTATAATAGAACGTTCTTAACGGGCTTAATGGCCAGGGGATCGTCTCGGACCCAACCTTGAGGAACACAACGAAACAACTTCGAAAACCTTTCTTTAGTGTTACCAGAAGTAGGATAAGGGACTCTCTTATCCTACTTCTGGTCTGACTGATATCAACCATTCAACTTGATTTAACATGATTAATTAATTAACGTTCATTCATCATCCGCGCAAACCCAGACCGTCTAAGTTACGTATGATTACCTATTTTTAGAACGCTGATTTAAGATACGACATGACTGACTCTTGGTACGGAATGCATCATATCAAAGAATATAAGAATGGTTATCAACTAGGACCGGCCACTGACTTCATTTACTACTCGTTTCTGGTGAAGTATTTTCGACCAGAAGATAACGTCACCAGAATATGTCGGATTGCCAACAATTCAGTATGATATAACAATTACAAACACGTTCCTTAAAATTAAAATGGAAATTAAATTATAGGCTTGGTTCATTTTGTTCCTGTGCGCTCTTTTCGTCACTTTGAAATGGAGTAAAATGCCTCAATTGGAAACAAACCTTGGAAAAAAGATTAAAAAAATAGGCAAGTAATCCTCTTTTTATCTAATGGCTAAAATTTCACTTTAATATGTTATTCTTTAAACGAAGGTGATTTCATATTGAAACCTACATGTTTTTGGGGCATTGCTACCTTGTTTTGCACCTCAATAACTAAAGCCAATATGTCAACGTACCACGTTTACCAATCATCCCCAAAAATTTACACGCTTGACGACTTGGTGAAGGAGCCGAGCATAAATGTCATCATTCAAGATGACTCTTACATTAATCGCTACTTCGAAGTATGTCAAGTAAAATAAAGCCTTGAAATACCGTAGTAAATTACAATGTTATGGTCTCAAGTCAAGAGTAGAATAAAGTAGGTCTATTGGGGACGCGACCAATCAGTGCCTCTTACATTGACTTAATGCGTAGCGCACGCGCACGCTCGTGAAATAAAGCTAATTACATGTGTGGCTAATTAGTTTTGTTAGGGGCCAAAGTTTGGGAACTCATATCTCCGTAACTGTGTGTTATGAAAATACAGCAGTTATTCAAAATTAACTTTTCCGCAATCGAAAAAGAAAAACAATTCACATGGAAAAGTGTGTCATACATTTATAATCGACCAAAAGATGTGTCTTTGGGAAACACTGTTTTAGAAAAACATAACATTTGTCAACGTTTGCCCGCTCAATTTCTCCTTACTCTTATTTTTAACTTTCAGAAACACTACAAGGCTTTTTTCGACGATTACCAGGCAAAGGGTGGGTTTAAGAAATGGAAAGCTTTAAAGGTTCCAGAACATGACATATTCAAAGGAGAAGGAAATACCGCCTACGTATCTTGGTGTGAGACAATGCGTCATCATTGTACGTATTACAAGTACCTTGGCGGAGTCAACTTTGGAGAAATATTTCTGCTCAAATCCGTCTCCTATCTCATTCCGAAAAATTCCTCCTTGGAAGGCAGAGAAATATTCGTTCAAAGGTAACAAAATAAGTCCTAAAATTTTATGATTTAACAGCCAACTAAATGAATAAAAATCTAAGCATACTTAAAAGCGTTTCAAATAATTTGACAGACTGCAAAGTTACATGGAAACTGGACATTATCGTCGTGCCCAAGACCTGCAATACAAGAAGACTTGCACTCAGTATGACATCAACAAAGACAAAATCATCAAGAATTTGACCTCTAACCTTGCGAGTCTGAGTTGTGTTTTCGGATATCTTATTTTCCTGTACATTTTATCCATCTTACTTCTTTTGGTCGAAATTGGCGTAAATCACATCAATAAACCCATCAGTCTGGAATATGTCAATGAAAATTTAACCCCGGCCGAAAATAACAATGTTTATAAACACAGACCCAAATCGAGGGATTTTTTCAAATGAAGTCATTGTTAATATAACTTGGTCACTTCGAATAAGGACTTGTTAACTCTAACTTCGTACTCTTCTACCATTGATTAGGACTAACTAAATTCAACAGGGCCGGCGGAATCAAATCACTGTTTTACTTTAATAATTTTATGTGCGCATCGAAATATTAAAATAACATAAAAGATACATGGGTAGCTGTGCCAGCGACTAGAAAGAGAGAGCGAATGCAATTGTAAACTCCACCCCATTGGAATGACCACAGAAAGTCTAAGTGATATTATCTATAGACCAAGTAGCGTCAATAGGCCAAAAATGACGTCATAGTCCTTTTTATAGGAATGAGGAACGCAACACGCTTATTTTTATTATTGGTGGAGCTTTTACTGTCTCCAATTCAGTTCACAACATGAATATCACCAATGAGCGGAAACAGTTCGGGTTGCCTATTCCTTTGTCGAAATAATAGGAATTCACGTCAATTTTTGCCTATTGATGCAACTTGGTATATGGACACTCTAGTCTCAACTATTGATGTCGTCAACCTTCTTGTACGTTCCGATACTGAGAGTTGCGTACTCCCTTTTTTAGATAGAAAAGGTCTATGGTCTACCCCATCGAGAAAAAGTATTACTCGCGGACTGATCACTGTATTTACAGAAGTCCTTGACCTACGATTCTGAAAATATTTTTGTAGATTTATGTTTAAGAAAAAAATAATGTTTAAAAAATAATAATATTTAAAAAAAATGGATTGGGCGGTTACTTGAAAATATAAATCAGTATGGATTAAAACTTGGCTGAAGAAGGACCGCGGTCCGAAAGCTCCCGATATATTTTTAGTTTGTAAATAAACTTTTAATTTCAACTATTTCCATGAAGTTTCAGTTCCCTATTTAAATAAACCAAAAGATATGAAGACTTTTAAATACTTTAGTGATACTCTTTCTCATTCATACATTAAATCTTTAACTATTATTACTACATAGGCCTCCTCGCCTACAACGATTTTGCACTAAAAAGCAGGTCATACCTAATTATGAAAGTAACTGTAATTATTGTTTATTAGCTCTCATGTATTACGATTTATATATAGCAAAACACAGGGATTTTAAGGTAGATCTATAAAATCCTATTCTATGTAAAACAAACCATGTATTAATTTATCGTATTGTTAACTTTGTGATATTAAACACAATAAATATAATGTTGTAAAACACAATAAATATAATGTTGGAAAACACGGTAAATATAATGTTGGAAAACACAATAAGTATAATGTTGTAAAACACAATAAATATAATGTTGGAAAACACAGTAAATATAATGTTGGAAAACACAATAAATATAATGTTGTAAAACACAATAAATATAATGTTGCAAAACACAATAAATATAATGTTGCAAAACACAATAAATATAATGTCACAAAACACAATAAATATAATGTTGGAAAACACAATGTAATGCTGCAAAACACAATAAATGTAATGCTGCAAAACACAATAAGTGTAATGTTGCAAATCACAATAAATGTAATGTTGCAAATAAAATTGGAAATTTTCTGCAACTTTGGCAAATATAACTGTACGTTTCTTAAATTTAAAAACGACCTTAAATGAAAAGCTCGTGTTTAGATTTGGCACCTCTCTTTTTTCATTTAGAACAATTAATTTTAAGTAATTATCTTTGCTTTTCATATTTCGAATTAGATACTCTGACTTACGTCATTTTACTTTGAATATAATAATGCTGTACAAACGTCGTTTTACCATAGGTACACCCAAGGAAAGAGTGACTCCTGAACGTAATCTTGTTTTACCGGGGATAGAAGGACTTAAAACTAGAAAAACTGTTTGGATAATTCTTCCACCTTAAACCCCAATTTTGATTTTTGAGGAGAGCGAAGAGTGCCATTAGATCTGACTTTAATTTTTAAATTTAAGATTCATGAGGTAATTTACTAATGCACTGATTTCGCTAAGCCTACGTCAAAAGTTCAAAACAGGACTAAATACTTGATTTCGTCAGACCCATGAAAGGCCACCTAAATGAAGCATTGTGATATGGTTTGACTATTGATTAAAGCATCAGAGATTTAGTTAAAAACATATTTCTGAAAACTAATTTCCTCTAAAAGATTGCGGCAACAGCGGGCCATAGAGGTTGCTGTTGATAGTTACGAAATGGGAGGAGTTTGGTTCTATACCGGCTGTATTTATTTGGAACAAGACTAGTTTTCAAAGTAGGAATATCGTGTTATTTCTGACAACTATCTCATCAAAAATTTCAACTCGGATTTATATCTATATAAAAGTTATATTCCTGATAATTAAGGAAAAGATAATTACTTTCATTCGAGCAAACGTTTTCATGCGCACTTTATAGATGTTATTTTACATTTTACGCTATTTAGCGTTGTGGTTGGATAAGATTTAACGATCTCTCAAGTGCGCTTGCCAATTTCTCTTTGTTGCCACAGTTTCGCTAGAAAATGTAAAAGCAATTACATGAATCTAATGAAGCTTTTTGCGTGTTAAATTCTACTAATGATAAAATGTCATGTCATCTAAACCAGCCAATAACAGAGTGACACGATAATTAATGTGGAAACCGCGAGAAGTAGATCGGAGAGATAGCAGTTATGAAAAGTGTTTCGTGTGAGACAGATGTTTGTGACCTCACTTTAATAAACTTTTATCCAAGCCATAAAGACACTCTATTAAGTTTTAAAAAGCTTGACTTCATTTTACAAGACATTGCCATTAATTCTCTCACAAGACTCGATATAAATTCATACACTTGCAGGAAAAATATTTTATTTTAAAATACCAGACAAGTTAAAAAGTCGCCATTCATTACTTTAAAAATAATTCAAAATTTTCAACGACAATCTGACAATTTCTTCAAATGTAACTAAATTTAACTTGAAATTTAAAGCATCTAGAGTTACACTGCAATTTTTATAAACAGTGCTTTATTAATTTCTCAAAATTATATTACCCTATTGTCCGTAATTTATATTAATTAAAGAACATTAATCCCAATACTATTTAAATAATTAAAAAAATTACGATCTGACATAAATCGGCAATTTAAAGACCCTAAATTTTAAATTACTGACTTTTAAAACACTCATTGCGAGTGGTTAAGTATTTTCACTTTTGAATCTTGACGTTTTACGACAACCAATATGTTATTTTCAAATGTAACCTTGAGAATGGCCCTTAACAAGGTGAGATTTCAAAATAAAATTTTTATATTATTTTCGGCAATTATCATTAAAGCAATAACAATACTCGCGTTGCTTGAAAAAATACCAAATTTACCATTCTCTTGCTTGGAAACTTAAAAAAAATTGCTCTGATTTCAGAAATACATTTTAGCAAATACGGGCGAATTCAATTTAAAATCCATTTCAAAACAACTGTCAATTGTGGCTGAGTTTTTAACGATTTACCCCAGCAAAAGGTAAATGAGAACAGTAATTAAATAATTATTATAAATTTTAAATAATATCGACTAATTTTAGAAATAAGCTTGAATTAATTCCTGATGCCCGAAATCTTGTAAGTTAAATCCTAATTTTGTGTTATACTTTGTACTGATTGATGTTTTACGCAATATGTGGTATACAACGAGCTAAGCTACCTGGGTATTTTAAAGAAATGTTAAACAGTAAGAGTAAAGTTCTAGGTGTTTACCTATTTTTAGAACGCTGATTTGAGATACGACACGACTGACTTTTGGTACGGAATACGTTATAACAAAGAATATAAGAATGGTTATCAACTTGGACCGGCCACTCGCTTCGATTATTACTCGTTTCTGGTAAAATATTTTCGCCCAGAAGACTTTAACGTCACCAGAATGTTTCGGATTCCCACTATTGGAGTATGCGATTGCAATTATAAACATGTCCATTAAAATTAAAATCGAAATTAAATTATAGGCTTGGTTCATATTGTTCCTGGGCGCACTTCTCATTATTCTTAAACAGATTAAATTGCCTCAATTGGAAACAAACCGTGGAAAAAAGATTAAAAAACTAGGCAAGAAATCCATTTTCATCTCATCAATTACTTGTACAATATAGTAAACAACTAAAATTTTACTTTAATATGTTAAAGGTGATTTCATATTGAAACCTACATGTATTTTGGGCATTGCAATCCAGTTTTTCATGTCAATAACTAAAGCCAATGTGTCATCGTACCACGTTTACCAATCATCCCCAAAAATTTACACGCTCGACGACTTGGTGAAGGAGCCGAGCATAAATGTCATCATTCAAGATAGCGGCTACATTAATCGCTACTTCGAAGTATGTCATTATTCCTTTAAAGGGAAAATTAAAGCCCTGAAATACCTTAGTAGAAAAACAAAATTATAGTTTCAAGTTACAAAAAGAAAGAATTAACGATTCACATGGAAAGGAATTTCATAGATATATAATCGATCAAAAGACGTGAAATACCAAGAAGCGATATCTAGCTTACTAGGGAGAAGGTATAAATTCGCCACATTTCTAGCTTTATCCAAACGTAGGTCCGGAGTTAATCCCCGCCTCTAAATTACAACCAGCATCTCATTGGTTCTTGAAAACTCACGTCAGCGCGACGCGAATGACGAGAATTACGTATTTTCCGACTGAGGAGAGGCGAAATGCCCGCCTCCTTTTACGTCCCACCTTATATTTTGAAAGGGGGACTGGGAATATGGCGCGCGAATACTTCGGCA
Source organism: Phalangium opilio (assembly GCA_019434445.1). Lineage (NCBI taxonomy): Eukaryota > Metazoa > Arthropoda > Arachnida > Opiliones > Phalangiidae > Phalangium > Phalangium opilio. The sequence goes on along the minus strand of JAEQBA010002028.1, from coordinate 170,356 downwards.
TCTTACCACTTCTCCCTAGTAAACTAGATATCGCTTCTTGGTAATACGCTTTTAGAAACACTGTTTTAAAACTACTTAAAATTTGTCATCGTGTGCCCCCATTCCTTTTGGAAAAGTCTGTTTCAATGAGTCAATTTCTCTTTTCTCATATTTTAAACTTTCAGAAACACTTCAAGGAATTTTTCGCGAATTACCAGGCAAAGGGTGGTTTTAAGAAATGGAAAGCTTTAAAGGTGCCAAATTATAACATATTCAAAGGAGAAGGAAACACCGCCTTCGTGGCCTATTTTGGGACACTGCGTCATCACTGTACGTACTACAAGCACCTTGGCGGAGTCAACTTTGGAGAAATATTCCTGCTTAACCCCATCTCCTATCTCATTCCGAAAAATTCCTCCTTGGAGGGCAGAGAAATTTTCGTTCAAAGGTATATACACAAGTCCCAAATTTTCTGCTTAGGCATACATTTTAACTTTTTAACAGTTTACTTAAAAGCTCTTTAAATAATTTGACAGACTGCAAAGTTACATGGAAACTGGACATGATCATCGTGCCCAAGACCTGCAATTCAAGAAGACTTGCACTCAGTATGACATCAACAAATACCAAATCGTCAAGAATTTGACCTCTGACCTGGCGAGTTTGAGTCGGGCTTTCGTATATCTTATTTTCCTGTACATTTTATGCTTTTTACTTCTTTTGGTCGAACTTGGCGTAAATCACGTGAAAAAACCCATCAGTCTGGAAAAGAAAGTCAAAGATAAGCAGAACCCGATAGAAAATAGCAAAAAGCATAAATACCGACCCAAAACGAGTGAAATATTCCATTGAAGGCATTGCTAATTTAACTTCGAATAAGAACTTGTTAACTCTAACTACACACTCTGCTACCATCGATTAGGGCTAACTAAATTCAACTGAACCGGCGGAATCATAACACTGATTTAATTGGCATCGAAATATAAAAATAACTTAAACGAAGCATCTAATAAGTTATGGTCTTTCTCCATAAATATATTTAATCTTTTATACTATTTTGACTTCATTCAACTCCTTGCCTTAAACGATTTTGCTGTAGAAAGCAGGTCACACCTAATTATTCATACCACCTAATAAAATAACTGTAATTATTGTTATTAACTTTATTGTAGAAGGATTTATATTAAGCATAACTATATATGATAGATGTATAAAATCCAATAATTTAAAAGCAAACCATATATTAATTAAACGTACTGTTAACATTGTGATATTAAACATAATAAATATAACGTTGCAAAACACAATAAACATAATGTTGCAAAACACAATAAATGTAATGTTGTAAAACACAATAAACATAATGTTGCAAAACACAATAAATGTAATGTTGTAAAACACAAGAAACATAATTTTGCAACACATAATTTTAATATTTCAAATACAATGCAGGTATGTATATCAGGGCGTCACAATTGAATTTGTCAACGTAAGAAAATAAGAATCATTTTTGACGAGGCTTTGATTGTCAAGTGTTAATGTTTATGTGTATTAAATGACTAATAAAAATAATTTCGTAAACGTAAATTTAACTCAAGACAAGAGAACTAAATTTATTTACTAGCACACAAACAAATTTGATTTAAAAGAAATAGACCTAGAAGGGTCAGATTCCTAAATTTGAAGGACTTATTGTTCATGACATACGGAGTAATGAATTTTATATAACGAAAAATTTATAATCTTTTGAAATTAACGAAGATATGAAAGATATCATTCGAGTAGACAGTTTTATTTGCTCATATCTACTATATTCGGTATTTAATACGATTAGCTATTTTCAGTGGATCATCTTGCACCCATTTTGGAATATCTTTGATTATTATGTCCCAATCCCAGTAGTAATTGGGAGGGCCTTCGGTTCCACAGACGTGATTTTTCATTTCCTTATTTTCGTCAGTGTAATAGAGAAAAATGAAATTGCACATTTCGTTCAAAGTTTCAGTCCTGCGTAAATATCAAGAGAAAAAAACATCTTTTTCACAATGTTACAACAGGTTTGAGGTTCAGTAAGATATCTCCGAATTCCATTTTTCTTGCTATGTTTCTACAAGTTTGAAACCTAAGATTAAAAGTTACTGTACCATGATGTCAGAATGATATCTTTATTTATAGGGAAAAGTCCGCACTGACTGATATAAAACACCCAGTCCAAACCGCTTTACCTAGAATGCTGAAAATTTGCAGGGGCGTAGTTGGCGTACAAAGAAAAAACTTTTCAATCCGCTTCCATTTTGAAAAATGGCGGCCAGAAATGTAAATATCCTTTCGATTTCTTTAGAAGGGGAGTTGAAGCTCGCAACTTTAGCGAGGCACTTTGGGAGTTCTCGCTTTTCTTTTTTATTTATTTGTTATATTTTCCTACTAATATCCGATTCACTGTATTTCAACCAATAAGAGGGCAGAGAATGATGCGCGCGCTTAGACGTAAACTTTCAATGCGAGAAAACTCCAGCCAAGCCTTCTACTCCTCCTCTTTATACCCTCTTAATACACTGCTTCGAGGGATAGATTTAATTTTAGAAGTAGGAATGGAGAACAGAGCTTCTAAGTCCCGGCATGGAACTTACTAACGCTAGGGACGGTCCGCACCGATAGAACTTCCAGTAGTCTCTCTGAAAAACATTTGTTGATAAACCCTCCCGCTTTTAACTCCCCCCTCCTGAAATTTGGTGATTCAAAACCGAGGGGGTAGACACTTGAGAACTCAGGTGTACAATATGTCTTGAACTCAATGCATTGTCAAAGCTGAACTCTGAGTTCCGAAGGCTTTGAACTCAATGCACTGTCAAAGCTGAACTCTTTTGAACTCAGGTGTACACAGAGATCCAAAGTGTCTACCCCCTCGTTCAAAACGGTTTTGGGCTAAATTCTTAACGCCACCTATAATTTAGTTTTCGTACTAATATACGGGATCTGCTGTAAAAGTCGTCTGCTATGTTAGGCGTAGTGTAAACTTTGTGTAAATTGTGATACTATGGAACGAACCAACGCTTAGAAATTCATTTTATCCCTAACCTTGAAACATAATTTATTTACGGAACTAAGTATTTAACATTTTATAGGTTGTACCGTTGTTTTTAAAATAGTCATAAATATGGCGAGACCTAAGAACATTTGTGTGTATAGTGGTTATAGAAGTGACAATCACCAAGCGCATAAACAGTACATGAAAGATGTAGAGTTTATCGCTTTTCCTAAACCTAAGCGTAATTATGAATTATGCTTTTAAGGCTTTTTGCTACCCCCCCCCTTTTAAAATTGAATCACTTTTCCGGTTCGCACCAAATGCTCGCTAGGGTGCGTTGTCACCGAACATTTCTCATATATTCACCCTTGTGGACCGTCCCTAGCGTTAGTTAGTTCCATGGTCCCGGGCCCCATCCATGGGACGGAGGGGTATGAAAGTAGAGGCGGGTCATAGCGACAGAGGTGAAGGGGAATTAAGTATTTTTTGTCGTGGCCGTCACACAACGTCAACAAAACTTTTTTTACGTGTTGGAGGGAGGGGTTCTATACTGGGACTGAAGTAAATATTAACCGTTCTCCATTCCTACTTCTAAAATTAAATCTATCCTTCCGAAAAATAATGAAAATGTCACCTAAGCGTCAGACTGTAAAAAATCAAATCAATTAAATAGAGCGTTTACCCGACTTTTACTTCGTGGTCTCTGAAGTTATGACTGACACATCTTGTCGCCTAAAAATAAGGACTTTTACTTAATAGACCCTCGTAATTGGCAGTCCTGGTTCACTAAAACTTACAATAACATCTCCTTTTCCGATACCTGGTAGTCCATAATCAAATACATTGTCCGCAAACTATTGAAACACAATTAGTCAATGAACGCTTAATAACTTTTTATAAAATCACGTACATTTGTTGTGTCCTCTGGAGTAATACCTAATCTATACCAAGATCCGTTTGACTTCTGAACGTAACCCGCAACTTGGAGTCCTGAATAATAAAAGAAGTGACATTGTTATCGCAAGTACATTTTAACAGTCAGGTTGACTTCGTACCAAGACCATGGGTATGTGTTAAATAACCCAAAGGATGTACGGTCAAATCTTCCTCAATTTCACAAGCGCTTTCCATATATACCGTCGTGTTGGTAGGCAATAGTCCCTCAGTTAATAGAGTGTACGAATATACTTGTTTTACTGGTCTGTGCATGCAAAAATAAATAAATGTATATTATCCTGTAACATGAATGCTCATTAAAAATAATTTTTAAAATTTTGGCAAAAATTATATTTGAGAAATGACGTCACTCTCCATAAAATTAAATTTATGGGTATTGTATACGTTGCAGGTGCAAAGTTATTACCAGGGATATATGTAATTTTAGAAGTAGGAATGGAGAATAGCCTAATAAAGAGTCCCTTCCTCCAACACGTAATGAAAATTTTAAATTATCTTATTGGCTCACTTAAACTACATTTTGATGACGTTGCTGACCTGAACGGTGAAAAATACGAACTTCCTTTTTACCTCTGTCGTTATGACCCACCTCTTCTTTCATAGCCCCCGTCCCTTGGAAGGGGGGTCCGGGACTTTGACGCGCGCCCAGATTACTCTGTTCTCCATTCCTGCTTATATAAAATTACATCTATCCCTGTTATTACGTTACTGGAATGCAAATGTCTTCAATCTTACATATTGGTGAGCCCTGGTAAAGTTCTAACAGTAACTCCGATTTCATATGGTGGTTCATCGTCTAAAACATGAAAACCCAATTATGGAAAGTCAAATTGCAATGTCCAAATAGCGAGCATTCGTTTTACGTATGACAAACTTCAGTTTAAGAACGACCAATCGTTTTCATTGACATATACAGAGTAACTCAATTGTATACCTTTTACAGCAGCAACGTTGCCATAATGAAGTTGAAGTACTAAATATTTGATGTCCGAATCACCGCCGGCTTTAAGACCAACTTCTTCAGTGAGAAAACATAAAATGTAACGGTCAGGGCCGGATTAACCAATTTAGCACCCAGGGGGGGCGAGATAATATGCACCCCTTTAAGCCGAAAAAAAGATCAACAAATGTTGCTGGTGGGGAATAGTTTAACTCAATGCGCCCCCAACAAGCCTTGGTCACGGGGGCTAGTGTCCCCAAGCCCCCCCCTTAATCCGGCCCTGGTAAAGGTTTTTAATAATCCAAGACTAGCTTCCAGTTTCTTGTATCAAACCACCAACGAGTCTGTGCTCAATTGTAAACATCTACTTACAATAAACAAACCGAATTGAAAATATTTCAAGTTAAGACAGAAAATTAGCTCAATCGTTTGGTTCTGTGACGAGGCTTACATACTAATTTACTCTTGGTGTAACGTATATAAGCTTTCGAAAAATATCAAAACAGTAGTAATAAAATATATCGTGATACAAACATACCATCGGGTAAATTGGGAATGTCTCTCAGTTTGGGAAGAAAACGATAACCTTCTTGACAAATAGGCGCTTTGATTGGGAAATTATCATCGTCATTTTCCCCACAATTCCAAACTGCTTGTGGTGAATCTTTCTCCATATACCCGGGCACAAGACAAGAATACGTCTGCACGTGGTGTAAAAAACCGATGTATTTGTCGGCAATGAATTCTTCGATATCCACTGAAATAATTTGATCCAGGGTTAAGTTTAGAACAAAATGATGATAATGATAAGAAAGATCTTGCTTTGTCTGTCTGTCCAGGGACAGATTTAATTTTAGAAGAAGGAATCTGGGTGCGCGTTAAAGTCCCGGACCCCCTTCCCCGGGACGGGAGGGTATGAAAGAAGAGACGGGTCATAGCGACAGAGGTAAAAAGGAATTACGTATTTTTCGCAGTCCCCGTTAGCAACGTCATCAAAACGTAGTTTAAGTGAGCCAATAAGAAAATTTAAACTCATCGTTACGTGTTGGAGGGAGGGGCTCGGCTATGAGTCGGACTGAAGTAAATACAAACCGTTCTCCATCCCTTCTTCTAAAATTAAATCTATCCCTGGTCTGTCTTATAGGGACGATGACAGTGTTTCGCTTGCAAAAAAATGGAAAGATTTTATACGTATTGGTTAAAGATAACGCCTCCGCTTGTAGCGTACAAAAATGATGGCCCAAGGACTGGGCTCTATAATCACCTTGGACCTTTAATTATTCAAATTAGCCAAAATTTAAGAGAACGTTTTTCACATTCCGTTTAAAATAGTGTCACAGTTCTTTTAAAATTCGTTGAAAACAGTAGCTTTATAGAAATATTTTTCCACTAAGCAACAATAAATTTGCAATTTAAAAGTTCCCACCTCCCACGCTCAAATTTACACCTCTATCGTGTTAGATAATGCTCCCCTATACTACTACTACTACTCTTAATTATCATGTCGCCTTAGCTAAACACTGCCAAAGTGTTACTAACAGATAGTTAAAACAGCGTTTTTCTTTAGATAATGGTAGAAATCATCCTTACTCAGGTAAATGTGCTCATCTCTCGGCATTTCCATGGCCGTGCATACGTAAACCTGATCCTGCGAAGAAAATAAAAAGAAGTTACTATTTAAAAATATTAAGAAAAGAAATTATTTTTAACATCTACAATTTGGAGCTACGATATCAAATCACTCCAAGAAGCCCGCAGATAAAAACTCCGTTAGATGTTATAAATAAGCCTATTCACGACTTCTAACCAGCTGACTGGGCTCAGGCTCGTGTCAGAGAGCCTGAACCCCACTTGTATCATCGGTGTTACCCGGTTACTCCTTTTCTTCAAAAATCAAAACTAGATAAGGCTAACGGTATAATAGATAGTATTGGGCATAAAGACTAGGCACCACTCCTATATGCATTGTAAATGTCCTTATGTAAATACATGTAGATTTTTGAAATTCAAGTAATTTAATTTTTAGGGTTCGTACAGAACCTGTATATCCTTGAAACCTTAATCATAGTCAAGGACTTGCGAATTAAGCAGGAAGGATTTAAGATGCATGGCTAATATTTGGTCTAACCCATCAGGCATTAGCAATGTTTAACATGGGCTAGACGTTGGCAAAAAATAGGTCAGGATTTTCCATTCAAACCAGGAATTATCAGAAAACATCGTAAATTACAACAACTTACTTTGGACGGTTTAATGGGGGGCATAGTAAACAGAAATTCTTCAGTGTCTATTTTAGCCGTTGATAATTCGAAAATGGTCAGCCATATAAATGTCGAGGTTATAATATTTAGCTTCATTTCGCTGTTGTTTGTTCCAAAGCCGTCGCAAAAGCTAACTGCACGGTAATATAGAAAACATGTTTTCCTAGGATATATTTTCAATGCCATGCCACTACACTACCTCACAAATAAAACGCAGATACGCATACGTATACCTGTAATAGACTATTTCAGAAATTACATACAGAGACACCAACACACAGGGGCAAGGCCACCATTGGGGTATTCTCCCTTGCGCCAGAAGGAGCCCGAGTTCTCTACACGTGGTAGGCTTGTGAACTCGCAGTGCCTCTAGCGGTCCTTCTTAACGAGAGGAAGAATACCCTAATGGTGGCCTCACTCCTGTGTGTTGGGTTCTCTGTACGCAATTTCCGAAATTGTCTATAGTACTTCATGAATTTCAATACTTTTCCAGAGAGTAAGGACGCATGTATACGGAGGAAAGCTCGGTACACCGGCGTCAGTTGTTTGAGGGGGGGATTATTACTTCCCCCTTTTATTAGAGATTCTCTCAATCTCTTTCCCCTTTTCATTGTTGGTGTGTTGTAACAAAGGATGATTTTTTTGTTTGTTTGTTTTGTGTAGGCTTATTATAATGTTTGTGTAATCTTATAAAGTAAGACCATAGTCATGTTTTCATGCAATAAAGAGAAAAATAGCCCCAGGCACATTTTAATTAGCCGAAAAAAAGTCGTCTTGTGTTGTCATAAAAAGGTGGAAGAGATCGAATAAAACAGTGTCACTCCTTTGAGTCGCCACCATCTTGGATGCTTATAACAGCCCTGATACTGAAGGCTGTATTTTTTTTATGCTCTCTTTCACCGCAGCTTCACAGCTGTTTTCCTAAAATAACACCAGTATAAATATCTTTCAAATAATGTTTTTAATTCTTATGTTAAACGAAAATTTTATATATGTATATTTGAGAAAGTTGTTTGTATGTTTGTTCTTTGTGCACAGTCACAATTTGTTATTTCCGAATTTGACCAAACTGTATTGCTGATATCAGTAACACTAAAGCGCGCATCGATATAATCTTAAGAAATATTGGTGATTAAAATATTTGACTTCTAGAAATACTCGAAGTAGATTGTATTCTATGTGCAAAAGGTCATTATTATACTGGCAACCAGCGTGGGAAATAAGGTGGTGGCACAGAGCAAATGACCAGTTTAAAAATTGCCTGGTCCATGCAGTTTCGAAATTAAATCGGAGGGGGGTAAGTGATCCACGAGACCACTAAGAAAATTAAAGGGTAACCAGAGTCCAGACATTAACTCGACTATTTTAAATATCCACTTCTTTAGTTTTAGGAGACGACGCGCCCTGGTCAAAGGTCACGGACCAGTTTATTTATTCCAGGCCAGGGGGGGTCCCTGTCCCATTGTCCAGTTTTAAAAAATCCTTACTTCCCACCCTGCTGGCAACTGAGAGTGACTCTCGTTATGGAGCTTATGTCGACTTTTATTTTTATTTATTAATTAATTGGATACATTTAATTTTTTGGTAAACTTTTACATATAACATCTATGCGAAACAAAATAGAAACATTTTAACCAGTATAACTATGGGGTACCAGGTTTTCGGGGCTTTTAACTACGTCGGGATCTTTTTGTATCCAATCCGGTACATCCTTCATCAACTCGTCAATTTGCCAACTGTATTCGGGTGGTCCAACCGAATAACAGTATTTGTCTTGCATGAGGGGGCCTTCTTCAGTATAATAGACCAAGTAGAAATTACACATTTCTTGAAGGGTATCGTACCTGGTAGAAGATGAGAATTAATTAAAGTACTTTAATTTAAATATAGTATTAATTGAGTAAAAATAGTTGTATTGCCTGAAAAGGTCTTTATAAAAATTCTTACCCAATGGGCACATCTTGGTCTCGTCCATTGTAAGAGACGCATCTAGCAGCCTATTTATTTAAAATATGCATTTCAAAACTAGTTTAAGGCGTATTTTCGAATAATTAATTATTGCGATTATAATAATAACAGAAGTAAGATAAGGGACTAGAAGTAAAGTGCTCTAGAATTGGTAATAGATCCTGGCATTAGTGAACAAATTTGTGGATTTTATGCCGCTTCCATCGCACCTACACTAGAGAGAAAAAAATTGCTCGAGACCCCAAAAACATTTCCTACCCCTTCCCCTCAACCTAAAGCCGCGGAACACGGACGCGGGTGATTGAATCTAGTTCTGCCGTCTACCGCCGCGTACGTCTCACGTTCTGGAGAAAAAATTCAGAAACCACTACCAGAGGGCCAACCGTTGGTGTGTTATCAAGAATATTCACTTTCTCCAAGTGAAGAATTTGGATAGCTCGATACTTCTAGTCCCTTATCTTACTTCTGATAATAATAATAGGTTTCACCCGAAATCTCGATAATTTCTAATCGAGGCCATTATATAGGTATTCAGAGCTTTTCCTTAATTATGAATCAAAATTAGCTTACGAGAAGATCCCCTTTGGTTATCGATGGGAATGTGTCCGGAATTACTGATCGATACTACACATCAATATCTCTGTTAGTGAACTAAAGTGGCGTTTATAAATACAACGTGATTTTCTCCATACTTGAGTATTTCCCACTGGTGTCATGCCAATTCTGTACCAGGTTCCGTTGGCCTTTCTAAGATACCCAGCAACTTGTAATCCTAGAAAATGACAGGAATTAGAGTTGGCAATATGGTTGTCAAGTATACAGAAGTGATACTTGCCAAGGCTATGAGTATGGGTACTAAACGCTAATGCTCGAGCTGTTAATTCGTCGTTTACTTCGCAAGCAGTTTCCAAATACACTATGCAAAAGAAATTTATTCTTAATACAATTTCTCATGTTTTTCAAAGAACTTTTATAAGTACCCATTGAGTGAGCTTTCAGGTAACCTTCTGTTCCCAAGAAATATGTTGTTGCCGATTTAATATTGCTGAAACAATTGTTTGTATTACAAAAAGTATTTTTTTCACCATGTCCATTTATTTTTGACCATGGTTTCATATACATTTTTGAGTTGCTTGGAACTGTCTTCAAAATTATGCCAACGTCATAATCCGTATCATCTGAAATATTATTTCGTGTAAACCAATCATACAATGTTTAGAGGTAGTATTACAATCTCATTTGCAGGGATATACCAACAATGCTTATGGCGCTTTTTGGAAATTTTGGTTGAGATATTGGGGTGACCCCAAATGAGATTGTTTTGACTTAAAGTTCTTCAATTTTGTTACTTTTCAAGACGCTAATGTTTCCAAAATGAAGTTGTAGGATGATGTACTTCAGGTCCGTGCCCCGGCCAGCCATTAGACCAACTTCTAAAATGTTAAATTTAGAATATTAAAAAAAATCAGTGACCGAATGTCTATATCATTTCTTCCATAAGCATTCATGCAGCGTCTTATAAGTCACAATTTAAACCATATTTCGTCTTCAAAAATAAATCAGTTTTGAAACATTTTTAACTGGAAGTAAATGCAATTAAAGTGAATTAGCTCTCTCATGAAGTTACTTCATAAATCCTTCAGTCGGTTGGACGATTTGACTCTAAACCAAGGATCTTATAGAAAACGTTTAAACTATTTTAAGGTTTGCGTCGCTACACAAAAATGTACATAAATTGGAAACTTTTAATGGTATTATGTCTTTAAAACTTTGTATTTTTGATTCTTCGCCAAAAACCAAATATGGTGTTATTTTCCATTTTACTTCTAATACCTTCTATACCTTAACAATGAAGTATAAACATAGAGTTGAGACAATAACTTGTCATTGTGACCAAACCTCCAAATTTCATAAATTACAACAAAACAAGGTCGAACCTTCAGGCATTCCTGGAATATTCTTGAAGGGAGAAATAAGTTGGGCACCATCTTCGCATGGATCGTACTTATGGAGCAGAGCAGGATCGTCTCTGTCCCCGCAATTCCAAACGGCTTCCGGTGAATCCTTCTCAAAGTAACCAGGAACCGTACAGGCGTAAGGTTGTATATGGTGGATTAAGTCGGCTGGTGCATTGCCCAAGTGGTTCACTATGTCCACTGACACACAAAAGGCAATTTGGTTTTCATTAAATATATTTGGAATATGAAGAATAATTAGTTATTTACTTATGTAAAGATGATCGTCTCGCGGCATCTCCAGCGATGTGCACAAATAGATTTGGTTCTGTAATTCGTTCGAATACAAATACAATGTTTTTTTCTTAAAAAAAGTGTGGTATAGGACCGAAGTACTGTAGATTCTATGGGCGACATAGAAATTGGAGGGGAACAGTTGAATTTTCAATCTAACCCCTTGTTAAAACTCGAAGCTGAAGGGCGTGGAGCGCGATCAGTCTTTGTGAGGGAGCAACTCCGGTTCGAATCCCGCCGGTTGAGTTATCTTTACAATTAAGTTTTATTATTTTCCGTATTATTTAATGGAATGAAAAGTGTTTGTAGGATACCGCTCTAGAGGTTCATTAATAGACAATTAAAACATTTGTAAGATGCAACGTTACTGTAGTTGTTTATTGTTCAAATTGAATAACTCCTTCGGTCGTCGATAGAGGTGCCATGTACCATTCACCCTATCACACATGGGGGGGATTAAAAAAATCGTCCTCGAAGTAGTTTGTCTAGGATTCTTTGTTCTGTCTATGGTTGAAAATCCATAGACATTTTCTATCCATAACAGGTAGAAATTATAATGGCCTCTCTAGGGTCAAGGTGTCTAATTGGCCAAAACAATCGCTTTAAAAGCCTAACTATTATTGCTGCTATTCCATTGACGATGGACGTCTTAGGGTCAAAGTACAACGTAGCTAAACCTCGGTTAATACACTAACCTAGTTTCCAAAACATCGCGCAAACAAGTACATGCGTTTTCGCAAACTAACGACGAATTCCGTATTTGAAGCTTACATTACCTTGTTGTTGGGTTCTATGACTAGGTATTGTGTTTACACATGGAAACCACCGCGAGGTAAGAATGGGTGAATTAAATAGAATATGAAAATTTCAAATTAAGTCAAAGAAATAGCAGGGCTGTTGAAAAATATTACTCTAAGGTTATATTGCTTGGAAAGCAATTAAGTTTCTAAGAGACAGTCATTCCATAGTGGGTGTTCTTGATAAAACTTTCAAACAAATTGATCTGCCTGGTTTGGACTTACCTTGGTTGGTCGAATTGGTGGCATACGAAGATAAACATCTTCCGTTTCAATCAACGAATCAATTCCACAAATTAAAAATATCAATATTAATAATAATTGTAGTACTAAATTATTTTTTAACATTTCTAATTTAATGCTTTGGCTTTTGAGCCTCTTTATACCAATACGAATCTTTTATCTACTGTGTAGGCCAGTTTCATTCAAATATTGCATTACCATCTGGCATCTGTGCGGTACAAGTATTTATTTACCTTGTACAAACGCACTGCGAAAATACGATCAGGTATTATAACCGCGAAAACAGGCCTCTATAGTGAAAAAACAGAGTTAACTAAAATCATAAGTTTATAAGATATGTCCCATAAGTGTGACAGTATACCTCGTTATGGCAGAGACATACTGAGAGCTAGTTCGAGAACGACAAGTGAGAATTGACTGCACTCGGTTTTGCAGTTCATCTTCCTATTTAGTCTGTACTAAGGCTTTGACTTCGCCTCACCAAGCGTCGTTTTACCTCGAATCTATGACGATTCACCTACGTCACTTCATGACAAGCTTTCAGTAACCAGTGACAAACTTATGGAACATAACCTATGAGCCTATGCTAAAACGCATATGTTACGCGCTGAAAACAGTCAACGGCGGTGCTGACCTTCACAGGTCAGTAAAATTGCATTATTATTGCAGTAGTATCTTCACTGACCAACGACAACCGGAAATATTGGGATCTTTTTATCCCATGCATTTTGATCTCGCATTAAGTAGAGAGGAAAAATTCCTATAAAAATTTTGAAATTTCCCGCTATCCAAAGCAGTTTCTTCAAGACGCACACCACAGACTCGCAAGTTATTTTACTCGCCTTACTTTATAAACCGTCCCTCAAACGCGTTTCCATAGTTTTAACGCGATGCGCAAGATGGCGGTAGTGAGATCTCTGCCTTTGAAGTTTCCGATAGGACTGGTTTGCAACCCAACGAACGTCATCCCTGATTGCCTCCAGCCCATCCTACGCTGACTAGAGCGTGAGACCAACTCGGTTCTGGCTTGGCCAAGTGGAATAGTAGAGAAGGATAGTCACTCACATTCAGTCGCTGTCGACGATGGACGTCTTATGGAGGCGTAATTACACGGCGCTCTTGGCCCTACTTGTACAAGTATTATGGAGGGTCAATGGACAGTCACCGTTACCTTTATTAATGCCAAATGTCCAACCAACAATCGTAAGTCTTGATTAATTTTGCTTGAATTTGGGTTTTGCAACTGTTTTGTTCCGTTTCTTGAGTACATTATATCGATTGAGGTATTTTTTCGCTCTTAAGTTAGATTCAATATGGGAGGTTTAGACCGACGACTTTAGTTCTGTCAGTTTGTATGCCATGGCCCGGTCGGCCGCCCGCGTGTTTTAATTTAATCAGTGTAGGTGTACGCGAAGTAAACAGCGGTGTACTAAAGTATAAAGTTATTATGTATTAAACTTCTCGGACACTGAACCATATTCAACCTGTTGTAAGAATGGTTGCTATATTATGGATGACGTGATAATATTGCCGCTAATGTGGACCTAATGGAACTGTTGCGTTTAAGAGATGTGTATTAAAATCATTTCAAAATCTAGAATGTTTTAGGAATCATTCCCTAATCTGCATGGAATTATATCTGCAAATTTGGGAATAATTCGGCAATTTGAAATTAATTGGGAAATCATTTGGAAAATGTGGAATTATATAGATAGTTTTCAGTAAAGGGGTTACAAAAATTTATCAGCCCTCTCCCAGCTTAAACTTCAATGCAGTGTTGTCAGGCCCGCTGTGAGTCAAATTGCTTAATTACTTAATGAAACTGAACTACTAGTCTTTTCTTTGCAATCTCTTGACTTACCAACAACCTGGCAACACTGACCCGGGAACGGCAAAAAACCCTTTAGTAGAAATTATTGAAAATAATTCTAAAAGTGTGAAATTATTTTGGAAATCATTTGAAATATGTGGTTGGTTTTGCGATAAATTTGTAAATATGAAATATCTCGTTATCTTTGGAAATCAATCGGGAATCATGACAATCATTGGGAAATCTTTTAGTGCATATCTTTGGAAAGACCAACTTTCAAGACAATTTGAAAGTTCTTAACTTAAAATGCTTTTAGATAACAGATTATGTTGGTTGGTAGTATAGTTTTGAATTAAATCCCAAGTCCTTTTTAAAGAATGTTATCGAAACAAACAGGTTTTACTAGCCTTGGACATGGTTTAAAGTCTAAACAGTTACTAACGTGGCAACGGCGTAATGGTATTAAAAACTAGAGAGAAACTCCCGATTCCTTTAAAAAATATTGACAATCATGATTGTCAATGCTTTTTCGGGCATGCGTAAATCGCCGTAATTTTAAACCACTACGAACAATGTTGGGCGTTATTACCAAAACCTTTAAATTTTTTAAAGAAAATATGAATTTATTAAACGCCGAGGGGTCATTCACTGATCGAAATTGGTTTACACATTGTGCATTACCATTAAGCATCGTAAGTTCATAAGTTATATTCCAAAAGTTTGTCACTGGTTACTGAGTAAGAGCTTGTCATGAAGTGACGTAGGTGAAACGTCATGGATTCTAGCAAAGCGACGCCTGGTGAAGCATTGTCAAAGGCTTAGTCCTGACTAAATATTAAGATTGACTGCAAAATTAACACCGAGTGTAGGACTTCAATTCTCGCTTGTCGTTCTAGAACCACCTCGAGCTGTAATTCTCTAGCATTACGAAGTATAGGTAGTGTCATGCTTATGGAACATATCTTATAAACTTATGTAAGCATAAATCGTAATATTTAAAATCCCTCCCTTTGCCAGACAGCGCTAAAAATACCCCTGACTGGCTAAATGATTACACTAAAGCACTTAATTGGTGTACAGGTAATTTAATGGTGGTTATCCCTTCGTTTAACGCTAAGGGCTTTTTAAGTCTTATATTACCAGTCCATTGAGTCCAAGTTTATTTAAAATTATATATAAAAATAACCTAAATCGTTTTTCTTTATTTGAAATTATTCATTTAAATAAAATGTCTGGATTGAAAATGATTTTAATCTCGATTTTTATAGAATGATTGCGAAGTAATTTATTACTATTCTTGCTCAGTATATTTCCGTCTAGTTTTTTTTTTCTTATTGTTTTTATTTTCTAAGTCAATTTTATAGATAATTTATAGTTTTCCCCTGTTCCTTTTTCTGAGTGGTTTGGCGAGTTCTACTGCCACACTGTCCTTGTCACGCTTTAAATGTAATATAACAATTTAGACCCAGTTTCAGAACTATAACGAACCTTTAATATGCGACTTACTTAGTTCTACTTTACAGATGTTAAAATTAGGTATCAAAAATATTTCAAGGTTATAAACTGCTGTTGGTTTTGATAATAGGTGTGAAATAAATGTAATTTTTATAAACTCTAATTTGTTGAGTAAATTACTAATTAATCATTTGGGAAAAATTAGTTACAGTTTTGATCGGTAATGAGGATCAGTAATAATGAAAGAACGATTTGCAATTTACCGAATTAATTTTTCATGGTAAAATTATGGTAATTAGGTAATTTGAAGTCGCTTTTGATACCAGTGATATACACAGGGTCAATTACCGACTGGCATGTCTAATTTTGAGGGTACCGTTACTGTTAAATTAGGAGTTATCAAGGAAATATATTGCAGTTTTTGGAGTAATTAAGACGAAGAAATAAAAAACCGCTACTTGGAATCAATTAGTTAGCAATTACCACACTAAAAGGGACGAGTTCTCCAAATTACGTGAATTAATTATGCTTTTTCTCTTATGTTCAACGCAATTGAATTATAGTTATCTGTTTCATAGCCTATTCTTACAATAATTCAACCCTTCTGTACAATAGCAGAGAATTATTGTTTTATTGATTTGAATAATTAGGGAAAAGTTTAGGAGTTGTTATAAAAATCAGTCAATACCTAACTAGTTGCAGACGCGCTTAGAAACGTTACTTCTTGAGGTACAAGTGCAAAACATCGGATAATTAACTCTATTAATTTAAAATTAAAAACTATAACCTAATATTACATTCCGCGGTGCATTAAGTGATTATTAATTGATTATGATTCATCAGTTTTATTGAATATAATTAGAACCAAATGTAAGATCACAACTCACTGATTTGTATCTCAAACTAGATAGAGAAACTCAAAAAGTCAAAACATTACGATATCCAGACTAACTGGAAGATGTAAAGCGCAAGATGTTTGAAACCGCAGTTGGCAAATAATTTAATTCTAAATACCCTTACCATTTTAATTACTTTTAATTTTAATGTGACCGTTCAATATTGAAAGAAATTTTATTATTTTCGCACATTTCTAGGTTTTCTGAAGTTACTGGTTATTTCTTCAGAATGTTAAAACAGTGCACTTTTACCAAAAATGGTCTAATTACTAAAAATAGGCCTAAATTTTGAACCATTACAATTCATTAAGAAATAATAATAAAATCATGGGACATTAGTTCAGTAGTACTTTAGAATTAATATAAGAATAGTTAACAAAAAAAGAAGGAAATTATAATTTGCTTTAATTGGCAAAACAAACTATATAACCACGTTTTGAAATATATTTCGAAATACTTCGACACCCGTCGAACCGTGATCTTTCTTAAATTGTAAATTATAATGTGGTTGTAGAGTCAAGCGTGGCCCCTTAGCCTCGAGCAATTATTTAGGGAAATATACTTATAGTACCATAGAACTCGCCACGTTCCGCTTCAAATGACAGACCTTTTCCAAAAAAGCATTTCTTATGTGTTTTTGGGTAATTTTTGCGATCTTTAAACTAAGTGTATTCAATATATAGAACACGACGAATTTCCTAGTCCGTTCCGTTGAGTACATTAAAAATTATTTTATGTTTCCCTCTTTATAAAGATTTAATCTAAGTAAATTTTTTGGTCCCATATTAAACCCGGATTAGGTTTACAGGAAATTCGAGAATTCCGATTTGGATAATGTTGTATAACATTTTATTTTATTTATTTTTTATTATTATTAATTGAGAAATAGACTGTAACTTAATGATTTCTTTCACGTGATTGTGAATAGAGCAATATCGGTGCTGGGGGAGGGTGGCACAATAGACCTTTTTCAAAAGTCGGGAGTCCGGTGTTTGACCACTTTGTTTTCTAAAGACGCAACATCCGGACGGTCTGTGGAGAGCAAAACCTTTGATATAATAATAAAAATTTTGTAAGAATTAAAATTCTGTAGCCAATTAAAAAAATTCTAGTCAATTAAAAATTCTGTAGTTAATTAAAACATTTCTAGTCAATAAACTTCTGTAGTTAATTAAAGAAATTCAAGTCAATAAAAATCTGTAGTTACTTAAAAAAATTCTAGTCAATCAAAAATTCTATAGGTAATGTAAAGAAAATTTAGCCAATCACAAATTCTGTAGTTAATTAAAAATCTGATAAGTCGTGGTTTTAAAATATTATTTTTCTAAAACAATCTCTTGGAGAGTGAATCTTTAGTTTTAGATGCCATATTCCTTGTAAATAGGGAGCTAACAGTTCTGACCCTGAAACGTCACACCCTTCTATCACTTATTGGAGTTTCATCCCCCCTAACGGTTGGAAAGAGTATTCTACACGCAAAAATGCCAACCAGAGAGGGGCTGCGTGACGTCAGACTATCTCTTCCCCCTAGCCAGTTGTTAGCTCCCTATTTCCAATATGCGGCTTGAAACAAATGAGCTTTACTGGACTGATACCTTTGAAACCCTATTGGATCCATAGACAAGAAGTTCCGTCGGTCTTAAACCTATATCAACCAAATGATACTGATAAGTTCTATAACAAACAGCAGAAGGGGTACTATGGGGTTTGAATCCATTCATTCAAATTTGCTTTCACACCTGTGACGTTCTGTCCTTCTTAAAAAATATTACTCTATTGTCACAACTGTAGCTTACAGTATTTGTGAAAATTGTGCTATCATAAATCGCATCAAATCTAAACAAGTAATCAGATATTTTCTCCTTGAATACTTGAATTGAAATGAACTGGGTAGGCCTATTTTCTCGTTCAGTTGGAGAAAGTATTCTGTTTTACTTGTGTAAACAATCAGTAAAAATGCGTGGGAGGATTCAGTGACGTCATGCTTGTGTCACATCATCATTGATTAAGACAAATAACAAAGGCTACCATACCCTTGTACTTCTATCCACCTGGTCTCCTGTAAAGTTTTCTTCCATTATAGTAGCGTATCAGGTTGAAATGCCAGCACGTTACAATAGTAAACACACTCTTTTAGATTAGATTTGCAGTAGCTTCGTAAGCGCTGACTTTTAAACCTGATTATGACGTTGGGAGGTTCGAGAGCAGAATCGAGTAGTTGCCATGGTAACCACGTTTTTCTTCTCTATGGCCTGTAGTTGCCGCTGTAGTACCAAGGCCCGAGCATAATCTTATCACTGCCATATGTTACATTTTCAATACTTTTATTAAGTCTTTGAAAATTAATTTAGTTTGCGATGATATGTATTAAATTTATGACGATATAAATTAATATTTGTAAAGGGTTGACATGTGGTCGTTCTGCGATCTAATTTATAGGTTCAATATTTTATTTTTTAAGGGTTAGTTTTTTATTTATGGCTCTATAGAAAAGAGTTAAATTAACTCCATATATTTCTGTTCAAAAATTGCTAATTGTCATCTTAAATTACCGAGTAAATTACATGCATATTATTAATTATTTCGGGAGAAAACAATTTACCAATTTCTCTGTAGTTTAAAGTATAGTAACAATGGAATTCCCCAGATTTTGATAGCCAAGAATACATAAACCAATGATATCATACCGGTTAATTACCAAGGTAAACTTACGGTATACTCTAAATCAGTAATTTAGAGCGTTTATGTAATCAATCACACGTTGCCCTCGTACTTATTTGTGTAAATAATTTTGCAATTGTTAAATTCGCGAAAACATTTCAAGATTGACACAGTTAATCAAGTTAATTGTGGTTTTCTTAATCTTATTTATCGACCTAATCAAGCCTTATTTGAACCAAGGAGGGTTATGGACTTCTGTTTAAACATATTACGTAAAAATTAAATCATTTTTCCCGGAAATTAGAAAAAAAGTGGTAATATAAAGGTAATTACATAATCTAACATCTTGAACTTTTAATAATGTCATTTAGAAAATGTGAAAATTACCTTTCAATTTAATAAATTTACGGAAAGTATACATGTAATTTTATATTATTTTATTTATGTACTTCTCTAAAGACTTTTGTACCAAGTAAACAATTTTCTTTTAATAGAACCACTATTGTTTAGTAAATAAATCAAATATAGAAAGTTGTTGAACCACAAATTATGATATGACCCAGTTTTATACATTAATTTTCACCTCTTGAAACATTTTATTTACTGCTTAAAAATATCAATTAATTTATAAATACATTGATTAAATATTCAGTCAATGTCAATTAAAATTTTAAACCCATAACACACACCTTTTTTAAAAAAAAAATTGGTTCAAATTTTTCCCATGTATTTACGATTCTACCCTATGAATCAAGCGCAGTTTGCTACGTCTAACTTTATTTTACAAGGCGACACACGCGTTAATCCAAACCTATACTTTCCCTAGCTTGTAAACTGCTCTTGAACAGGATGGTAATTAACACTACTTTCCCTGATTAGATTTTTATCTCCAGGACATCTTTTCCAAAATAGGTCAATTTGACTTTTCTTTTTCAAACGTTTTATACAAAATTTTGGGGAAGTTTTCTTAATGATGTTAAAATTATATAGCTTAAGGAATTTTTTTATGTATAAGCCTAGAAGCCAATTTAAATTCTGTAGACTTTCCCCGTACATAAAATAAAACCACATTAATTTACTACGAGTTCAACATACTGAGCACTATGTTAGGTCCAAATTCGAGTGAATTTAAAATTTATCGATTCAGAATTTTAATCTGTTGTTTATCGCCTTCGTATATACAAATAAAAAATGTATTTTTTAATCATTTATGAATTTAAATTTTAAGATATATTTATCTATGCTTCAAAAGCGGCTTGTTCCATTTTTTTTCTTATGCTGACTTTAGAGCGGGAAGGGTTACATATACAGGGTGTTATTCCAAAAAGGGTGGTAGAACCAAATTTCATGAAGTTCTATTGGGGATTTTGAGTCGAAAATGTTCTATGAGATTTTGGCCAAATGGCCACCGTTTACAAAGTTATGGTTGGAGTGTTTTACGGATGACCCCTTAAATTTCATTTGAACTGGGAAATCCCGAGACAATGCTAATTTAATTAAGGGGTCATACGTAAAACATTCTAATCTAAACTTGTAAACGGTGGCTCTTTGAGCAAAATGTAATAGAACATTTCGACTCAAATTGATTTAAAATAAAACCAGAAAAGTTCGGCTGTACCACCCCATTTTGGAGCACCCTGTATATTTTAATTTTTCAATAAAATATTATTATCTAGAGCGTTTAAAAAATAAACCGAAAATTGTCTACGAAATCGTCTAGATCCCAAAAGGGAATATGGTTCAAGAATTGTACGAGAAAAAACCATGCGTTTATAGTAACATTAATAAGTGCAAGTTGAGGTCAATTTCAATAACTCCAAGTTAAGAACTCACGTTTATTTTTATTATTATTATTATTATATTTATGTATTTCTCGCCAAAGTTTAAAGATGTTTCATTTAGAACACTAGGCGTTCTCGTACACGTTTTTCTGTCAATTTATTAATCACTGCAATAACTTTCTATGTTCTTGCAGTTTCTGTTTTATCGCCTTTGTGGGTCGTTTACCCTTCTAAAATATTAATATTTATTCAACTTTTACAGAAAGAGACGTATTTATGTACGGGATTCAAAATGCCCGTCCACGAGCATTTCTATATCGGTAAATAAAGTTTATTATATTAGTATAGTTTGATATTGATACGGAAGAAAGAATCGCAAATATATGGTGACGATATATCGTACGTCAGACATAGTTTAAGGAGGCTTTCTCATTATCTGAAGTTAATATCATAGCTAGACTTTGGGTAAAATATTTGAACTAGAATTAAAGGAAACTTTTCACAAAATATTACGTATTTTATCTGATAGTAAGGTAGCTTTGTAGAGGTGATCTTGACCCTAGAGGCCTTGAATAAACTTAATTATATAGGCCGTGTGAATTGCTAGGAATATGGTGATGCCAGTGTAACAATATCAGATGAAAATGTTCCCTAATGCGTCTGACAAGAGGATTTTTGAACGCTTCCACGACTTTTACTAAATTAATTTAGGCAAAAATCATTTAACAATGACGAATCTTTACACCACAAACTTCGTCAGTTGTTCAATGCCCAAGAATGAAAGCTTACCTAAGGCCATGCTCTAGAATAAGTATTTAAATTGGTCAGCCTTTTCTCTAAATAGCGTAACAGGAAAGCTTATTAAGTATGTCTGAGAAATATTTAAGAGTGCCGGGACGGAAAGTATTTTAAATTCATAATTTATTGTGTGGGTGTCAGAAGACTAAGTATAGGAGTTTGAAATTTTTATTCTAAAGCATGGAGGATTAATTGAAGAGTTGAAAGCATGGAGGATTAGATAAATCTAAATATAAAAGATGGGAGTTAGAGGGGCAATTAAATGCTACATTTACGTTCTGTGTTTACTTAAATTATTATGCAATTCTCATTGCGAATCATTCCGTATCAATTAGAGATGAGGAATTTATTTTTTACACGGTAATTTACCCTGTAAATACCATGAATTACCGACAGAACGGTAATTTATGGAATTTTTAATTCATGTGCCAATATAATCTATTAGACCACGTTGATTTATGAGCACTTTATACCTAGTTTGGGTGTTTTAAACAGCGCGAATTAGTGGAAAATTGAGCAAAAACTGGACACAGAAGTAAAAGGGGGGGCTAATTTTTATTGTAATTGGCAGTCTAGTACACTTAGTTCTACTCAAAAAGGTTTTGACCCTGACCGCCAAAATTTTAAAATTGTTTAGTTATTTACGGCGGTAATTTAGCTGAGTCACATCAATTTCAAACATTGTAAAGTTCATACTGTAACGTTAAGTTTTACCATTCCACTATTAGTTGGATTTGAACCTAATGCAACGCAGCAAACTGCCCATCACATTCTAATCTACGGCTGTTCGACACCGGGCTATTGGGAGCGAGACACACCCAGAATTACTTGGGATTGTGGCGAGATGAGTGGTTCAAAATCCCAATTCCGCCATAAGCCAGTGTGTGGATCAGGGTCTCAAGTCATTTACGCGTGGGCCAAAGACGCTCCAGCTCTTAAACTTCCAGAAGGTTGTTGTCAAGTCTTTCTAGACTCGTTTTTTGATTAACTGTAAAATTATATTTAAATTTACCGATCTTTGTTTTTTTGTTAATCCAATACAGGAGTTGGATTTAAAGTTGGCAAAGGATCAGGAATCAACTTTCTGGTTCTACAAGTTCACTACGCGCATGTTGAAAAGTTTTTGAGTAAGTGGTTTCAAAATATTTGCTTGATTTGGTCAAGAAGCGATATCTAGTTTACTAGGGAGAAGGTATAAAATTCGCCACATTTCCAGCTTTATCTCCAGTCCAAACGTAGATCCGGAGTTAATCCCCGCCTCTAAATTACAACCAGCATCTCATTGGTTGTTGAAAACTCACGTCATCGCAAATTACGTATTTTCCGACTGAGGAGAGACGAAATAGCCCGGCCTACTTTTACGTCCCCGCTTGTATTTTGAAAGGGGGACTGGGACTATGGCGCGCGAATACTTAGGCATCTTACACCTCCCTAATAAACTAGATATCACTTCTTGGTTTGGTTAATTAAAGAAATTTATTCAAATCAGAATCAGATCTGGGACTTAGGGTATTTGATCTAGTTTTGATTTTATATATTATATTATATTTTATATTTCATATTATATAATATCTTTTAGTAAAGGTTTTAATGTTTAAAGATTTGAGTGTCTGATCTGGTATTATAGAGCGAGTATTTTTGGGCTCGTATGATAGCCTGTAGGGCTGTTACACTGGAACAATTGTCTCCCAGTCTTGTTCTTGTAGTGTCATATAAACTCGCGGAGCGCGCGAGCTATTAACTTGTCTATCAATGCGATGTAACATGTAGGTGTAGTCTTTGTTTTGCTATGAGCGAACAGCCCTTTAAATGCCACGTGATACCGGTGTATTGCTAAGCCTTACAAAGAGTGATTGACGGCAAATCATTTATCTGTGGTACTTAAATGCCATGGTAGAATTTAATAAATTCAGGATTGTATTTTTAAGGGCGAAAGGGTGTGGTTGGTTGTGTTATAAAGTGGATGAAATTTAATATTCCATTCAAAATATTTTATCCTTGTTTCGTGTTTGCTTTAAATTTAATATTTCTCCGGAAATATTTTTATTCGTATATACATAATGAAAATACACGTGTATTGGAGTAAAGGAAACGCGACTTTCTCGTTTCGTTACGTATCATTCGTTATGGGGATCGTTCATAAAGTTAATTCGATAATTGTTCATAATATTTTTAGACGGCGCAACCGATGATTCTGGAATAGTATTGCAAACTTTGCCTGGAGATTCAAAAAAGTATGCGTGTTTTTTTTTTTGGGTTTTTTTTTGTCAATGAAAGTATAATTGTTGCTTATTGTTTTTCGTTTACTTTTAAAGTGTAACGAAAGGCGCTGGAGTCATGTTACTAGGAACAGGCGGCGTGATACGACCCAGGTCAACAGGTAATATGATTTTAAGATTTTCGGGGATGCTAATGTAGGTGAAATGACTGAACATGTCAGGGAATTTCAATTTGAAAATATGTGTGAAATGTCGGGGAATTTAGAGATATGGGATTTATAAATATGTGTGAACTTTCGGGGAGTTTATAAATATGTGTGAACTTTCGGGGGATTTATATATATGTGTGAAATGTCGGGGGATTTACAAATATGTGTGAAATGTCGGGGGATTTAAAAATATGTGTGAAATGTCGGGGGATTTAAAAATATGTGTGAAATTTCGGAGGATTTAAAAATATGTGTGAAATGTCGGGGGATTTACAAATATGTGTGAAATGTCGGGGGATTTAAAAATATGTGTGAAATTTCGGAGGATTTAAAAATATGTGTGAATTTTCGGGGGATTTAAAAATATGTGTGAAATTTCGGGGGATTTAAAAATATGTGTGAAATTTCGGGGGGTTTATAAATATGTGGGAAATTTCGGGGTGTTTAAAAATATGTGTGAAATTTCAGGGAGTTTAAAAATATGTGTGAAACGTCAGGGAGCTTAAAAATATGTGTGAAATGTCAGGGAACTATGCAGAGTGTTTCTGACTCAAAATCGCCCCAAAAATACCCAATATAATTTGTGACTGATCATTCAGAAACACCCTGTATATTGGCATGAACTTTAAATTCACAGCAGTCACAACGTTTTGAATTTTCTACAAATAAATGTCTGAAAATGACTTAGAAAATGAAGACGGGTAGAAAAAGTGTTTAATTATTTTTCACGAAGCGCAGTTTAAAATTGTTCTGAAATTCGGGGTTATGGAGGAAAATACAAAAATAATTGATAAACAAAGGAACCGTAGGAAACGTTTAAGATCCAAATGCATTGCGCAGGTGAAATCATTCTAATTGAAATATAACGTTAATGATAACCAGGGATCCAAGCTAAATGAATATTGTGTTGTTAACCTCAAATACGCCTCCCCGTCGGATTTTGAAGGAACAGAATGCAGCGATATCATATAGTAAAAATTGCAGCTGTGTAAATTGAGATTTAATGCATATCAATCATATGGTTAGAAAAGTCGGCGAATCGTTATGTTACTAAGAGCGACATGCCAATCATAAAAGTGATCTTTGTAATGCTAAGTGTATTACATGTAATTGGTAATAAATGTGCAGTTAATCTGAGAGTGATTACCCCCTCGATAAATGCTTACATATTACTATCCATGGTATTACAGGCAGCGTGTTAGTGATCTCGAGGGGTTAGTCACTCTCTTTATTGGTGTACACACTGTACCTTTAACTGTACTTAACTGCTTACACGAAATTCAGTGTTAAAATGAATACACATAATCCGTTATGTGTGCATATTACCTTTGTTTATAAAGACAACCTTCTCATATTTCATAGTCAACAATTTTCTTTCTAAGCGAGGCTTATTTTCGTCATTAACACTATATAAGTACCAATTTTCATAATTTTACAACAACATGGTGAAATAGACTGTACCTGGCACAGAAGGTGGCTATTTTCCAATATGGCGGTCAAAGCAAGCTCTCTAGAACAAGGGACTAGATATTAACATATTTTTGAATGGGTCAAAAACGACCCATGTACCAATTGCCATCTATGTTCAAGGTCAAACCCTACGGTTCGTGGCCTACCAAGACAACCAATTGTTTCTCAAATGATATTCAATTAAAATTAATAGTTCATTTTACGTTATGTTTAGCTACCTATTAGTTACCTCAAAAAGCAATGGTTACTCGCTATCATAATTATCCAAATTTTTCTGATTAGCATGCTAACATGAAAACGCAATTTTTTTCTACCCCAATTAGTATACATGGAAACAGCTTGTCCAGTTGAAGAGGAATACACGCTTCATCCATTCGCATTTCGAACTCACACTCACAAATTAGGTAAAAATTAAACCATCAAAAACTAATTAATTAGGGTTAGTGCCTTAGTAACATTAGCGTTACTACTTTTACGGTGTTGAAGGAGTTTTAGTCTCGGGTTACGTCGTAAAACCGGATTACAGTTGGACAAGAATCGGCAAACACGACCCACAAAAACCTCAGGTTCAGCCTTTTTTTTTCATTACTCTATGGAATTTTAATTGTCTTTTTGGCTAATTAAGGAACAAAAACGTCTTTTATTTTTTATTTTAGATGTTTTATTCAGTGGAGAATAAAGGCATAGCTATCAAAAAGGAGACATTTTAGTAAGACCCATTTAATTCTCTGTTGTTAATTATTCTATAACAGATTTATAGCTAATTATTCTTTGCGGCCCATGTTCAAAACTCTTGAAAGTTAAAAGAATAACATTCTTCAAAAATACTTAATTTAATCGTACACCCACTTAAACACTTGCTTAGAGAAATTACTGTTTGCGTAATAGATTATACAGGGTGTTTGTGAAAGGTCCATCAATAATGAAAGGGCGTATTTATTGGGCCATTTTGAGTCGAAAATGTTCTATGACATTTTTCCGTTCGGGCCACTGTTTTCAAGTTATGATTGGAGTAATTTACGGATGACCCCTTAAATTTAATTAAGAAATTGAAAGACAGCGCTAATTTAATGAAGGGGTCATCCCTAAAATATTCAAATCATAACTCGAAAACCGTGGCTCGGACGGCAAAATGTCATAGAACATTTTCGACTCAAAATGGCCCAATAAATACGCCCTTTCATTATTGATGGACTTTTCACAAACACCCTGTATATAACACTAAGTTCATAAGATACGTTCCGTAAGTTTTTCACTGAAATGACGTGGCTGAAACGTCATAGAATCTCGTAAAACCACTCTTGTTGAGGAACTGACAAAGACTAAATAGAAAGATGGCCTGCAAAACTATCCGAGTGTAGTCAATTCTCGCTTGTCGTTCTCCAACTAGCTCTAAGAAAGTCTTAGAAACCTAGCATTACCAGGAGCAGATGACAAAGGAGTCTCGGACGCTAGCTTCCACAATATAGAGGGCAATGGCACCCGCGTACGTCACAGCTGTAGCGGTATCGTTTGCCCTAGAGGCGCTATCAGACATTATAGCAGACAATGTTTTTGGTGGACTATATCTGGCACCAAAGTCTGCTGGGAATTTTTTTTGTAATAACGGACTAACGGTGGCTACTGAGGTTCGTCTTATCCGATCGCGACATAAATATACACAATATAATTACTTTATTCAAACAGCTGTAACCGTTGGTATTAAGATAAAAGATAAGACTACATTTTGTGACTTCAACCTACTAAATAGTCAAATTAAGTCCAAACTAGCTGAGAAACCCAGGTAAGCCAATGCTTAATTAACAATCTGTGCCCACTGGAATGATTGGGTTTGGGTTTTCAAAAGATAAAAGCAAGGTTTTAAAAGATGCCGAAACACAATGTTATATATGTGTTTTGGGGCCAAATTATTCCGTATTTCTTTTGAATTAATTGACTGCTACAAGAGGTTGGAAACGAAATCACTGTCTCTTACTTTTTGGGTTTTAAAAGATCGTGAGTGATTTCTTTTCCCAACCTCTTGTAGCTATCATTTAATTCAAGAAGAAATTTAGAAAAAATGGCACTGAAACACATTTTAGTTTTTTAATAGTGTACATACGTTACTCGCTGGGTTTTTCATTATGAATTTTAGTCCCAAAAAAGATTAAAAAGCCGTTCAAATACATTTTTTAACTCTAATACTCGCTAAGCCTAGGCTAATTATAAGCAGACGATACGCATTTTTAAAGAGAGGCTCCAGACGCGATTTCCCAGATCTCCTTTCGAGACTTTGCAGCCACGCTATTGGTTGGAAAATAAAGCTCAAATTTCCTACGAGTGGTGGCACTGGCATAATGATTTTGGTTAATAACCGTGACGTTCGCGGATCCCATTGCCCTCTACATTATGGAAGCTGGCGTCCGAGACTCCTTTGTCATCTGCTCCTGGCATTACGAAGTATAGGAAGTGTCTCACTTATGTAACATATCTTATAAACTTATGTTAATACTCTTAATAAAAATGGGTCTGCCGGACAATTACTTTAATGCTCTGCTTTTGCCCTTCAAACGCAACGCGATCCGCTTTAATTTACAATTATCTTAATTACTTAGGCTGCTAGGTGTACAATGCGAAACTACCAAAATCATGTCACCATGATTGGGTGAGTTGAGTTTGAATTCACTAGTCTTGAATTATAGCGTAGAATTAATCTAATTGACTATTAATTGTTAGTTCGACGGCTGATGACGAAATGTGCAATTTTTACATGATGTACTACGTGGAGGGCGATCACATACCTAATCAGAAATACTGTTTCTCAGCCGGACCACCCATGTACTCTTGGGCTTACGATGAAAAACTGAAAGAGGTTCCCGAATGGGTTGATAGAGATGCCAGTACTTCTGACCAATAGGAATTAAAATAGAGTTTTAAAATGCAGGGCCACGCCACGCATATATTCCCATCTTCCCTCCAAATATGTAAAACTCTTAATTTTATTAATTAGGTAGATTCTAATTTAAAAATAATATCAATCCAGAAATATGGAAATTATTGAATATGGTAATTCAACCTTGAATATTTGTTATGGAATTAATAGTTCATTCTGCAATGGTATTGTTGTGTGTGATTGTGCGCTGATAGAGTGAAATTTTGCGTTACATTTGAGTAAGTGGTTTTATTGTGGAACATAGCTCTGTAGTGAGTGACAACATTAATCCGTTATTGAATGAACTATGAAATTGAAGTCTTCGTGATTGGTTGATTTAGCATGTGACTAAGTTAGAGAATAAGTTAGTATTAGTAACTCGTGTTCAATAAGTCTGCCACGAAACTATGGCGGGATTGACGTATCTGAAACCAGATAGTGAAAAGTTACAAAAACGTGTACAAGATTTAAGATTTCTTGAAAAGAGCACAGATTAAGTCGACATTAAATGTAGTACGAATTGCAAAGTATGTGAACATCAGATTTTAACTTGTACGGGCACATGCATAAGTTTACAAAAACATGCTTTGCTGGGTTGATTGCTTGGCTGAATTGTGTGAAATATTTTAATTGAAGTGTTAAACTCCCAGTGAAAGACCATTAATTTGGGAAGTATTCCACCCCTTTGATGCCACATTTTATGGGAATTAAATTCCGAAATTAAGACCAGTATTTGCTATGAAATCTCCGAGAGGCTAATCACTCTAACTTCATCTGTACACAGATTAAAGTAAACGCGTGATAATTTTAGCACTGTGAATCTTAGGGCTTTAGTGCAGTCGAATGATTGGCCCCTCAGAAATCTCAAATTAAAAATTATTTTATTTCAAAAATTGAATGATGTTCAGTATTTCAAATTCCTTATGGTTTGCGCTAATTATTATACGAATTAAAAGCGCAGTTTACGTTGCATCCGAGTTAGAACCAGAAAATTAAAGATGGTAAACTTATTGAAGTAGATCGTGAGTTGTTACTTCGACTTGGTTTATCAATTTTAACTATCAGAATTACTATAATTATTAAAATAACTAACTGCATTCAATAAAATAAGATGTCTGATCGTATTAGACTAAAATTTATCATATTATTCACACATAAACCTTGTAGTCAATCAGACTGACTTAATATGAAATACGATTATGAAAAATTATAAAAAAAATATATCCATTTTAAAATGAAAACAGAAATCCCGCGAATTGAAACCGTTGCTTTATTAGATGTGGAAATTTTAAACATATCTAAAAAGATTTAAAAAAAGAAGAGTATTTTAAATATCGTATTGAAACTCCTAAAATCAAAGTGATCTAGTCCGTATTAAAAGTTCGTGTACATAAAAAGTAAATGTATTTTGACTAAATGTGTTAATTAAGGTTTTGAAAATTATATTAAATTTAATAGCTTCAAGATTTTAACAAAAAAAAAATGAAAAATCTTCAAATTCAGCTAAAAACTTAACAGCTATAAAAGAATATATACTTATTATGTAGAATTTAATGAAATTGATTCAATTTCAATTTATAGTAATTTATTTTTAACGAAATTTGAGTAATAACAAATATATAGATTATATATATTTTTTCAATCAGTAATTTAAATTATTTCTAATTTTTTAAATCATTGCACGAAAATTTTGGTGATTATGAAAAATTTTAATGCGTCACAAAACAATTTTTTAAATGTTTTTTTCGATTGTGTAAAAATGTAAATTATGTTTTTGATTTTACATCGCAGTGAAAATTAAAATTGTTTTTGATTTGAATATTTTTTTGGTAAATTACGCAATCTTCAAATCAATTGGAACTCAAGTAATTAGTAATTACATAGTAAATTACTGTTCTTTAATCATATTTTTCACGCTAGGGAAACTACATATAATTCAATGCCAGACTAAAGTGTTCAAATTATGTAGGTTGACTAAGCCATTATTATGGTATAGTATTATGTTAGTTTCATCTAATGGTACACAAATAGGCCTACATGTGTTTGAATGGTTTCCAAAACAGCGGTTCTCCAAGACAGCTCTATTATCGACCTACATGTGGAAAAATATATTGTTTGGAAAGGTGAAGGTAATTTGGAAAAGGTCTCTTCTTTCCATTTAACAAAGCGTGTAGCAATCGTTTTGACTTGACTACATAAAATGCATCACCGAACAATTCTTTTATTTATCGACTATTTTCGTAATTTATCTTAAACAGAATCCGAGTTTACTCATTTTGGTATCGTCTGAAAAAACATTTACAACAATTCTTTGATTATATCACCTTGAAAGGTCAGTGGGTAAAAGGTTAGGTTCATTTATTTCCCTCTAACCGAATAGAAGAGAAAAGACACCGTGTTTACTTTCGCACGTGCTGAGGCTTCAACCTGACATTTAAAGAAATTGGATCTTTGATACTTTGTGCAATTCATCTGAGAATGAGAAAAATGTATGATTAGGGAAAATATTCTTTTCTATTGTGGATTAGGCCTACATTTTTAAATTACGAAGACTAAAACCTTATCGGGGAAAATGGATACAGATTTTAAACCGTGAAAATTCGTAAATAGATTTATAAAGCTCCGTATAATACAGTATTCATGCGGAGAAAATCATCTATAACATTATTTTTATGGTGATCGATTTTTTGATAGAAAACTGTTCCCCGACATAAAATATCGACGTTTCTCCTTACACCGTCCTCTTCCCCACTCTCCTCCGAACATTACATAAATAAAAGGAGGCTCGGTCTTCTTGTAGCAATTATTCTCCACGAAAATCATAAATACTTAATCAAAATTGTTTGGGAAGCCTTTCCAAAACGTTCTCTCCTCTTTCAACCCGCGTCGCTTCAGGCGGTCCGTTGTTTTAGCGATAGTAAAATAGACATTGAGAGTGAAACAAACTGTTATTTTAGTTACAACTTATCCAAATCATCTTTAAACCATTCCATTTATTACTTTTACAGAAAATAACACACAGGCAGGATGGCCTTCTCTTAGGCAACTTATTTCCCTTGTGCCAAGATGCAACGCCAGACGGACCCCGAGTTCACTACACGCGGGAGGCTAGCCAACTCGTACTGCCTCTAGCAGTGCTTCTTGAGGCAAGGGAAATGCCCAAGAAGACGGCCCCACTCCTATGGTGTATGTTTCACTTCTGAATTTAGTACAATCGTCTATTAGACCTATTTCATAATCATGAACGTGGTAAGGGATTGAGTAGAACTGTCCGGTATTTTCGCCCAAACTTACATCGATGTCAGTTCTATGACGCGAAAAAGTCATGATGATTGAGAGGAAACATTCGGTTAATAATTCAAGAAGTGATCGGAACTAGTTATTATGTTAAGAGAGGTAGGGCAATAGGTGGTTCTGGCGCACATAGAAAATTTACCTTCGCTAGATCCGTACCAATATTGGTCAATGTAGATAGCTTGTAGGCCTGACTTTAGACTCACCCAGTGAGTCTGACCTTGTTGTGTAACACCTGAGTGACCTGAGGCCTGACCTCCCCTTGTGTAAATGGTATGAATCCTCCTAGTCTGAAAAACTGTGTATCCACGGAATATCAGTTGTAATCTTGCAGGAAATACACGGAAGCGAAGCACGAGGTATTTGTTCCTTAACCATTTCTTTAAGTAGTTCTGACGAGGGAGTCAAAATTTGAAAGGCGGTCGTCTGATAATGTTTCATACGTACTCCTATGCACTTTTCTTTTGTCAAGTTTATCGAGTTTTGTCGCTAGCGGCACCATTTCACACTCAGACTCCGAGACCTTCGGGGTTAATTTAGGGAGGGGGGATGTAAACGTCTTCTTGTTGATGCTAAGAGATGTAAAGGTTAACGTCTGGTTTCTATGGTAACATGGAAGACTATGGAAAAGTGTTACAGTTTCAATGTGGTAATCCTCCTTTTGTATTATGATTCTAATTCATTTTAACGTATCACCATCACAAATGGACGTATTTTAAGCGAGAGCGGCCATCGTCCGAAACTGAGCTTTTTCCCAATAGGACACTATCTAGAGACCCTCTTCTTCAGCAAACTAGGAAATTTTCCTAAAATTGTTGGCTTTTCCCTACAAATTAAGGGATTTCCATCTAAGTGTTGAATTTTTCCTCTTGTCGAAATTTTCCGTCAATTTTGGGATATCCCCATAGGGCCCTAATTGTTGTCTTTTTCCCAAATAAAGAGATTTCCATCCAATTGTTGGATTATTTTTCCCAATACTTCGAATACCCGCTAATTGTTGGACTGTTTTTCCCAATTCTTCGAATACCCGCTAATTGTTGGATTGTTTTTCCCAATACTTCGAATACCCGATATATGATTGTTGGACTGATTTTCCCAATTCTTCGAATACCCGCTAATTGTTGGATTGTTTTTCCCAATACTTCGATTACCCGATATATGATTGTTGGACTGATTTTCCCGATTCTTCGAATACCCGCTAATTGTTGGATTGTTTTTCCCAATTCTTCGAATACCCGCTAACTGTTGGATTCTTTTCCCAAATTAACGAATACCCGCTAATTGTTGGATTATTTTCCTCGATACTTCGAATACCCTCTAATATGTTGGGATATTTTCCTAAATTAAGATATCTCATTGCTACGTCGCGCTGCATCTAAAAAATAAGGAGTAACCTTTACCTAATACTTGTTTTTTGCTTCTTAACTAGGTCTCTATTATTTTCAATATACTTTTTTTTCTAAAACTGTAGGTAAACTTTGAATGTTGAACTTCCCTCAAATTATAGGGTAGTTACCAATTATTTCTTTTCCCAAAGGGTCCCTGCAGATATTATATCCCATAAGGTCCGTTTTTCCAATATTTAAGTTTTTTTTTAACAAAGATCTGATTGCGAGTATTGAAGAAACCCATATTCTAAGACCCAATTCTTTGTGTAACATAAGGGGATTTGTCCTTTTTGTGCCAATTCTTCTTATATAGTGGCTTTTGCTGTCCCGAGAAAATGGAATTTTTCCATCCAAGTTAAAAGAAGAGATCATCTTTGCAGGGTGTTTTTGTAAAGTCCATCATGATTCACAAATTTGGGGGCGTGTTATTTGGGTCAAAAGAGTGAACCCCACCCTATGAACCTTTGACCTAAAGTCAACAATCGAACGAATAAGCTTATTTTTCAACTGATCCTTAAATCGGGAACAATTTGGTCAGAGACACATTTGGGATCACCTTTTGATCCGACAATGGTTCAAAGTTCGGTTTTACTCGGTATGACCCAAAGAACACGCTCCTTAATTTGTGATTTGTTTTCAAAAATACACTGCAAGTAAGTTCAGTTGCAAAGCTACGAAAAACCCATAGAATATTAAAGTACTAGTAGAAAAGGTACCCGACGTTGCCTGTCAACCCGTCGGAATATTTTTATTAGTTTTCGGGCCACCATTTTTAAAGATAACGGGAAATGGACACCCAAAGTCATAAGGCCTTTCTATAGGATATAGGGAACCAGTATACAAAATATTGGTGAAACCGGTCGTAAAGGTTTATTACATTTTGGCCGACATTTTTCAAGATGGCGGCGGTTTGGAAAAATCTTTCTTAGTGCGTGCCTACTACTTAAGAGTAACGTCCCTGCAAATTTTCAACCTTCTAGGTAAAGTGGTTTGGCCTGGGCGTTGATTATCAGTCAGTCTTTGACCTATAAGTTTACCTCAAATTACTAAACTAACAACACTAGTCGCATCTTCGATATCGGAAGGCGCTTACTTGACAAGAGATTTCATATTAAAATTCCTGTATTCTGCAGTCTGATATAACGCTACACATTACTGCTGAAACATATTGTCCATGAGTAGTACAGGGTTTAGATTTCCAATTCCAGGATAAAAGAGATGACAAAATCTAGAATCTGACTCAATCACGGTTCATAGAACACGATATATTGGCTCCGTCCCGTAGTAAGCACGTTCTACTCTACTAGAATTTCGATTATATTGTTCTTCTTGGGAATGCAGTCACTTCTTGTACATCGTTCACTAGACCATTTATTTGCTTTTCCACGTATAGTATCTTCTTCTCGTTTCTTCCAACTACCAAAATCTGAAATCCATTTCTTGAAGCGGGAATTAGGTGATGAAAGGTTCGATATTTCAGTTCAGTTAAGGATGGTCAATCATTTGTAGTTCTTTTCTAAAAGTACATCCAATTTTGCTTCTATTTGGGTTCCTGTATGACCTCAAGTGTTGCAGATGGACCACTGATACGTTTTAAGAATAAATATAAACCATGCAGTTTACTTGACAATTTAATGTAATCATAATATTATCGTGAATAGCAATTCAGAAAATGTTTAGACTCATTAGCGAACATATTTAAAACAATCAATTTAAAAATTCAGGAGCACTGCTCTAATGAGTGAAATATCACCTTATGTCATACATTAGTAAATCCCCGACCCCCATATCCAAGATGCACTTTCCAAAAAGGACCGAAGTATGGTGGATTCTATGGGCTATTTTGAGTCGATAATCTTTTATGACACTTTTCCTATAAGGAACATCGTTTTCAAGTTATGACCCCTTAAAATAACATGAGAAACTGAAAAACCATTCTAATTAAGTTGAAAAGTGAATCTGTAAAACACAAGTTCAGCCAAAACTTGAAAACGATGTCCCTTGAGATAAGATACCGTGCACAAAACATTTTCGTCTCAAAATCGGCCATAGAACTCACCCTTCTTCTATAATACCACCCTTATTTTAAACACCCTGCATAGTCAAATATTAAACCTTGAAAATGTCTTGAAAACAATTAAGGTTGTTTTCGAAGTTATTGTAAATATTTTCCCATAACTGATAATACAATAATACATTATCGATTCAAATTAATTACGACCACAATTTGATAACATTTATGAAAACAGAGATTTTATTTCCGAGGCTGTTCCGTTATATGGGTTTTGGCCTTTCGGAGTTTTGGAAGGCTTCTGTCCTAGGAGGACAAATGAGATGGAGTGAAAAACGTTAATAATTTTAGGCTATTAAGCCTCTTCGATGTGAAAAAGAGTTTAGGCAGCCCCCAGTATCGGGACATACAGAGGGAGGGGATGACACACAGCCGCCTCTGCGCACTCTCTGGATCCAAAACACTTAGAGCGCATTCGCCTTAAAGCGAGATGAAGACCAATGATATCTCCCCTGTCTTTCACTCTTAGCTATTTCGAATAGACCTATTCGACTGGATCATCATTTACCAATAACTTCATTGGATTATGAACTTCTGCTCATAAACACCCCATACACCGTATTAAACTACAACTATACAAAATCTGTAGATCAGCTCTGCAGTGCCAATTCGTTTTTCTACGAATTCTCCTTCCGGCCGTAGTTCTTATTAGCGAGAGTTCAGGTCTCAGAACACAAATCGTCCAGTTTACTTAATGGGCCGAGCGCAGCACTGATGTAGTGTAGTAGTGCAAGCGAGAGTATAGCGTACTGAGTAGAGTTGAAGCGGAAGGTATTGGAGAAAGAGTATTAGCGGGAGTTAGGCTATTCCAGGACATCTCGGGGGTCGAGATAAAAGTTGGGGGCCGTGCCGTGCGCGTAGCCGGAATTGGACGTCTCCGGACAGAGTCTCTTCTTTCTCGTTTGACAGTGAGGAAACTATTATATCGAGAGAAACCGGCAACTTCGTACAAGACCGCTAACCCTACTCCGAACGGAGATTCTATTCCACTCACTTCAGTTGTTTACAAACAGCTGCTAAGCCGCTTTCATGGCTAAGAAATGTATTTGCGAAATCTGTACTTGCGGGTAAGTTACAATGATCTTCTTCTGACCATTTTTAAACGATTTCAAGGGGAGATTAGTAGATAAAACTTAATTGTCAATGATTTAATGTTAAGATATTAACTCTTAGATGGGAAAGTTGACAGATTTTGTAATTTGAAACTTACACCTGGACTAATTTTTGATTAAGTACCTTATTGGTTTTAAAATTGAGTACATGGGTAGAAATCAAATGAGTTATGTTTAAAGAGAATGACGTGAGAAAGGTTTTGTTTGTGAAAACCTGGATTCAGTGGTTATTGAAATGATTATTTTCTTAATTGTTAACCGTGAGGTCTGTTACTCAGATTAGAACTTGCTCACGCTGCTACTTGACTAAACTACAGGGTCTACGTGTAATCTCTAATAGTCCTACACTTCTCAGTGATAAAATTATTACCCGTAACCAGTCATTGGTTTACGAGAGATTCGAGAGTTATTGCCTTTCGTTTTTAGCCCTTTAAACTTAAGAAACTGTTGGAACTCTTAAAATGTGCTGAACGAAAGTTTGTTTCTGTCGTGAACTAACTCTCAATTTAGATATAAATTGTGAAAAAAGATAAGATTAAGTAAATAAATATAACTAGGATACTTTAGAGTTTTCATCAAAGATATTTTGTATATTTTGTTTCTGATTTCCATGCAGTATTTTATTATTTGTTTATTAAAATGTAAAGAGATAGAAGCAAAACTTTCCTTAAATATAAATTTTTCCCCCTTTATTTTAAATCATTTTCCATTAATTTTAATTTTCCCTTAACTTTATGAATTTTCTTTAATCATCCGTTATAATAATCTATCCTATTCGTGGTTTTTCCAACTTCGTTAATTTGAATTCAAAACCCTTTAACTGTAGAACTTCACCAGTTATCGCGTAAGAAAGTATTGATTACGGACACAAATATTTCTCGTGCAAACACATAGCCTAATAACAGAAAATAAATTGAGTGTCTTGGTTTGCCTAAAATTTCCATTGGGAATTTTGGTTTAAACGAAGACGCTGAAAGCCTGAAGTGAATTTTATTTTCTCATAAAATGAAAAATATAGTTTTGGTAAGATTTTACGTGTTCCAACAGTGTCCAGGGAATTATGGGAATACCTCTTGTAAGAATATTTTCCAAAGATCTTGAACTCACATCGATACTGATGGGACCTAATCAAATACTGTCTGTCTGGAGTCTGGGCGAAAGTCTATATTTGGACAAAATACCTTTATTACTATCATAATATGAAATATGATGTTTTTACTTTCATTTTTGGACATATAAGGGCTACTTAAATGCCTTTTTAAAATTAGTTCAACGAGATAGGAAATGTGTAGGCATAATTTTGCCGGGACCTAGAATCTATACTTTAGGGAGTGGACGAATTGGCGTGTGACCACCGTTTAGAGAAAAAATGAAATAAAAAGAGGACAAGACCTTTTGCGTGAACTCTCCTGTTGGCAATATGCCCAAAGACCAACCTATGAAGCTAGGGGTCATCATGAATTTATTAAATTTTATCTATAATATTGACTAAATATTCAACGGAGCTTTGAAGAGTAGCTCAATCAAGCGTTTTTATTACGTGAATTATATTTTTCAAAAATCCTTGCTGTAGAATACGTTGACCCGAACAAAATGCTCCAATTTTTAAGTCGATAAACCTGTGGGAAGGTTTACATTAGTTCGGTTGGAACATTTGAACAGAGGAGCTAAACACTTTCAGATTTCCCTTACACCGATTACAGGTTACGTGCAATGGTCTTAGCACTGTCACGGGTAGTGGTTGTGAATATTTCATTTAATCCCTTTAGTACAACAAATCCCCTCGATTTGAACATTAGCAATGTTTGGGTGATTCAGAAGCCAGTATCAAGGGTGAAAACCACAGATATAGCTTTTTATTATGTTACCACTGTAGAAATGTTTCATCTGTCGAACAAGCTGATTTTTACAAATTAATTGTCGCTTTATTGCCTCCAGTTAAACGTTTGCCAGATACGTTTAATACATTTTCACGTTAATCTGGTAATCAGAGATATTCATGGAAACCTTCTAAATGTAGATAAAAGAGTACCGTACCTTAGGATATAATAGATTCAATCATAACCTTATTACACTCTCAATTAATATTGGTCTGCTGCCACAGGAATTTTTGGTATCGGCATTGTAAATCATTGAATCTAAGAGGGAATGGTGCTGGGGGAAAACTCTGCCTTTCATCTCGCTTTTTGGCGCCGGCGCTGTAAGCATTTTGGATATTGCTAGTGCGCAGAGGCGGCAATGTATGTCCCGATACTGAGACTTGCCTACCTCTTTTTTACGCTGAAAAAAGAGATTAGCGCGACATCTTCGTTTAAATACTTTTTCATAACTGAGGCATGGCCTGCTGGCGATTTTCTTCCATTTGAGTCGGGTTACGTTTAGAGATGGAGATCACAGATAAGCGATGGTTTGTTTTTACGGAAAATACGTCTTCGGGAGTCGCCCGCTATGCGAAATTCGCTGCTAGGAGACGTCTCTCTACCCTTTCAAATACTGTATATGCCACCATACTTATGGAGATTATAATAGGGCTATGATTCTACATTGGTATATTTTGAGAATAGAAAAAATAATTTTTATTCGCTCCACGGGATTACAACTATCATTTTAATGTTATTCTTCCTATTTCTCCTGAAGGACACTCCCTCTAGAATAGTCTTTGATCGTCTTGGTTTGTTCCTAAAACCCCGGGTTTTCAACAAAGCATTTTGTGCAAACTAAGCTGCTAAAAGACTAGTATAGGCATAGTAGGACAACTCAAAAGGTTGAAAGGAAGTGAAGCGTGTTTTCAACATAAACAATAGCTGTAAATCTATATCTACACGTATTCTTATTTTGCGATGTCGAAACTCGGAAATGGGATGGTCATATCTGTCATGAAGTTAAAGGTGTTTTTGGCACTTTTAAGTAGTTTTGTTAAAATGAAGAACTCTGTACATTTTGAAAAAGCTGGGAGGGGAAAGGAAGATGCTGCCATAATATTCAGGAAATATTACTAGTTTATCTATAGAGGAACTAGTAAAATAAGGGTGATTTAAAATCCAAAAGGGAGACGTCATAACGAGGTCTGTTGCGTAAATTCACATTTTACGTGAGTTGACCATGTCAGATGCAGACGGCTTTTCAAATTTAAACTGTCGAATGAAAATTGGCGACATGATATAAAGTCTCAACGTCACTTGATCCATGTGCAATTATCCTCCCAATTTAACTCTTTTGAGGATTTTGGGTTCAGTAAGGCGGATCAGCCTAACCAGTTTATGGAAACTATTCTTATAGGTTCCATAAACCGGTTAAACTGGTTCTTCTCTCTGAACCCAACCCCTAAAACCGCCGTTACCTTCCCCTTCCTACCATAGGCGATTCCGTCAGCATTATTCGACTTCTCCTTCTCGCCTCCATGGCAAAATCCTCCCACGCATAATAATATTTCTACAAGTATTCAAGCAAACGAAAACTCCATGGATAAAATACTGTATATTTCGAAACCTAGTTCCAATATACACGACAAAGCCATTAAAATCAGTAATAGCAATTTGCTAGACGCAAATAGACTTGGTATAAAACTTTCCTAGAATTCCTTAGAGACATACAACCTTGGGAACGGTTTAATACGTTGTTTGTTATCGCTAAAGGTTTACGTGATAAATTACCATGCTTTTAAGCAAGGGGTCAGACATGTGTACAAAGTCAGAAGCAAAGCATGGTTCTGTTTAGTGGGCTAAGTTCAAACCATTTTTCATGAACTCTGCATGATAACCTGGTGCACTCTTTCAGTACTGTTTTCAGTCTGAACAATGAAGAAACATAAGCTATCTATTTCATATACTGCAATCCTATATTGATATCCACTCTGGTTGTCCTGAAATATTTAAACTTTAAACCCAAATGTATCACATACATTTTTAAATGAGATCATCTCACGCACTGAAACCCCTTGACTTACGCGCTGAAACAAGATTTGTTGGGAAGAAAACTTTTTAATACGCTTCCATCTTGGCAAATGACGGATAGATAAGTTACTTAAAAATTCCTGGCGCCACAACAGTCCAAATTATTTTAACTCAACTTGCGGCTTAAAATTAAACGTATAATTTCGTAGGACCGTTATGATGAAAAGCATTATGCAAGGAAAAATGGACAACGAAGAGCAACATACTACATGTATGGTGTTTCTGAGTGTTTTAGGGATGACGCCTTAATTAAATTAGCATTGCCTTTGAGTCATCCGTAAAATACCCAAATTGTAACTCGAAAACAGTGGTCCGGACGGCAAAATGTCATAGAACATTTTCAACTCAAAATCGCCCAAAGAACATTCTCCTTGATTTAAGGCAGAAATCAGAAACACCCCGTATAGTACAGTAAATTTACAATCTTTACTCCCAAACTGTAAGACTATATCCACAAAAGTATCTATCACTCGATAAAGACACTGATCATCAAGAAGTTTAAGTAGAGTTAAGAGGAACCAATTGTAATTACTATAAAATTAGTTTTTGCTAAACATAAATAACTAAAATATATAAAAAAAATTACTCCATCTAAATGTAAAATATTGTGTAAGCTCATAAAATAAACGATAGTCGGGAGGAAGCCTTCCATTACTGATATTAAACCAGAGAAACGTACACTGTCTATGCTATGCATGGTGTAAGTGTTGACTTTATCCTACGTGTTTCATGCATCCTTGTTTTGGGTACAGTAAAAACCAAGGCTTAGGTTGCGTACTAAACTATCGTGTAAAATACTGTTTCAAATGCTGTACATTCAGAAAGACTTCAGCTAAGCGTGTAATAGGTAAAAGCGTTGTTAGACGAGGAAGACACGTACCAGGAAATGAGTCCCTGGAAAAAACTCGAAATCGTCTCATTGGAAGAGATTGTAGAATCATTCTAGTCCTTTGTATTATGGGGCTAGTGGAGGGGAAAAAATGACTGCAAAAACAGAAGTACCGTAATTACTAGAGGGATACAAAAAGCTCTCTACCGAGACGGCTAATTTTCTAAAGCGGCGATTTCGGGCCCCTGCACCAACGCCCATTCAGATACACTTACCCACTCTCCTTCATGTTCTCCTCCTACCTCATTGACTTATGCTTGAATTATGAATGTCTCCCGCACCTGCTGTGGATATTCCAGGAAGGATTTTCCGCTCTTAGCCTATATATATTACAGAGTATTTCGATGGAGAACTTGGGCAATCTCGTGCACTGCTTTTAAGGCAATAATTCCCCTATTTTAATATTTTACTTCCCATCTTTTGAAGAGCTTTTGATCTCCTTTCCATTGGAAAAGTTAAAAGGGCACAGTAATTAGGATGCGTTCTATTCTAAATTACCGTCCTGATTTTTAATTACATCGTCTACGATGGGGAAGAATAAGATAGACTGCCTGTAGTGGTAGGTCGTGATTGCCTGTAAAACAATGCAACGTGTTAAGGGTCAACTGAAGAAGTAGGTTATCACGTAGTAGAGTAAGGTTAGGTAAACGTTACTTACAGAGTTTATGTAAGACATGATTAGGCAAAATTTACAATGATGGTAGGTAAAATTTTATTAAGGTTAGATGAGTTATTTTAAATATTAAAATCCCATGAAGTAGCAGTGCTTACTAGAAATAAAAG
The DNA here is from genome assembly GCA_019434445.1 of Phalangium opilio. Lineage (NCBI taxonomy): Eukaryota > Metazoa > Arthropoda > Arachnida > Opiliones > Phalangiidae > Phalangium > Phalangium opilio. The sequence continues at coordinate 128,234 of JAEQBA010002028.1, read as the reverse complement.
TAACTTTTAAAATCAGATTAGCCATACAGGGTGTTTCTGATAAGTCTGCCATAAATCATGAGGATGTTCTTTGGGCGATTAGATATTTTGTCGTCCGGGTCACTGTTTTCAAGTTATGATTGGAGTATTTTGCGGATGACCCCTTAAATTTAATTAAGAAACTGAAAGACAATGATTGCTAATTTAATTAAGGGGTCATGCCTAAAACACTCAAATCATAACTCGAAAACAGTGGCCTGGACGCGGCAAAATGGAGATAGAAATTGCATTTTCGACTCAAAATCGCCCAAAGAACATCCCCCTTAATTTATGGTAGACTTATCAGAAACACCCTGTATAACCTTTAAATATTTAATTTACTTGAAGCAACGTGAATCACGTGTAGCCTGTGCTCTCCTTATATTGCTTCCATTTCCAGGTAATATTAAAGTAGGGTTAGTTATGCATAGTGTTTATTCGTGAAATGTCTAGGAGGTAAGGTTAGTCTCTCGAGCCTCAACTGAATCTCTGTCCTTATTCCTTGACTGTTCTTTAGGAAGTTTAAGAGAAAGTGAAAGTTAGTAACACTTTCAAAGTTTGTTCATTCTGCGATGCTGTCATTGTGAAAAAACGATACTGACGTGACAGATGAGTGAGAGATTGGACCTTCGCTATAGTTTGGTACCGAACTCGGACAAGTTATTATAATAAGGCCCTTACATCTTACAGGGATAGATTTAATTTTAGAAGTAGGAATGGTGAACAGAGTAATATGGGAGCGCGTCAAAGTCCCGGACCCCCTTCCACGGGACGGAGGGGTATGAAAGAAGAGACGGGTCATAGCGACAGAGGTAAAAAGCAATTACCTATTTTTCGCCGTCCCCGGCAGCAACGTCATCAAAACGTAGTTTAAGTGAGCCAATAAGATAATTTAAAATTTTCGTTACGTCTTGGAGGGGGGGGGGCTCTATACTGGGCTATGAGTCGGACTGAAGTAAATACTAACCTTCTCCATTCCTGCTTCTAAAATTAAATCTATCCCTGATCTTCCATAACCTTTCACTGGTCAATATTTCCGATATTAAGAAATTCCTTTCAGACAAAGGTTGTCGAGTCAATATTCATTAGAGAAATGCGTAATTTACCTCCAGAATAGAAAGCGTTTTCCACTTGGCCTATTTTAAAAGGGTATAGTGCTCAGTTTCTATCTGGGGCACTCCCTCGAGTCATTAATATATTAAATCGAGGGGCTTATCCTTGGAGCTTTGGGATTTTGACAGGTATTATTATTATATCCGAGTAGTCAGGTGGTAGAATGCAGAGTATGTAATCGTTCTATGCTATTAGCTTTATGAGCAGTTTCAAAAGGATTGAGGTGCTTTTGATATATTTATTACTGCTTTCAATTTAACGTTAATTATTCGTAGAAATGGTAAATAATGAGCGATTTAGAGAGATTTAATAGCTAAAGGCCTTAAAGGAAAGGTTCAGATAACATAACACTATACCTTGAATATAAAAGGAAAAAAGTAAAAAAAATTTTCTCTTATTACAAAATAATTAACATTTAATTAGTAAAAGTTAATTACTAAATTTTTATTGAATCTAGTACGTTTTGATGACGAATATTATTACAATTAAGTCATTTCCTAATTTTATACAAAGCACATCGTGAAAAATATTTCCACAAACTATAAGATACGTCTAATCTCTTCTGTCTTACTAGTATGATTTATCGCCCTCTCTCGAGTCAAACCCTTCGGTAAATTTTGCCTCTGTTTAGCCCCTGTACGGATACTTCTCTAAAAGTCCACGGATTTTGCGGGGAAAATCACCTTCTTCGTTAAAAATACCTCTCAGTTTCACAAGTTAGAACAGCCATAAATGCGTGCAGCTGTGGCAATTTATTTAAAAATATTATTATGTTAGTTCTATTGTAGGAATATTTATGAAGTTTGCCTTCTCGAAACAGTCTAGCGTGCTAACTAGTCACGAATTTAGTTAAAGCGTATTCGCATGTCATTTTTGACCAATCCCCCATTATCTCGCCTTAAGAGTCTCCGCCTTTCCAAGTCAAGCATGCAGCGCGCGCCGGAACTAATTTTTCCCTTTCTCCTATACCTATTCTTATATTAAAGTCCATATTCAAGCTCAAACTATCAAAATGTATCACAATCGACAGTTTCATTTCCAAATATTACGATTACGACTCTAACAATTATATAAATGTTTGTGGATAATCGATTAATTATCTAAGCGTTTGAAAATCGATTTATTATCGAAACGTTTGATAATTGATTAAGTATAAAAACGTTTCAGAATCGATTGATTAAGTATCTAAACGTTTGATAATCGATTAAGAATCTAAACGTTTGATAATCGATTAAGTATCTAAACTTTTGATAATCGATTGCTTAAGTATCTAAACCTTTGATAATCGATTGATTAAGTATCTAAACCTTTGATAATCGATTGATTAAGTATCTAAACGTTTAATAGTCCATTGATTAAGTATATAAACGTTTGATAATCAATTGATTACGTGAACTTTCCATAATTGATTAATTATCTGATGGTATGTGGAAAATCGAATACGTATCTAAACATCTTAACGTTTTTAGATAATCGATTAAGTATCTAAATATTTGAGATCTGAATCAATTTCGATTTTATAAAATAAAAGGGAGACATATCCTGAATCCAGTACAAAGATGTTTTAAAATTAGTGGGCAAAAACACATGTAGGCAAGAAACAGAACTGTTATATAGCCCTTTTTACTAAGTCTAAAGAACGAGTGAAAATTTCAAAAGGAAATTGATTTTCAAAACGTTCCAATAATATATAATTTTAAACATCAAAATTAAAACAATGAATTATAGATCGAACATAAAACAATCGCTTCCTCGATTTTCGAGACTACCCCGTTGAAATATTTCGCTTTCATAGAGACTTTAAGAAAAGGCTAAAAAGCACTTCTGAAAAAGTGGATTTTCGTTAGAGCCTTCTCCACCGAGATCGCTTGGAGTCTGAGATGTCTCCGGATAGCTAGACTAGACCCTCTCCAAAAACTCATCCCCGGATCGGATCGAACTCCGGGGCGTAGGTTCAATCGAGGCTCTACACTCTCATCCAAACTGACGTTAAAAGATAGTACTCCTTATGGTAGCAAATATACTTCAGATTAATTAAGTAAAGCGGGTTTTAATTTCTATCTCGTATTAAGAGAGAAATAGAGCGAGGCCGACCGATTCCGGGCGGTCTCCGTAACAGTGAGTATATCGATTTTCTTGCTCGGAAGCCTGAACTCTGGCTTTGCTTAATGCTTTGTTAAAACTAACGCGTGGCTCCCGGGGTTAGGCCCGCCAAAGTTGTGTATTTATAGTAACCCGTAATTATAGCTACTGGTATTTTAAAAACATTATTTATCAGTTTATTTTATTTTGGAATGAATACTCTCATGGGGTTAAACGTAACTTACAAAAACCCTTGTTTATTAGGTCTAACGAGGATACGCACACCTCTCTATGTTATAACCCCGGATAAAGCCAATTTAAAAATGTAGTTAGCAATAGCGAGGGTTTTCCCCACACTTACATTACGGCAGACGCTGTAGATGTACGGTGTATGATGAACGTTCCGTTTCCACGTTTCATATCTCTTTAGTCTTTCGTAGATAACAGGATTTTATAGCATTGTTTTCTTAAAATTTTCATTAAATACAGTGGTTTTTATCTGTTACGGGTATAGTTGCTTTACACTTCATTGAATCTATGCTCTTTGATTTCCTACCCTATAGGAATCACGCTTGTCGACACCAGAACAATTTGGTGGATGGTTTGTCAGAAATTCAAAGATTGATTGAGAACGGCTACAGTTATAATTCTCAACCGCTGGTTAAAGGTGTGTTGGGTTATTGTTGTTGGCATACGTTTGTTTTTGATGTATTGCACCATTGCATGTTTTTGAAACTTGCAACGTAGGGAATAATTATTATACAAGTTAAACGCCTTGGTTTGACCAAAGTTCTTATTGAAATATCACATTTCACAACGGGAATTTTGGGGCAAAACCAAGTCGCTGAAAGTCAATAGCCTGTGTCAGGAAAAATCAATGTTCTTCTAACCTTGCATAATCAAGTTTCTAAGCCTTCGTTATACAAAATATCACCATAATATAATAATAATTTATAATAACTACTACACACATTTTGAACATATACTGAAATATAATTTTTTTCCTGATACAATTTTCTTTAAGGCTTGTTTCAAAATTTGAAATTGCATGTGTATATTAATTATTTTCGAAGCCCACTTTATTGTGTAGTGCGCATTAAGGAACCTTGGCGCTTTAGATAGATGCAACGATGGGTAGAATTTAAAGTACCCCCTCTCTCTGTTTTCTTTGTTAATTTGATTTAAAAGCTCGATCGGAAGGAGAGCTTCGGCAGAAACGGCGTCAGTGGGAGACCTCCCCTGAAAGATTGAAAGAGATCTACAGCGCTTACGCCGCCAGAAACAAGGAAAATGTCACCAGCGAGTCTCAGAGCCAGACAACGAGTCGCCGCACTTCGGATTCGTTTTTCGTCGCAGCCGATGACCGACTAAAAGTGGCCACTAACCACCGGAATCCTCTCCAAAGCATCACCAATGCGGACGCGATCGAAGAATTACAGTCATCCAAACTCGCCTCCAATTCCAATAAACCTGGCACTCCGTCATCCGTAACGACTGCCATCAGTGACATCAGTAAAGAAACAAATAAAACGTGGATCATCCCGAATAATAATTTCAGCGAAATGGGGGCCTGCTTACCAGAGAACTTTCAAATGAAGAAATCGTTCGAAGTTGGCGATAAAGCGGCAGGGTTTACTTCCAAGTCTACCGTACAAACGGAGTTCCCTGGCTGGAACGTCCCGAAACCCCCTGTAAACAGACCCAAGGATTCCTTGAAGTTCGAAGGTGGCACAGGATCAGCCGGTGATCAAATGTCAACTACACGGAGAGATTACGGCGATGGCAAGTTGAAACAAGACCTCAGGCCAGCAATCAACGCGAAGCCGCGTGATTCTTGGAAGTTAGACGAGGGAGAAACACCGGACTACCGTACAACCATTCAGGATGAGTATACCCCAAAGAAAGCGGAAAAGGTTCAACCGGTTAAACATCCAATTGCCATGAAACAACTTAATAATACGATGGTTGTTAGACCTTACGTCGCCGAATCGAACATCTTCTCGGGGCAGACCACCAATCAGACTGCCTTTAAGAAATGGACGAACGTTGAGAAACCAGGAGCGAAGGACATTCGGGTCGCGACCTTGAAACCAGAAGGCGGGATGAATTTGGAGTCGACGAACCGTGCAGAATACAGAGTTGTCTCAACTGTTGAGAAAACACCTATTATAAGACCCAAGACGACTTTGCAACATTCCGGACAGTTCGATGACCGAACCGTCTCTAAAGAAACTTTCCGCGGATTGACAGTAGGCGAGAAGCAAAAGTCATTCAAACCAGTCGAAAAAAGTCACATTGTCAATGAACCACTGGAGAAAAGCACGACCATTAAAACGGACTATCCTAATTGGAACCAGAAGAAACCGGTGATTGAAAGACCCACTGACTGTTTGAGAGTTGGCGGCAGGATGATGGAATTGTCGTCAATGACCGGAAAGGATTTCAGTAATGTACGGAACGTACAACCGGAAAGGAAAGGTGCTCCTGAAAATAACATAAAGCAAACCGGACCGACTGATTTCTCCACCACTAGTCAAGTGAACTACGTTCAACACGAGATGGTAGATCATAAAACCGACGCTAGTACATACCCTAAAAGGAACGACTCTCAATGGGTTATGGGAAATTCTTCAAAGTCAGCCACCATGGACGGTACCACAGTTTCGAAAATGGAATATGGTTATAAAGAAGCGGAAAGACCAGCCCCTGTTGTGCAACCGGAAACGCTGAAGATGGATGGACCCATGGATTTAAACACCGTAAGTCAGACGGAGTATATGGCAAAACCAATTGAAAAGGTGGAAGTGGCTCGTGCTCCTCCTACTAATATTAAAATGGAAGGAACAATGGGGTCAACAACATCGAGTAAGGAAGATTATAAGTATCATCCTCATATTACAAGGGACAAATTCTACCCTAAACGTAAAGTCGGCTATCATCAGCCTAATCTTACTGATATTCGAGAAGAAGCTAACACTCAATCGTACGTCGTCCCGGGGATTGAAATGAAAAACGATATTAAGTATCGAGACGATGTTGAAAAGATTTTCTCTCAAGATGTACCCGTTGAAAGCGAAAGCGTTACTCGCAGGGAATTTAAGTCGTGGGAAACCAAAAAGGAAATTAATGCGAAACCGGCAACGCATTTGAAGTTTGAAGGAGATTCTGATTTCATGACCACAACTAAAGAAGTTTTCACTACTAAGAACATGCCAAAGCTTTCAACACTCAAACCTGCCGATCACATTCCGGTGGTTTTGGATCACGGTGAGTTGGCCGATTTCCCCCGTCATCGAGAGCCTACGAAGGTTGACAAGGAAAGTGGTCGAAGGTCTTTACCTTTAATAGAATCGTCATTGAGCGCCAGCGAAATACTGAAGCAAACTCGCCGACCCCAAACAAGCATCAAACCTACAGGAGAGATGGACATGACTACCACCCACCAAGAAACTTTTGTTAAAACAGCAGAGGAGCTTCTAGCTAATAAGGAAATCCTCGTTAACAACAAGGTCCGGCCTAAACCGAAGACTAATATAAAGTTCGAAGGGGAGACTGATTACGTCAGTACGACCAAGGCGGAATTCGGTCAAAAAGTGGCAGATAAGGCTGCACTGTTTAAACCGCCAACATCCATTAAATTCGATATTCCAATAGAAGAGTTTGAAAAACCACGAAAATCCGGTGGTAAATCTAAACCACTCTTCACGAAGGCGCGACACGAAGACGTTATTGGTAAAAGCACACTTCAGAGTGACTTTAAGGCCTGGGACGTACCTAGAAATATTGCTGGTAAACCACCAACGCATCTGAAACACGAAGGGCGAATGGAATTGCACAGCACAATGAGAAGCGATTTCGGCGGAGTAGCAAAAGGAGAAAAAAGCAAACTTATTAAACCCAGGAGTAACTTAACTTTCGAGGGTCACCACGACTTAAAGACAACGAATCAACACGATTACAAACCAATCCCAGCGTTCCAGGACAGACGTTTACCAGCTGGTCTGGTAAAGAAGGGAGAGATAGATTTGCAAGCCGTTGAGATCAAAAAACGTGACAACAGGAAACTTGGAGATAGACCCGAGCCCTTAGGTAGTGAAAGACTACCGATAACCGCAGCTCCGTACGGAGAACCGGATGATAGAAGAGGGAAGAAGTCTATGTACGGACAGATCTGGAAACAGTTCGAAAAATACAAGCCGAACCGCAACAAATGTAGCATAGAGAACACAGGACGTCGGGAGTTCACCACAACTACGGGTAGCGCGTATTCGCAAAAAAGCGTAGCTACAGTTAGACCTACGTCGAAAACCCCAGAATCTCATCCACCTTCCCCTAATAAAATCGCTAGTCAATGCAGTTCCAAGAGGAATTCCGTCACCAGTCAAGGTTCTTTAAAACAACACCACAGTCATTTGAAATTAACTGGAGGGATGGACTTTAACACAACCAACTCAACCTCGTACGCGCCTTCCAGTAACAAGTACTTGCTGGAGGTATATAAGAACCAAAATGCCATCAAGGCGAACGCCGTTAAAAGTAGCGGTATCTTGTTCGACGGCGAACACCCCTTCAGCGGGAAAACGACCTATAACCAGCATTTCACATCGAGTGAACCTATAAGACGCCCCAGTTGCCCAGCCGCCAAACTTGATTCCAAGTTTTCCTTCAAGGAGATGGTCAATGGTCACCAATATTACATGCCTGTCGTCCAAAGCTAATCTATTAATGTTAGAATAGCTTTTTGCTAATTTGTTATTCCAAAATGAAGAATTTTCGACCTCAGCCTTGCTTGTTCTTAGAGAAACAAAAAGATGCCGGGTATAAGTTTTGACCGTTTCGTTTTAACCTCGAAAGTATTGAAACTAAATGGTCAAAGCCGACTCCTAGAGATCGGAGTTTAACACAACAGTTAGCTAAAACTTCGATCGGCCCATAGCCGACAATAGTAAGGCTATTTCGCGTCTAGTATTAGATTTAAGTAGATTTTAGAGCAATTTCTTCACATTTTTAGACTTCACTGATTGTTAATATATAACATGGTTATAAATCTGATGATATATTCTGCCCGCTTTAATAAAGTTCAACATAAAAATAATTTGGGATTTTTTTAGAATAAACTAAGACAAACACCTTACCCCAATTTCGGAAAAGTCTTCCTTACTGCGATAGAATGGATAAATCGATAGTTCTTTTTTTCTACAACAGTACTAAAACGTTTATTGTGGGAAGCGAAGCGATAAAATTTAATAATAAAGTGAGACTACTCTGGAAAAGGTTTTTGGTGATGTAATACACGTTTTATAAACTTTTGCAGTGTAATAAACATCACCAGACGTTACCTCGCCCTAGGCATACGTGAAAGCATAAGTTCATAAGATACACTCCATAAGTTTGCCACTGGTTACTGAGAGCTTGCCATGACGTGACGTAGGTGGAACGTCATAAATTCTCGTAAAACGAGACCTGGTGAGGCGCTGTAAAAGGCTTAGTACAGACAAAATAGAAAGATGGACTGCTAAACCGAGTGTAGTCAATTCTCGCGTCGTTCTCGAACTAGCTCTCAGTGTCCCAAGCATCACAAAATAGAGATAGTGTCATACTTATGGAACACATGTTATATAAGCTTATGATGAAAGAGATGGTAACACCCTTCAGGGCTAACTTTTCAATGTAGATTTATAACTTCACAAAAACGATTCAGGAATGGTTGAGTAAATTTAAAAATACTTTCGATTTATTTACTTTAAAATAAATAACATATCCAATAATTCATGATATTGTAACTTCAGTTACAATAATTCGTTGAATTACGTAAGAGTAGGTTGTAGAGGTACTACTTGTTTCGCAATGGAAACAAATTGGTGCTATATACAACCATAAGTACATATTTATACCCAATAAGTATGAAACTAGGTATTTGTTGACAAGGCCTACCACTTCTTTCATAAAAGAAAAAATTTGGTGGGTTCGTTATTACAGTGTTATTACTTATCTAAAGTATACAACTATATAATAACAATTTATAGAAGCTCTCTACGTGTGGGAATTAAAGCTTTTGTATGGATTCACCGCGCTACACCCCGCGGCCTGGGATATGCAAGTTAGTAAGAACTAATTGGCTTGTTGAAGCTCAAGCATTTTTAAAAATATTCAAAAGTAGCTATTCTGAAGTTGCATGAACTGGTGCTTGTAGTTTAGTTATATTGATAACAAGTAAAATATTTCCCTCCATCTGGCAATTTAAAAAATAATCAGTATTTCTTTGTAGAAATTTGCTTCTATGGCCCGCTTTATAATTTACCATTGAGTGGAACACCCACCTATATATAACCTCGGTTTCAGTGACCATATTGGAACTTTGTAAGTCGTCAACTTTGACATTTCAATTAAACTAGAATATTGAGGTCACGTTCCGCAGCGCCACCCCCCACCCCGCATTGCAGCTTATATAATGGTTTGTAGTTTTGGTTAATTAAGCGGATGAGTCACCATAAATTGTTTCTTTATGCCGTTTTGAATACCAAGATAACTTCCAAGTGGCAAAGACCGTCTCTTCACCTCACCTCTTATAAAGCTAGTACACTTTAGGTAATAAGATGGGATTAAATTCATTTTAAGCAAGCCTCGCGTTAAGTAGGCAATTCTAGATAAGAACCCACATCCCCCTGTAATATTTCTTAGAACCCAATTATTTAGTTCCCTGAATATAGAGCTATATCAGTCGAACCGGCCAATAAACGGAGCCGGTTTTCACCCTCCCTCCGTGCGGGCTGCTGAAGAAATCTATGCTAAATTTCCCGCACAATATGGCGCCTAGGCGGGGACTGGCGAAACCCCGCCTCAAAAGCTCTCCTTTCCCCCCCCCCCGAATTGAAATAGCTCTATTGTTGCATACTTACCTAATAACACCAAAAAATGTAAAATTTAATATAAAACTTAATTTAAAAAAAATTTTGATATAAAACACTGTATATATTAAAAAAAAAATTAAAAATAATAAAAAAGTGTAGGAAAAGATTGTACAGGTACCTGAAAAATAAAAAAAATAAAAAAGGTCTTTTATAAATAATTTGTAAAAGATTTATTTTTTTTTCTCAATTTTTTCTTAAAAACGGGGCAATAGAGAATTTTTTTTTTCTCGCACGATTATACAAACAATATGTACATTAATGATATTTCATTATTTCTTTTTAATTTGGTTGTTTCTTAATCAATAACGATTTTTTTTTATATCCATTTATTTCTTTCTATTCGCCTTGAGAAAAACTACAAGACGTTGAACAAAGTTTGTTTCCTCGTCTTCTCTTCACTAAGAGTTATTGATACCAAGTTCCTTTTGTTTTTGTTTTTGTCTAAATCGCCGGCGCGAGATGACACTATTGTCTGTACCGTTACTACAGACGTTACGAAACGGTGATGGAAATAAAAATAAGTCTGTGCTTTTTTTTTTTTCAAATTTTTCAAAATTCTTTTTACAAGTTACGTTTCATCTACGGATAGTTCTTTGTTATATAAAAGGTCCTAGGTGTCTGTCGCAATTGTTTATTTTCATAAAGTAGAAAAAAGGGGAAAACTAAAACGTATTTAATCACTATCGGAACCAACTACACTCATTTTTTTCTTCTTTCTAGGTCCTTTAGGTTTAATTATGTCTTCATCCTTAAATTATGTTTAATGATAATTAATTAATTATATTAATTAGTGTCTGAAAACTAATAAGAAAACTGTAAGCATGGGCGAATACCAGTTTTTGACTGTCGAGACTAATATCGAATAGTGAAAAATTTTCTTATCGAATACCGAGACGAATAGTTGTTTGGGAACCGAATATCGAATAATTAGGCTTAACTTAAAATTGCCCTTATCGAATAGTTATCGAATAGTCAGAAATAGAAGGATTAAAATCAATTTAAATTATATTTAGAATTAGTGGGAAAAAAGAAGAAAAAAAATGGTCCACAGACAAACTTTCACACGCTATAGAGTAGTAGCACTTCAGGCCTATTTTCCCATAGAAACTTATACATTAAGAAGTGTAACTGCCATTACTTTTTTAAAACCTTTTTAGGGTTAATATTTTTGTTTTCTCAAATAGTTAATCGAATATTTAACGAATAGTTAGTCGAATATTTAACGAATAGTTAGTCGAATATTTAACGAATAGTTAGTCGAATATTTAACGAATAGTTAGTCGAATATTTAACGAATAGTTAGTCGAATATTTAACGAATAGTTAGTCGAATATTTAACGAATAGTTAGTCGAATATTTAACGAATAGTTAGTCGAATATTTAACGAATAGTTAGTCGAATATTTAAAGAATAGTAGGCCCAAATAGTAAAATTCACTATTTGATATTCGTTCGAATACCTGAAATGGGGCTTATCGTATATCGAGACGGTTATTCGTCTTGATATTCGATCGAGTTATTCGTGTTGAAACCGTAAAATTTCGCCCATGCTTAAAGAAAAGGTTTAACATAATCATACTAACTCCACTACTCTCAAATTCCGTTTCAGAGTCTGTCGTAGCTGGTTTATTTTTAGCCGAATTTTTGAGACTGGTTGTGTTTGCGTTTGCGTTGCCTTTTGATCTTCCAGAGGTACGTTTAACTGGTTTAATATCCTCTAAATCTTCGGCAATCGCGAATAAATCGCTATACCGTGATTTTTGAGCTTCAGTACAACATTGTTGAACTTGAAGTAAGGCTGCTTGTATCGCATCTTGACTAAATACTAATTTCAAACACAAAGTAAAACATTTTCAATTTCAAACAAAAGTGTAGTGTAATGAAGGTCAATTTTAGTAGAGCTGGGAGAACACTCGTTCGATGTCTATTCTGTATTTTATCAGCTCTGTTTTCCTACGTAACGAACTTATTACTCAGATTACCCTATCAACTACTACAGTTCCATTGAAAAAGGTCTGTATGTGTCACATGAAAAACTGGAGAGTTACCGAAGATATTTTGAGGTCTGGTCAATACCATTCACCCAAAAATAGCACAAATCAACGAGACTTATTTTAAACAATAAAAAACAGTCGCTGAATTACAAAAGAATAACCTGATTACATAATTACAATAAAGTGAAAAAAAAAAAAAAAAAAAACAAGTTGGGAAACAAAATTAAACCTCTCCAAGTCGAGACTCATTTAAGAGGTTTATCTTATAATATTGTAATCAATCTAAATTATTTTAATCGTCATTAATTTACCTTAATTATAGTTAAGTCGTTTTAAGAACTGTTATTCCTAATATCATTTTAAACATAGCTATTGTTGACGTTTGAATTCAAGCGTATGCCTCTTTTTAACAATTTTTCGAAATTTAGGGTATATAAGGAGATTGATTCACAGCCTATGAAAAGAAAACCCGCAATTGTGTAAGTACTGCCATTGGAAGGCTAGACGTTTCTCGTAACCCTATCCGATCAACGCGTACATTTTAACCCTAACAACAATAATGGAGTAGAAACATAAATTGCTTTATGTGAATTGCGAACGGGTTGTCTGACAGACACACAGACACGTCCAGTCTAATACCTCTCTGTGACGTCATCGTCACTCGGAGGTAAAAATAGGAAAATGTAGTAGAAAACTTGTAGTAGAACTGTTACTGTTTCATAACTCAAAAACCATAAAAGTAGTTCTCACCCAGCCCTGAACAAAATAGTTTTAATCTTACGAGGTAAAGGTTTGGAACTTTGTGCTGCACTAGCTTGCAAACATTGCCGAAGATGATCTAAATGCGCCAGAGTTTGTTCCAAAGTTGGATTTTGAGTTTTAGGTGTAGCTTGCCTGTAACAATAAACATTTATTTAGCATCAATCAACCTCAAAAATAAAAAAAAAATTTAAACCTTTTTCTTTTATTCGTCAATGAACACGAACGTCCTAACTGAGTACTGATCATATCAGCCAGTTTATCCTCGTGTTCTTGACACCAATATTTCAGGATGGAAACAACAAACTGGTCCGATGTTTTGACGTCTCGACACATTATATGCCTTAGTAAGTCTTCAGACGGACTAACTTGCTTCAGAAGCAATAAAATACTAGTAAGAGCTTCGGCGTGAGCTGAAAAAGTGCAAAATTAGTTTATTAGCTTAAACTTTAATCGTGTGAAATAATAAATGAACAATACCGTTAAACTCTAGTTTTGGTAGGATTGGTAAGACATAGTCGACAGGAATATTGTGAGCGGCTATTAAATGCCATAGGCAAATTTGCTCAAAGGTGTCCCATTCTAAACTGGCATCTGTTTTTTAAATATTTAAATGTTAAAGCTGCGTTTATCTACTTCCGCATAACGTTAAACCATGGATAAAGAATGCGCGTGAGGAAATTAGTTTTGTCTCTACAGGATCGGCAACTCCCTATCTAGAACGACAGCTTATTCTGTATATACTCTAGTTACAACAACGGTTGTCAGCACGCGCAAAGCTAGGTCTCTATGTAATCTAGCCTTGCGCGTGCTGACAAGAGACATAAAACTTCAGGATCTTCAGGATTTAAAATATCCGCCAAGTTTTTTAGCTCGAGTGCACGGACCTCTAGGCCTTAGTTTCAAATAGGTGTAGTAGGCTGTAGGCAATTTCAAACGTATTTTAATAGACTAAGGCCTAGAGGTCAGTGCACTCGAGCTAAAAAACCTCGCGGATATTTTAAATCCTGAAGATCCAGAAGTTTTATGTCTCTTGACAGCACGTACAAAGCTAGATTACATAGAGACCTAGCTTTGCGCATGCTGACAACTGATGTTGTAACAGAGTATATACAGAATAAGCTGTCGTCCGAGATAGGGAGTTGCCGATCCTGTAGAGTGAAAACAAATTTCAACCTCACGCGCATTCTTTATCCATGGTTAAACTTCAAAGCCAACCAATTAACGTACTTAAAATGGAAAGAAAAGAATCTTTCCTAAACATGATTACGTTCCCGCGTAAAATGTGGCAAACTAAATCTTGTAACTGAGCAGAGTCAATACAGGAAACAATTAAATGTAACAATTCGGCATTTCCAATTGCTATCGTTGGAAACTATTTTAGATAAAAAGTTAACACTGTTAGAATAGAGCTGACCTTTAACGGCGATATTAACTTTTACCTGTATATAAATTGACGGTATGAGATAACAAAATAAACGAACGTCATCTTCTTGACACAGCTGAAACAAAAACCACAGCGAATGAGTTTAAAATGTTATCACGACGGAAGAAGTTTAAAATGTTATCACGACGGAAGAAGTTTAAAATGTTATCACGACCGAAGAATAATTGTAAAAAGTCCGGGTAAACTTACTCTTAAATCACTAAGTAAAGAAGATGACAAGTCTTTGGATTCGAAAGATTTAACGTAATCTCGATAAGAGGACATTTTGTCATCCGCAATGCGGCTAACTTTGACAAAGTATAAAAGTAGATAGCCTAGCCTAGGTTGATGCGCAGCCACTTCCGTTAAAATCATTAGTAAAGGCTGCCGACTGGGGTCTTCTTGCGGCGTTTGGCACAAAATCCTGAACATGACAAATAATGGAGAACCGATAGAGTCTTCAATCGTTTCATCATCAATGTGTTCGGGAAATATTTTTCTTCTAACTTCGTCGTTTAAAATACTCGATAAACAGCCTCCTAATGAGACAGCCATATCTTGATCAAACGGGTTCTATCAATTGCATTAAAAATAAAAAATGTTTCATTTCAATCCAAATAACCCTAATGTTATATTATAAGTTCATATAAGATATGTTCCATACGCATGTCACTTCCTATACTTCGTAATGCTATAAGGACTTACAGAGATTGTGTTCGAGAACGACAAGCGAGAATTGACAACACGCGGTTATGCAGTCCATCTTCCTATTTAGTCTGTACTAAGCCTATGACAACGCCTCACAACGCGTCGCTTTACGAGAATCAATGACGTTTCACCTACGTCACTTCATGACAAGCTCTCAGTTACCAGTGACAAAACTTATGGAACATATCTTAAGAACTTATGGTTACATTAATACCTCTTGAAGGACTTTTTGCAATAGTTTTTCCATTATTTCACACCTGGCTTCATTATCCCTTTAATATTAAATTATTATTATTATTAATTGGTTCGTTTAAAGAACTAAGCTTGTGAAGAATCACATTTCAACTAAAGGTTAAGAGTTAAGACTTAAGAATATGAGAGAGCTGATTAATTTTGAAAAAAAAATGACTGCAAAATGAAAATTGCAATGAATACAATGAAGTAAACAGTTTAAGTAAGATCACAGTGAAGTTTAGCAGTCTCTCTATTATAGTCTACGTGTCCCTTTGTGACAAGATTTATTATCTTTCCCTTCTCTGTAGGAAAATGCTATTCTTTTCACAAATCTTTTCCATTAATTTTTTTACTTTTCATTTTGCATGGCAATAATGTTCTCTCGTATCTCCCCATTTAAAATGTCCAAGGAGTCCACCATATCGACGGAATTAGTTTTATTATCAGAGGCCTCTTGAATGGGCCGGAATTTGGTTTCTTTAATTTTGAGCTTCCCTAACGGTATATCATCTTCATCCTCGCTAAACTGAGCTTCACTTTCCATATTGTTCGATAAAGCCGAATGATTCGTTTCGAGAAACATGACTGGCGGTTCGCGACCAATTGGTATACTATCATCCTGTTTCATTTCCACGTTTGAACAAAACTCCGTGAATGATTCTTTAATCATGGAACGAAGCTCGCGATCCAGTTTTGGATTGTCAAATAACGGAGATAAGGATCTGTACAGAGATTTAAGATATTAGATTGAACTTTAAAGGGAGGGTGAAGTAGAAAATCAAGTGATTTTTTATCGATTCTTCTACTAATTATAAGACCAGTCTGCATAGTGAAACATTCAGGAAATACTTCCGAATGATTTTAAAATTCAAATTAGGTTCAGATTTTAAGGATAATTTTAATCAAGGACTGCCGACCAATCGCGTAACGCCCTGCCTTTTTATTCACAAAATTCTCGTGGCACGTTCCATGCCGAATGAAATTTATCCCGAGATTTGATAAAATTCGCGCGCGACGTGACAATCGTGGCGCGAGACATGGAGCATGCGTGCCACGAGAATTTTGTTAACAAAAAGGCAGTGAGTTACGCGATTGGTCGGCAGTCCTTGTTTAAAATTACCCTTAAAATCGGAACCTAATTTGAATTTTAATATCATTCGGAGCTGGTATTTCCTGAATGTTTCACTATGCAGACTGGTCTTATATTTAGTAGAAGAATCGATAAAAAATCACTTGATTTTCTACTTCACCCTCCCTTTAAAGAGGGATATTATAAAGCAGTCTTTACGCTAAAACTCTCTTTTCCAAGATCTGTCGTAAAGACGTAAAAATTCCCTGTTTAACCTGCGCTGCCAATGGTATACAAAAATTGGGCATTATCTGTGATAAAAGCATATTTAATTAGTTTATCACTTAAATGTAGCGCGATTAACGCATTTACCCGGCACAAAAAGTCTAGAAGCGTTGCCGTTATCGCTGGATGCGGTCTCATTGAATGATACATGACTAAAATAGCTGGTTCAATATTCATAATATTATCTTTTTCAGGGTCAAAAAATAACCAATCATAGAACAGGGATAATTTCGCGTTAGAGGCGGCCACGTTGGACGTGCAAGTCGTCAATAACCAGCCAATAACGGCCCATCTTGGAATGATATCGGAGCATAATGCTTCGTTGGAAGGGTGAATGACCCCGCAGATGAAACGAATGAGGTCGCAACGCAGAGATTGGCTCTCTGGGGTTGTAAGATACTGTCTTTGAAACCAGTCTTGGTACCTTTTCTGCTGGCCAAATTTTACCTAGAAATGAAGGTAAGTAAAGTTAGTTGGAAACATTATCTTTAACCAGAAGTATATAATACTTCTCTTCGAGAGAAGTGTACGAGCACAAAGCTGGGGGTGAGTGTAACGTCACTCTTCCCAACATCGGAACACTTAGAGCAAGGTTACTAAACCGAATCACATACACGATAAATAGTTCCCACATCATTATTCTATTAGCGTTTAAATATTTGGCAAGACGCATGCGCTTGTGCATTGCATTTTGTCCCACGTCAAGACAATCAAGGTTTGTGGGATGATTGCTGGGGATTTAGTGCCAAACAATTATTGAATTCACCTTACGGTGCAATGCCCATTTGAACTTAGTTTGATGAGCAGGAAAGCAAACTAAAAGGGGGTACCTCGCCTGGGAAGAATGACGTTACATAACTAAAGCATTAAGAGGATACAGAGTGTCATCCTTCCTCTATTATCCCTTTCTGCTTTAACGTGTCGATAAAAAGGATTTTACCGAAGAGGTTAGAAAAACTATTTTCTTCTCCATATCAGGTGTTAAACGACACTGTAAAAATCGTCTAGAGGTTCTAGTTGTTAAAAGTTGGAGGATTCCTATAGTTTTAAAAGTTGAGTTGAAAATTAACAATTTTAGCCTTCTTCTCAAGAAGCGATATCTAGTTTACTAGGGAGAAGGAATAAATTCGCCACATTTATAATCTAGCTTTATCTCCAGTCCAAAAGACGTAGGTCCGGAGTTAATCCCCGCCTCTAAATTACAACCAGCATGCATCTCATTGGTTCTTGAAAACTCACGTCAGCGCGACGACGCGAGTGACGAAAATTACAGTCATATTTTCCGACTGAGGAGAGTGTAGCGAAATAGCCCGGCCACCTTTTACCTCCCCGCTTGTATTTTGAAAGGGGGACTGGACTATGGCGCGCGAATACTTAGGCATCTTATACCTTCTCCCTAGTAAACTAGATATCCCTTCTTGCCTTCTAACGAAGACAGGCAAAATTATTAAAAATAAAATAAATTTAAATTAACCAGTGAATGTTGGACATAAAATGGTGGGATTTAACAACAAATCTCTCCACAGTTTTTCAAATTCAGGTATTCTTGCCACATTTTGTAATAAACGAACAAGATCACGCCCAATCATCATACAGTCAGGAAACTTGAAAAATAATTATTTATTAAAAAATATTAATAAATTTATTTATTCAGGGTTGCCACGGAATTTTCAGAACCAAATTCCCTGACTTTTCCAGGGTTT
This sequence comes from Phalangium opilio, assembly GCA_019434445.1. NCBI lineage: Eukaryota > Metazoa > Arthropoda > Arachnida > Opiliones > Phalangiidae > Phalangium > Phalangium opilio. The sequence goes on along the minus strand of JAEQBA010002028.1, from coordinate 109,933 downwards.
CCCTGACCTTTTAGGCCAAAAGTGTGAATGTTTACAGCACGTTTTAAGTGCTTATAATTAAATAAACTCTCTACATTAAGTTTTCCCGTGTATTTGTTGCACCAAAACAAATAAGAAACATTTTAACTATAAATAACAGTCTAAGAGAGCATTTACTTTACAAAAACAATTCTAGACTTTTTAAGGATTAATTAATCTAGAGTTTTCTGTGTTGAGAGAGGATGAGGAGAACCTTTCATTACTCTTTCAATAAAGACTTATTCCCAGAAGTTTTACCCACTAAAATCAAATTCCCTGACTTTTCCGAAATTTTTAAAATTCCCTGACTTTGCCGGGCCATTTTTAAAATTCCCTGACTTTTCCCTGACCTTTACGGCCCATTTTTAAATTCCCTGACTTTTCCCTGACCTTTTCGGCCCATTTTTAAAATTCCCTGACTTTTCCCTGACCTTTACGGCCCATTTTTAAAATTCCCTGACTTTTCCCTGACCTTTACGGTCCATTTTTAAATTCCCTGACTTTTCCAGATTTTCCAGGATTTCCAGGTACTGTGGCAACCCTGTTATTAATTAATAATTATACCTTTTCTCTTAGAAGGGAAACGCAAAAATCCACTTCCCTTTGCCTTAGAGTGACAATGTGGGGTACGGCGCCATTGTGGTCTATAATTAATCTTAAATACGTGTAAATAATCATAGCTATGAGATCGGGGATTTTTTCTAGCCATGACCGGTTGTCAATAAATAAATCTAGCAGTGATTCTGCTAGCCAAAGATTCTTTTGAGATATATCACCGCCTGTAATTAATAATAATTAACATCTATTAATTAGTTTCCATAAGAAATTCGCTTCAAATTTCAAATAAATACAGATTCAGCATGAATTGAAGCGAACCAAAATCTGCATTTATCTGGCAATAGTTTTTACGCCCGTACCTGCAATTTGCCTCAAAAGACTTATACATAATAAATCACAATTAACTACTGTATTTTTTATCATCTCACGGACAACCCATAAAATCTACACCAAATAAAAATAATTATTTATTAAATCATAATTATATATTTTAAACGTATTTATCATATATTACCTGTGTCCTACTTCCATCATTAAATCTTGTATATTTTTCAATTATAATTTGATTCAATTGTCCCAAGACAAATTTTAGTCCATCTCTAGTTATAAATGTAAGGTCTCGGTAGTACTGTAAATTAATAATTAAAAAGGTTTAATTAAGTTTCAATAATAATAAACAATTTTTTCTTTATTTTTAGTACCTGGGGTGCGCTTGAAGGATCAGATAATACACCAATTAAAAGCCCCAAACTTATATCTTCATGGATTTGGGGTCCTTTACAAACCTATGTAATAAAATAACAGAGTATTATGTTTCATTTCACTGCATCCCTTTAACATTTCCATATTTCTTACCGCCTCATTCAATGCGTCATGAGCTTTTTTCTCAGATACACCACTAATTAATGTTAATAAGGAATTATAGCAGCGTTCGTATCTCTGAAAAATTATTTTAATTTTATTAAATAAACTATATATATTTCAAAAGTTGCATGCAAACTTTGCTAAAGCTAAACAAATACATTTAATTTTTTTATTTAATGTTAAAAAATATATTTGAAAATTTATTTTTTTTTTCAAGGGTTTGTAACTTTACACGTGCAAAGCCGCAGACCCCCCGCCATCTGTCGGGGCGGGAAAGGCGCTTACACAGCTCCTTTGTACATCGCCAAGCCCTAAATGCATAGGCAAAATAGTTAAATTGCTTAAATTAGCGTTTTTTACCTCATCTAGCTCGTCTTTAGCATCTACCGGTGTTAAACTAAAAAGTCGAGTCGTAATTGTTTTGCCAGGCTCCATACTATAATGCCATGAATCGAGAAAAATTGGGCCAGTGTCACATAGCAACATCTAGGATGGCGCCATTTTGATTTTAGCGCATTGATAGTGATACATTCGGGCTATGGCCAGGCCGGTTACTCTCAGTCCCGAACTAGATGCTTTCGGGGACGTTACTCGGAGAACGTTTACGATTAAATGGCGAATTATTTAGGCCTAAGTTAATTCTTGCCACGCTAGTTCTTTCAGTTTCCATACAAAATATTTTTTTTAAATAATATTATATTTTATAAAAAAAAACTTAGCAGACCCTCTACCCCAAAATTGCTCTCATACCCCACTTTAAGTGTGGGGGATTAATGGGTATATCGTGCCTTTATGAAAAGTCCCTTTCCTAGTGCTCCTAGTACTAAAAGGTAATTTTGGTTTCTCAATAAGATAAGAGTCGTTTGTCATCTTGAACGTTTCCTGCTTTGAAAGCGGTTACGGCACTTTCCTTCCATAATTGCTATTTTTCTCCGCGTATGCCTTGACATCTACTGATGGGCCTCGGTAGAGCGGGAAGCCGGGAAATTTAAATAGTTCTCTATGGTCTGCCCTCTCTTGATTATTAGAAATGGCTTATAAAATATGTGGGTTATTAGTTTTTGGAATAAAGTACACGCAGTTTTATACCATTTTGGTGGATCTTTTATTAGGAATTAAAATAAACATGGATAAAATAATACTATTTACTTAAATTGGGTATATTGGTAAACATGATATTTTTTGAGAATCTTTGGATAATCTTCCCAACTCTAAAATTGCAATACAATAATATATCACAGATAAATGTTTGGCAAATACAAATTAAAACTGTATAAGTGTTTGGCAGACCACATACAAAAATTATTAGGAGTTGGATTAAAGGTCAATGGCACCACCTGCGTATTGCGAAGTGCGTGATTGGTTGGGCTATTGAAAGGTCTTCTAAAGTTCAAAATGTTAACCACATGTCGTCTGATCGCATTGTCTGTGTCACTGTCATAATCGCGTTATTGAATTATTCAAGTGTGATTTTCTTAATCTTAACGCGAGTGTGGTTTGCAATTTGCACTATTTTTATAACTTTTAACTAAATTTATTAAAAGAAAATTAAGTTTTATCAAAGTTGAATTAGATAGTCGAGAATCAACTGCGGAATGTATGGTAATTAGTGCCAATCATGATTGAACAAGAACTTGTAAGTATTGGCAAAGGCTTAGGTGTTGGGCAATATCAAAATTCGGGGGGGGGGGGTAGGCCAGGGTCGAAGGGGTCGCAGCAATTTACTATCGGTTTTTGCAGCCTATAATGTTAAACTAGGCTTTCAAACCAAATCTACGCATAGTTGGCTGGGCCCTCATTTTAATATTGTTCTTGTGTGACTAATTAATTTGTAAGACAACGTATGAAATTTCGTATTATAGAAATTAAGACATTACAAAAAGCCTTACTATTTACAGTATAAATTTAAAACCCTCAAGGGAGGTACAAATCCTCTTATTTGAAAATTATGGCACTTATAACAAAGCTACATCTTGGGTTTTGTGCTATAAATAATCCTGTTACAAAAGATTTAATGTACATGATATATAGGTATATTACACAACCACAGCGAAAAGTACAGCCTTCGATGTACAAAAATGAATGAAGAATTTTATTTAGCTTTAAGTAGTTTGAGTTTCCTTGGGCTTACTTTTCTATTAGTGACTGTTGGCACTTGGGCCAAGTATTATAAACCCAAAGAAAATTGGAGTTTCGTTAGGGTCTAGCGACATGATACCTCTAATTGTCAGATGTGATAGTTACATGCTTAGGCCCTTTAAAATTATCCAGTGAATAGTGGGAGTATCAACAAATTATCATGCCCAATAATTTTATGCTAGCATGGACCCAAGGAGAGAGGGTGACGTGACTAGTATCACAACTTTCTCATGTTCCCTCAATTGATGGAATGGAATAGGCTAGCTAGGACACCGACTGTCAAAGAAAGGCTGACATTCACTTGTTCAGTGAAGGAATTGCTCTATTTTTCAGCCTCAATAGATTTTCACCTGCCATTGAAAGCTGAATTTTACCTTTTATAGTGTCAAGTGATTTGAACTTGACACTATAAAATTCCCTTGCTTTCCCTTTATCAAAAAACTTATGGTCCAGTTGTGGCGCACTAAGTATTGTTCCTCAATCATAAGTACATGTCACATCGCATGTGACATTTTTGTCAATGGAATAGATACTTATCAGAATCATAGTTTTTCATACATATAAAACTAACAAAAAAAATGTGCACTCGCACAAGAAACCCGTTTTCTCTATTTTGTTCCGAAGAGGAAGGGGGGGGGGAGAGAGCTAATCGTTAAGCTCACGTCACCCCCCCCCCTCCATGACACTTAGGGGAGCCCAACTTTTATTTAAATAAGGAGTTTAATCATGGGTGTATTTTGTTTTTTTTTGGGTCTATAACCAAAACGAGTATTTATAAAAGGGAGCCACAGTAGCTATCACCATATTCGATAAAAACATACATTACAAGGCAGTATCTAACATAGGAGATTTTTGCTCTTTTAGATTATTTGGGTTTTGAATTTCAGTCAATATGACTACTTCGTAAGGGGCACATTCCTCCACTCGACAAGCGCAGCACAACCAACCATAAAAACCTTTTTCCCAATCGACCACCTCCATTTTCCATTTCTCATAATGCCATGAAATTTGTACGAGAGCAGCGTACAACCCCAAACCAAGACTAAAAATTATTATAATAAAGGGATAGCCAACAATTAATACTGGGCTGACGAATATCTTATGAGCCAGCGATTTCTTTTCGCTAAAATAAACTAAAATGTTGTACCATGTCATGGTACCGGTACAAAAAGAATGTCCTCCTGAAACTAAAAAAACTAAAGGGAATGCCATGAGAGATAATAGTAAGACGTGAGGACCTTTACAAATACCAAAAAAGCAATCATCCTCTGCCTCACGTTCTTTTTGGGCTCTCAGATTATTTTCGAGCTCGTCTAGCTCTTCTCGTGACATATGTACCTGCATATCCATAGTTTGACCCTTTTTACGACCCCTTTTAACTGTACCCGTCATAGTTACGAATCTGTTTGTGTCATTGACTCTTCGAGTATTTAAAGCGCATCTTTCAGTTATAGCCTGATCAGAATCCCCTCTACTTAGGTCTTGATCGTGAATTTCATAGGAATCTCGGTTTCGTTCGTGATAGGGTTCTTCTATTACTATATCGACATTTTTGGCTGGGGTAAAGGAGCAATTCTTGCGGCTCTTCCCCCCGCTGTAAGTTGGTGTAGATTTGGCATTTTGATGGTTGTATACTTGTTCTTGGGATACTGATCGTAGTCTAGGTGATGCGGCACTTTCTTTTGGCGATAATTTGGGAAAATGTTGAGGAGTGTTTAGGGCCGAAAGTGGGTTGTTGATTCCTGAAGCCGGGGAAGCGTTTAATTGGTGGCTACTAGCTGATCTTGGGGACGATTTTGATCCTCTTTTTCGTGGTGGTATAAAGACTGGTCTCTCTTGAACTTCCATCTTGAACAAGAAACCCACACAATAAACGTATAACACTACTAGCTTGAGAAACGTGAATTACAAGTTGCGTAAATAAAAAGTACCTCGATATGTGTCGATTCCAAGTGTCATATTTTAATTGTATTCCTGTTTTGCATAATTGATCAAATGCTCAAAACACCTGTCCCAAACTATCCTTCGAAATCTTAATGTATCATATTGAACGAAAGCAAAACACAATACACAACCGTTACCATCTTTTTATTGATCCGTTTTATTGATTTAATTAATTTTCATAATTTATTTCGGTTGTTTCTCTGCGCCATCTAAGTATTCAGTTCATTGTATTGTTGATTTGGATTAATTTTATTTAATTTAAATACAGCAGTACAATTTTAGTTTGCTGAATTAGTGCAATAATTACGCATTAAACTGCTTAATTCAAAATATACAAATATAAAAGTCGATGGCGCCAGTTAGATTCTTCATTTTAGAACTAAATTCAAATTTGTATTTTTTTTTGCTAAGGTTTCGTACGCTTTTCCTGTTGTACCGTTGCTTTAACCAAGAGCCTATAGTTTAGGCTCTTGCTTTAACTTTATTTGCAAACGTTTTGAACCTTTTTATACGTAATTGGTGTACACGTTTTGTGGTTTATTGTTTTGTCTGCAAATCGTTTATTCGTTCAACAAGCATTGTCTGCAGTTGGTGTCATTTAAAGGTACCGAACTAGCAAAGAACGATAGAAACCAGTCTGGGAAATTGCACACTTCCTCTGGTCGGAGCCTCCGGGATGAACTAGGCCCATGCGTGTGGCGAAGCGAGAATATTTTTTTAACTAATTTAGTTCGCCGTGTTTTCCCGTTTGGGGGTGCTGATACGACCGAAAAATAAACAAAGTTCAACCCCGTGACCCTGTCGACTGCTTAAGTATTTGGGCCAAGGTCGCGGATTGTAAGTATACGTTTTTATAACTCTTACTGAATTATTTTAATTGAAATAATTTATTTTGTTGTCATCAATACCATCTAACCGAAAGATTCAGTAAAAAGTGAATAGCCCCAAAAACATTTACGTTAATTTTAGGATGAAACTTTTCTCTATCATAAAAATTTTATGACTGACCCCTAAAATATCAACGATAATTTAAGGAAGACCCCTGTCACAACGGAAAAATAAGCGCCATCTATGGTGAAAATATTTTTTCTAACAAACTGGATATTTCCCCACATAAAATTTGATATGCATGGGCCTAGTTCATCCCGGAGGCTCCGCTCTGGTCCAAAACCAGTTTATTAATTGCTTGGACTAGTTTTTTAATTCAAAAAGTGGGGGTTACTGATCCTCGGGACCAGTTTATTAATTGCAAATCTTTAGGAGAACCAAGGCTGGGACCACTCCGGAGACCAGTTTATTATTTAGGACACTAGGGGGGTCACTGGTCCCAAGGACTAGTTTAAAAAATATCCTTATTTCCCCAGACTGATAGAAACAGTAAAAATACAGAAGCGACACAGATAAATTTTATGATTCAGTGATGATGCTTCAAAAGATTGTATCATATCGTTTTAAAGCAAAGCGGCGGTCACATGGTTCCTCTACAAGTTTACTTTCCTTACAAACCCCAGTTTTGGCTTGACGAAGGCAGGAGCCATTTGTGGGCGTGATATAAGTCCCGCCCACTAGCCTTCGCCAAGCCAAAACTGGAGTCAATTTGTAGACGAACCATGTGACCAGAGCTTTGCTATAAAACGATATGATACAATCTTCTGAAGTATATAGCTGAATCATGAAATTTCCCCAATTACGTAACACATTTCTCCTCTACCAAAAGAACTATGTTGATGTTTTTCAATATCGACAATTAAAGATGTTGATTTCCAAACGTTCATATTATTTTCAATATTTTTCCGGATGGTACTAACTCCGAAGAGGTTCTCTCAATTCAATTTCAAGCCTAAACAACCAATAATATAATTAAAAATTAAAAACTAATAACGAACTCGTGACCCGAGCTTTGCTTTAATGCGTCACTACTTTAGAGAGTTTTAGGTTGGGGGTGTAGCTAAGATAAATGAGCTATGCAAATAATAAACTGGTCCCGATGACCTGTAACCCCTATTTCTTGAATTTCAAAAGTGGTCCAAGCACTTTGAACCAGAGGAAGTGTACTAATTCCCAGACTACAATTTTAGCCCAACAGCGTAAGTTTTTGAGACTATGTCCCGACTAGAAATTCGGTGACCCTGTGCCTTTAACGGTATCAACTTATCGAAAACGGGTTGATTGCGAAAATAAGTGATTGTTTATATTAACATCAATTGTATCATTTAAGTTTCTGTAAAAAATATTCGAAAGTCTATAAATGCGTGTTTATCTTCAGTTTAAATTAATTAAACAATCAATTTACGTCTCATCTAAAGAGACTAGGTCCGAAAAAGTTCGATAAAGTAAGGGTTAAAACCGTCTAAATATTTTTTTCTTTTTCATCCAAACTCTTTCTTTTCGTTTCCTCGAATTTCTGTTGGGTGCCCGCGAATCGGCAACAATACGACGAATTTAATTTATTTGTTCTTCAATTTGAAGAAGTCAGCATTTTTGGGGTGGTCCTTTTATTTCTGTTCCTTTTTACTTCTGCCATCCCAAGCCTTCTTATTTTTTCCTGGCGAGCTCTTTCCTTTGGCTCGACGATTCGGCGGATGAACTGAGCGTTGGCAGCTCGATAAAAGCTGACTTGGGTAGAACGTGACTCAAATAAGACGTGTGTGTCCGAAAATACCCCTTTTGATCCCAGACTCCCGCACCTACTACCTTCATCCACGCTGGACTCTTTCCTCGAGCTCTTCTTTTCTTTGCCTCCTGGAAATTAATGACCTAACATCTTATTCGAATTAATCCCGCTATCAAAACTCCGGCGTTGACGCGAAAAAAGCGAATAAAGAAATTTTCGTCCGAGTCAAAAACTCCACGGCGTCGCGAGGTTAAATACGCTGATGTAAAAACGCTGCAGGCTGCTAGCTGCTCTCTCGTATTATGCAAGGTTCACTAGATTCAGCGAAAAAAGTTTGGGAAAGTAGTAGGTCTAGCCAATTATACGCCTAACCTAATTTTATCCATCCATATGGGTATTGCGTTGGGTTGGTTTGAATCTATGCGCTGGGTTAACCACTGGGGAAAGCATTGAAATTATGGAGTTCAAAAACAAACATGTAATGTTTGTAAAATCTTTCCGTACAGTTCGAAGTATATAATACCAAACGTGGATGAGAGGAAAAGTATGAAAATGGCCAAAAGTCGCGAGTCATCAGAGTTTCGCCGTAGTTGACCGTTTTATTGGCGTAGCTATACTGGGCCTGTTCACTCCCTTAAAATAGGTCTTGTGTTAATTCACGGTTACACGGTTACCGTCGTCTGCTATTTTGTATGCTAGATAAATCTCGGTAATTTAGCTATAGCTCGAGCAGCTTGCATCGTGATTCGCGTGATCGAGTGGGTTATGGTTAAACCAAGGAGCATAAATGTCTGAACTACTTTCAGTCGCGAGTTTGCAAGTCCATCAGTCACTAGTAAACTAAATAGTTATTGGCAAAACTTTGATGTCCGCGTTTTTTAACACAGGCTCTATGGCCATTGTCATACTTTCCCTCTCATCCACATTTGATAATACTTCTCTTCGAGAGAAGTGTACCAGCACAAAGCGGGGTAATTGTAACATGATTCTATCCAATGTCATTTTACATTTGGAGCAAGGTGTTACTAAACCGAATCACATACACGATAAGTTCCCTCATCATTACTCTATAAACTAGTGGCGGTAGAGAGGGGGTATAGACTGTGGATTTTTGTCCCACGTCAAGACAATCAAGGTTTGTGGGTTGATTGCTGAGGATTTAGTACCAAACATTTATAGAATTCACACAATGGTGCGGTGCCCATCTGAAGTTTGATGAGTAAGAGAGTAAACAAAAATGGTGTGAGCCTGTGAAGAATCATGTTGCATAACTAAAGTATTAAGAGGATACAGATACAGAGTGTCATCCTTCTTGTATTATCCCCTTCTGGTACAGTTGATTCGGCGCTTCAAGCAGCGAGGATGGGTAAGAAGGAATGGTGTAGGTGTAGTAAAGTACATCTCCACATTCTTTAGGTAATATGAAATTTGAGTCATAGCAGAAGCCAGAATCCCGCAAAGGTTTTCTTTCTCACTCACATTGGTCCACTTCGTTCTTTGACGCTATCGAAATGTAGGTCAGTATTTCAGACAATAGCAAAAAATATTTCTTTTCTGAGATTGCGGGGCTTACGTACACGCTCGTAAAGAAGGCATACAGACTGTATACAGTGTGTCTCATTTTGTTCAGAAAGAATTAAGAGACGTATTTCTTAAAAACTGTTGTAGGCAATTTTTGCAATTTTCAAGATGTACGTAAAAGACTAATTTCCAATTCTCGGAAAAAATTAAGGTTTGCAGGTGTTTTAAAAATGTATGTTTGGAATAAAACGGGTAGTAGGCTATGGAGTACAAATAAAGTTCATTGGGGTGAAATAAACCTTACCAGTATATCAAATTTCATTAGTTTCCTATGAAATCAAAGGCCTTTAATTTAATGAAGGGGACATCCGTAAAGCACTCAAATCATAACAAAATGTCATGGAAAATATTCAACTCAAAATCACCAAAAACACTTCCCTTTAATGTATGGCAGACTTATCAAAATCACCCTATATGTTATATTATAAATAATAATTAATATATTATATTATTAAACTGAAAATTTACAGCTTTCATCTTTTTGAAAAAATTGAAACTATATAAATAACTTTATTATTTTGTGATAGTTATAGTAGTATAATTTAATAACTGAGAGAAGTTAAAGGTGTGCCATCAAAACTACTTTGGAAAGTGAAAAGATTTATAGAAATAATTGTGTCCAGAATTTTGAAATTAGTAAATTTGATCTTCAGAGCTCTCATGCAGTCATTAATCTCAAAGTCATGGCATGATATCATCGCTATCAAAAAAAAAAAAACGACGCGGAAATGGGGCGTAAGTAAGGAAACCGTCAGTTGGGTTTGGGTCTTCTCAACCTAAGTGATATGTAGGCGAAGAGGTTTGTGTATTTACTTTGGTACGCTCGACAACCAACCGAGGGGAAAAGACAAATATTGGAAAAGTTACAGGAAAAACTACCAGGCCATCGCCCCATAGAATGATGGTGAAAAAAAAAATGAGATATTAGAACTTATATAAAAAGTGGTCTCCCTACCCATCTGTCCCCGCACTTTCTATATACATGTCCCTTGAAGTATTACTTTGCTATAAAGCCGTGGTCAAAGATAAAGTAACTTTAATCTGTGGTGGCTTATTATGGTATTTTCAACATGGATTTGTCCACTATAATCTTAATCTTGGAAAATTATAAGTCTTGACTCTAGTCTAGGGGTCCAATATCTCCAGTCGTTGAGACCAATTTCAAAATTAGAGAGGAGATCGTGAAATATTTTAAGAAATTTCAAAATCTGTGACAAAATGATGAAATATTCGAGACGCGATCGAGAAATTTTCGAGACGCGATCGAGAAATTTTAGACGCGATCGAGAAATTTTCGAGACGCAATCGAGAAATTTTCGAGACGCAATCGAGAAATTTTCGAGACGCGAACGGGCATTTTTCGAGACGCGAACGGGCATTTTTCGAGACGCGAACGGGAAATTTTCGAGACGCGAACGGGCATTTTTCAAGACGCGAACGGGAAATTTTCGAGACGCGAACCGGGAATTTCTCAAGACGCGATTGTAAAATTTTTCAGATAAAATTCTAGAACAAAGAGAAAATCGCATATGCATTTTTTGGAGCATTGGAACCTTCAACAAGATTTCAGTGTATTGTCTTGGAGAACACTGAGATCCAAATTATTCTTTGGCGACTATTTCAACAACGGCTTATACTTATGGCTTCACACGTGATTCAGAACGCTTTGTCCAATTTCCAATCGAATAGTTCAAACTACGCTGAAAAGTGTTGGGTCATATTTTCACCCATCAAAGTTACCCGTAATCCTAAAAAAAATTCGCATGGAAAAATATGTCATATCGAGCAAAAGATGTGTCGCAACTTTGAAAACTTTGGGGAATAATATATTACTCCTTTGAAAGGCATCAAGACTTAAAAAACACAATAGTTCATTCTTCTCATTAACACTCCCGTTGCCAGAAATAATTGTATGTTCTATTGTCTACATCCCCTAGACCTTGCCAGGTAAATGGCGTGCCACTTAATTCAGTTTAAACAAAAGACGGTAGGTGACGGCTCCATCCCCCATCCAGCTTCATCAAATTTTAATGGCATACACTGGGACCCTTCTCTTCTGAAAACCCTAAATCATAATAATTAGCCGGTACGTGATAAGAAATTTAATTAAAATTCCACTTTTTTTATTTATTCTTTAATACTGGTACGTGATTTCGAAGATCAATATTTTCAAACTTTGTTTAATGAAGTGTAAAAGGCGGACCCCATTCCCGCCCCAGCGTTTTCGTAGCTTAGCAACGGGCAGTAATAGACCGCTTGCAAAATATCTAAGGTTAAGAACCCTGACTTTCCAAGGAATGGAGTGGTACTGAGAGGGGACTTGACGTCAATATTGGTAGTGTAAATTGTATGGCCCGACCTAACGACCTCCAATATGGTCGCCAAAACCGAGGTAAGAGATAGGAGGGTGTGACGTCACTAGAAAGTTCTTGGTAGCAGACTATAAACAGCAAAAGGGCGGGGCTTCAAAGTGGCTCCTCCCTTTTATATATCTACATGGTGGGAAATTTAATGAAGTAGAAGGCTAATAGGGAAGTAAAGATGATTGGGTATGCGAAGGTTTGACGGTTGGTGGGAGGGACTTATCCCGTATTGCTGCTACCCTATTGAAACTTTTCAACTTTAGCTATTTCTTCACGACAGGGGTTCGCAACCTGGATATGTCACTGATGTGTAAGATGAGTAATGTTATATATATATATTTCAGAAAGCTGTTTGCTTCTGTTTGTTTTATATGCAGGGAATTTGACCAAACTGCATGGTTGATATCAGTATCACCATAAGTTTTCATAAGATATGTTCCATAAGTTTGTAACTGGTTGCCGAGAGCTTGCCATGAGAGCTTTCATAGGTTATCGGAAAGCGACGCCTGGTGGGACTGTGGTCAAGAAGAAATGTTCGATATTTTTTATCTTTCTCTGCGCCCTTTTCACTTTCGGTTTTTGTCTCCTTTGATATTAAAGGTTTATAATTCGTTTGACAGGCAATTGATTTATAACTTTTTAAGATGTAAAGGAAAATTGCGTTAAGAAACGTTTACCGCTTTTTCTGTGGTGTTTTTTTTCGGTATTATTTTAATCCTATAATGTACAAGTCACAAGGAAGTATATTATACCGTTATTGCCTATTTTAAATAAAATTGTAGAGACTGTTGCGACGTCTTCTGTTAAGCGTTTGTTCGAAACAGAATTAAGGCTTGGTTTACTCTGATTTGTTACCTTGATCGAGTCGAGTTATGGGTACAATTAAAAATCACCCACAGCAAATTGGGTATAAAGGCTAAATTAGAAAGCTTGACTTTAGTGTTATCGCTTTCGGTGCGCGCGCATCTTTCTCTAACCTCTTACTGGTTGAATTGCGGTGAACCGGATATTAGGATTAAAATATAACAAATAAATGAAAAATAAAATCGAGAATTTTTTGGCAAATACGCCACCAGGAAACGCCCTTTACTTGTTTTGTCAGCCAAGACAGAATGAGTAGAAAATCGTGGAGAAGACCTGTGGAAACGGTGTTGGGGTTCTTCAAACCCTGAGTTTTTAACAAAATGCATGGAAAAGCTAGAAATAGCACAAGTTCGGAGAAAATAAATTCCGACTGTTTTTTATTCAGTTTATCAGAATTTTACTTCCCCATCTTCACTGTGTAAGAATGATACTTTCACAAGTAGGCGGGTATACTCTACTTAGCTCACCACGCAACGTAAATATTCCCCGTGTCTCTTCTATGTTTTCTTGTTGTTATTATTATTATTATTTCCATTGAATTTTTTTATATCTAAGCCATTCTTTGAAAGGGTTATCTCTTTCTTTTCATGGACTTTAGAACGAAATGCTTGTTTTTATACAGGGTATTTCTGGTATTCCAAAAATGGTGTTAGGGCCGAAGTATACTATGGGCTATTTTGAGTCGAAAATGGTCTGTAAAATTAGCCTATAGAGACTCCCTAATCAAGTTATGATTGGAATGTTTTACAGGTGACCCATTAAATTTTAGCAAGAACCTAAAAGACAATGCTAATTTTAATTGAAGGGGTCATCCCTAAAACACAAAAATCTCTCCGAGTGACGATGACGTCACGGAGAGGAATTACACTGGACGTATCTGTCTGTGTGTGTGTGTGTGTCTGTCACCGCGTTCGCAGGTGACAGAAAGCAATTTTTTGGCTTCTACTTCCATCGTTTGGATTAAGAAGTACGCGGCGATCGGCTAGGGTTACGAGAAACGTCTAGCCTCCCAGTGGCAGGGCTTCCACCAAAGACTAACGCAATTGAGGGTACCCTAAATTTCCAAAAATTGTTAAAGAGGAATACGCTTGAATTCAAACGTCAACAATAGCTATGTTTAAAATGATTTTAGGAATAAAGTTTCTTAAAACCATTTAACTAGAATTAAGCTAAATTAATGACGATTAAAATAATTAATATCAATTATATTAATTTAATTGCGTCTCGACTCGGAGAGGTTTATTTTGGTTTCCCAACTTGTTTAAAATTTCAAGACCAAGGCTGTCTGTAGTGTAACACTAGTAATGTTACTAATATGCAATGCATAGCTCTCGAAAGACGGTAATGTTGGGCCTCTCTTATCACATGAGGATTGGAAATATGTGGTGAAGGCATTAGCCTTGAAAGCAGGCCCGGATCAAGCCAATGCGGGGCCCAGGGTAGATTGCTAACGCGAGGCCCCTGATTTTTTAGTATAGGTTAAAAATTCTATATTTATTTATTAATATCGAAATCACTGACAAAATCCTTGAGTCTCGAGGACTTTATGTCAGAATGTCGTCTGCTTATATATATCTTCCACCAAAAACGGATTTATGGGATAAGAACGTCGGATCATAGCTTTAGCCTCTAGTACCATCCTCGCATACTTTATTGAGAAACTTTGTCTGCTTATATTTTGACTCCACCCACAAATTCGATCTCTAGAAGTAGCTATATACAGAATTTGTGGGTGGAGTCAAAATATAAGCAGACGAAGTTTCTCAATAAAGTATGCGAGGATGGGGAGTGAATTCGCTAACTCCGACGTTCTTATCCCATAAATCCGTTTTTGGTTCCACCCATAATTGTGGCATTGACTAATAGATCACGCATTCCCGCTTCACAAAACTGCTAGCGCATCGTCTGCATGGGTTATGACCATTCACGAACGCTTATAATTCTCGTTTTTGGGAAAGTTTTTATGTGGCCTTTTTACACGCTCAATGTTTTGCTCAATTAAATGGGGGACATCTATAAAATTCATCATCTTAAAAATTATTCCTAAGACTTTTTACTAATTGTGCAATGCGAAATCCATCAAGATGTTTAAAGCTCAATATTTAGAAAAAACCTTATAACTTTTTTGGACAAATATATTGATTAAATTCAACATGATATATTCAATTGTATTGAATATGTTTTGATCACAATAAAATTGTTGATGTTGAGTCCATAGACTGGGTACAATTTTATTGTCCAAACATTACATATAAAGCGTCAAATACACAAAATTTAATGTTATTCGAAAGCGAAATATTGCTCAATTGTTTGAATAACATTTTGCGCGATAAAAACTCATTCAGATTTTTTTACGCAAATATTGTCCAAAATTTACCGCAAATGATGATCAATTTCCAAAAAAAAAATATTGTGGCATTATATTTGAACTTTGCACAAATGTTTGTCTGGATAACATTTTATTTATACTTCGTAACTTAAACAACGAGCCCTACGTTTTTTGCGCCAATTATTGAGCGTGTAGGGTCCCCTTAAGTCCAGTTTTCATTGCAACATGTTCTCAGTGGTATGTTATTGTAAAGCCCACCCTACACGCTCTATAATTTCCGCAAAAAATGTGGGCCCGTTGTTTTAGTTACAAAGTATAAATAAACGTTATCCAGACTAACTTTTCTGCAAAGTTCAAATCCACAATATTTTTTAGGAAATGGAACATCATTTGTTGCATCAAATGTTGCACAATTTTTCCATAAAAAACTGAAAATACATATTGTACGAGTTTTTTATTGCTCAATGTTATTTGAACAATTGAACGATATTTCGCATTCGAATAACATTAAACTCTGTGTTTTTGACACCTTATATGTAATTTA
This sequence comes from Phalangium opilio, assembly GCA_019434445.1. NCBI lineage: Eukaryota > Metazoa > Arthropoda > Arachnida > Opiliones > Phalangiidae > Phalangium > Phalangium opilio. Next base: position 94,115 of record JAEQBA010002028.1, on the reverse strand, counting down.
CTAATTTTTGGACAATAAAATTGTACCCGATCTATGGACTCAACATCACAGTTTTATTGTGACCAAAATAAATTTAATATAATTCAAAATACCATGTGGAATTTAATCAATATACTTGTCCAATAATGTTTTAAGGTTTTTTTTCTAAATATTGGCCATTAACATAATGTTGGATTTTAATTTGCACAACAAGATCTATGCCGGATGAAAGGTTTCGGAATAATAGATGCCCCCCTTCAATTTGTGCAAAATATTGAGGCTGCATAATCTGAATTCTCGAACAGTTCGATTTATTGAAATAAATTGAAAGGAAAAATTTTGCAATTCTGAAACGGCCCGGGGGGCCTTTGATATTTAGCGGGGCCCCTCCCAACAGCGGGGCCCTGGGCAGCTGCCCGGTCTGCCTTATGGGCGATCCGGGCCTGCTTGAAAGCTAACCGCTGCATTTTGGTCCGACCACCCTTGATGGAACACCCTGTACTGTTTAACGAAGCTGTATCGACGTACGCGTTCTATGAAAAAAAAAAGACAATTTACCACCACAATAAATCTTGATATATTTTTATTAAAGAAGAAAATAGAATGAAGGTCTTAGTTCGAGTTATAAATAAAATAGATTGCGATTACTATAACTTTACTTAAAGCGTATAGACGTTGCAGCGAAAATATACCACGAACATTTTTAATAAGAGAAACTTTCTGAAGGATTATTGAACGCTTGTACGGATTACGTTTCCCCTGTCTTCTTTTTCATCATTTTTCAATGTAGGGGTCGTAAAAGTTTCGTAAAACGATTTATTTTTAAGGACAGTATTTTTTGTTTTTCTGGAATTCTATACTCCATTTTTATGGGTTGAAAACTCGAAAAAGTATATGGTATCATTTATTTCGTTTATGGTATAGATTTCGTTAAGACATGGAAGAACTAGAGGAGATGGAACAGGCCGAATGCGTAGCGAAAACGCTGTGTGAAATGAGGCAGGGTCACGTGTTAATATTCTCAGCTATGAGCCGGGGGGACGTAAAAAAGGTGGTAGGAGACACTCAATACCCTTGACGTCTCTACGCACCCTCATGATACTAAAAAGACTCAGCGCAGGCGCCAAAAAGGGGAATGGAAGGGAAGATTTTACCCCCGTGTCTTTCCCTCTTAGTTGTTTCGAAATGCCTGTGTAATTGCTCTGCGCACTATTTCTGCGCAATACTCCTCTGTTGAGATTGTTACTTCAATCATTTCCACAGTTCTTCCGTGCTATTTGTAAGCCCTGGTTTCAAAAAAATTAAGTTATAAAGAACAAGTTGGGAAAACCAAAATATTACCTCTCCGAGTCAAGACGACTACTTACAAACTTATTTACCCAGATATGGAAATGTTTCTTAAGTTAAATTTATGAAATATTAAAGCAGTATACAAAGCATAGCAAATTTACTGTATATCAGACGACATTTTACATCCAATAATGATATACTTGTACACATTAAAATCATCCGATGGGGGAAAAACGGGTCATCGGCGTTTTATAAATGACGCTAGCGCAATAAAGCGTGCAAGGTACCAAGGCTTAACAAAAATTGTAGGATAACATATTTATAGAGATAGATAACAACTTTTATAATTAAAATTAGAAACTAACATATCTCTTAAAATTCTCGCGTGAACAACTGGTTTCACGCCAATTAAATAGCTATAGTCCCATAGAGCTATTTGTATTAATTCCTCCATGGTTTTTTCGCCAAGCTGGGAACTACGCGTTTTACGTCACGTTATCCAAAAAGCCGACTATTTTCTTTGAAGACCGCGCTAGCTCAGCGCTAAGCACCGTGACGTCAAAATTCAAAAACAAAATCCCTGGGCCGCGTTCAGCAACGCTGGGCTCTGCCGAACGCGGCCCAGATTTCCACCATGATTATAAAATCTAAGCCTAATTATTTAAAAGTGTATTTAACTTTCGGCTCACTGTGAACCGTTAATGTCTCTGCATACAGAAACGAAAACCAAACCCAAACGTTTACTTTTTGGTTCACTAGGCCTATTGACAAATAAGAGTTCATTTGACCAACATAGCAGCGTTGTGCTTGTATTCACTGTGAATATAGAAAGGATTATGCTATAAACAGATGTAGTGTAGCTTAAGTAATATATAAACATCCATTTTAAATAATAATATTAAAAAAAATCTTTGGAATATCAAAATGAAATAGAGCTTTAAAGCTACAAAAGTACTAAATGCATCATAATTACGAAAAATATTTCCACATATTCACTTTATATTAAGGATAAAGGGAATATTATGGTTGTGTTGGATTTCTTTACACATCAAAACAAAACGAACTTCTAACGCAGCGCACTACTGTAACAACGGACGGACACATACAGACAAAAACATAGACTGCTTTTAACTCTTTCCGTATTAATTTTGAATTGAGAAACAAGATTATCTTAAATATTAAAATAAATATAATTAATATTTAATATTTTCTTCGTTAGTTATTCGCCTTTTTGAACGTTACATCGTTTTCAAAAAGAACAATTAAACATTCTTGAGAGACTTGACTAATATTGGCGTTTGAAATGAAGCATACGCCGGTTGCTTCGCCTTACTACAGGGCTGATACTGAGTCACTTTTTTCACTAAAAGTTACTATTTTTGAAATTGGTTACTTAAAGTTACTTTTTTTGAATTTTGGTTACTAAAAGTTGATTAATTTAAAATTTGATAGGCCATCTCTTAAAAAAATATGTTTTCCTTATAATTTCCGAGTGAATGAAGGGTGAAAAAACTAAAAAGCAATTTTTTAAACGATCAGACATTTATTCCCATCGAGGTAGCCGTATTATTTCCAGCCCCTTTAAAAATCTGCCTGTGTGATCGAATGGGCTATGCTGCAGCTGAAGGACCAGCCGCGCCCGCCAGCGCGTTACCGTAGCCAGGGGGCCGCGGCCGTTTAGTACGTTTTTCGGCTTTCGCGCAGTCTGCTATTTTTTCAAGAGCGGTTCTAGTTACAGAATGGTTACAAGTCAGTTTCTCTTTCTCTTAATTTCTATAAGGTTAAAGGCTAATTTAAATTAAAAATATAGTTAAAGAATTAAAATTTCATTGATATTGGCCGCGTTCAGCAGAGCTCAGCGGACTCAGCGCTGAGTCAGCGCTTTTAGCTGTGTCCTACTGAACGGATTTTGTTTTTGGACTTTGACGTCACGCTGCTCAGCGCTGAGCCAGCGCGGTCACCAAAGAAAATAGTCGGTTTTTTGGATCGCGTGACGTAAAACGCGTAGTTCTCAGCTTTGTGAAAAAACATGGAGAAATTATTACAAATAGCTCTTGCAGATTCTGGTGGGACTACCTATTTAATTGCCGTTAAACTAGCTGATCACGCGAGAATTTTAATAGATATGTTAGTCTTTCTAATTTTAATTATTAAGTTGTTCTAATTTATCTCTATAAATAGGTTTTCATACAAGTTTTGTTAGCCTTGGTACCTTGAACGCTTTATTGCGCTACCGTCATTTTTAAAACACCGATGACTTAGAAAAAGGGTTCAGCAAGCTATGACGTCATTATGACGACAGAGCTCACCGGTAAAAGTTTCCCAAAATCCGCTGTCTTGCTTGGTGAGCTCTGCTGAACGCAGCCCTGGTTAGGGGCAGTGTCAATTTAATTGTTTTTTTTTAACTCATTTTGCTTTGGAGTTTTTTATTGACAGTCAGGCGGTTGTTTTATGCTTTCTAAGCCTTGTAAAGGTTTTATGTCAAAAGAAAGTAGTGTATTTCTACCCTAAAGTATTAAACACCTGTGTGTACAATTTTAAACAGAGTTTTACTTCAATTGTGCATGTTAAATATTTAAATTAAGTTACTATTAAGTTACTATTTAGTTACTTTTTTCAAAGTAGTTGGTTACTATTTCAACTAAAATTCAGGCGAGCTCTAAGTATCAGCCCTGCTTACTAAAATAGGTAGTATATAAGGGTTTCGAATCGCAGCCATGGTTAAGAACAGCGCAATTGCGTGAACCTTTGGTGGAAGCCCCAACTTAGGGAGGCCGGACGTTTCTCGTAACCCTGGCCGATCGCCGCGTATGTCTTAACCTTAACGATGATGATGGAGTAGAAGCCAGGTGTGCAGACTGGTGTCCATGTGGATGGACAAAAACAATGACCAGAAGGTGGTGGTGTGTAGAAACCAGTGTGTACAGACTGGTGTCCATGTGGGATGGACAAAAACAAAGACCAGAAGATGGTGGTTTTAGAAGCCAGGTGTACAGACTGGTGTCCATGTGGGATGGACAAAGAGCAAATGACGGTGGTGATTAGAAGCCAGTGTGTACAGACTGGTGTCCATGTGGGATGGACAAAGACCACAAGAGGGTGGGGATTAGAAGCCAGTGTGTACAGACTGGTGTCCATGTGGGATGGACAAAGAGCAGCAGATGATTGTGATTAGAAGCCAGTGTGTACAGACTGGTGTCCATGTGGGATGGACAAAGACCAGAGGCTGGTGATGTTAGACAGGCAATGGAGTAATAGCCTGTAAGTGTAATACAATTTTCGAAATTTCCGGAAATTGAGAACACGTTTGCTCCGATTTGCAAACTGCGAACAGACACACACACAGACACGTCGAAATTAGAACCTCTCCGTGACATACGTCACTCGGAGAGGTAAAAATACCGTGTCGATAAGTTTAAAAGACGGACTTAAAAACAAATACAGGGTTCATACAACTTTTGGAAAACAAATTTCCCTGAGATTTCCAGGTTTTCCCCCATATACTTCCCTGAGATTTCCAGGTTTTCCCCCATATACTTCCCTGAGATTTCCAGGTTTTTCCCCATATACTTCCCTGAGATTTCCAGGTTTTTCCCCATATACTTCCCTGAGATTTCCAGGTTTTTCCCCATATACTTCCCTGAGATTTCCAGGTTTTTCCCCATATACTTCCCTGAAATTTCCAGGTTTTTCCCCATATACTTCCCTGAAATTTCCAGGTTTTTCCCCATATACTTCCCTGAGATTTCCAGGTTTTTCCCCATATACTTCCCTGAGATTTCCAGGTTTTTCCCCATATACTTCCCTGAGATTTCCAGGTTTTTCCCCATATACTTCCCTGAGATTTCCAGGTTTTTCCCCATATACTTCCCTGAGATTTCCAGGTTTTTCCCCATATACTTCCCTGAGATTTCCAGGTTTTTCCCCTATATGGAGTATCCTATGGAGCAAATGTTAACGAAAGAGGGGGGATATGACTATTACACAATCCAAGGACATCCCCGTATCTCTAATATAACCAGAGTTTTGAGCCTCCAAAATATAGTGTAATGCTATCCCTATGGAGGGGGGTATGTTTTTGAACATTTTGCTTAATTACTCGGCCCCTGTTTGACACAAATTTCCCTGAATTTTACTAAAAATTCTAAAATTCCCTGAGATTCTTGTCAACTATTTATTTCCCTGATTATTCCAGGTTTTCCAGGTTTGTATGAACCCTGAAATAGCATAAAAACGGTGCGCGCAAACGTTTCACACCTCCCGTTTTTAAGTAAAGAGGGATGAGAAAACGAAAGAGAGGTTTTGACGACGGGTGTTTCAACATTAGGCCGCCTTTCCATCTCCTCTGGTTCTTCCATGGTTAAGAGTAACGCAAGGAGTACAATACTCAGATATACACCAGAACCCATCAGTTTCTTTTGCCAGGAAAATTGATTAAAAATTTGGGAAGTTACAGCGCCGCTATTGAGAGAAATTTGATGTACCGTTGGTATACATGGTTTTCAGACTAGGAGGATTGATACCATTTACACCAGGTGGCAAGGCTGCTTGGCGGACAAATTGCAATACGAAGTTACTCTATTTACTGGTGTAAATTGTATCAATCCTCCTAGCCTGAAAAGTATCCATTGACATCGACAATATAGGGAGAAAATTATTTTGGTGAAAATTCCATATTTTGATGTTGTTCATGATATTTATCGAAATTACAGTTGAAGTCGTCGATATTGAAACCCTTTTCAACGACAATATGGATTTCGAGGACATAGTTGAATATTTCTAGTGTTTTTAAATTTCGAAATCAAATATTCCATATTAACGCTCCTGGTCACGGAAATAAGGTTCCAAAGTTTATTTATTGTAAATTCTATTAAACTTACCACGCTTTCTGCTGTGCCGCATTTCTTAAATTCGTGAGAAATTATGTACTTTCCCTGCGAATTAATTAAATTAAAACAGAAAAAACAGAAAAAAATCGTTAAAATTTTGGTCATTATTAATTTACTTGGTTAGTTATCTCGTTTAAAAATAAAATACCCTTAGTACGTACTGCTCGGTTATGTCTTTCTCATCGTGCTATTGTAAGAAGCCATCCACCAGGCTAGAACGTTAACATTGAGTTCCCGTAGAGCGCCTGTAGAAATGTTTCATCTGCCTTGAATGAATGAATGAATCTTTATTTGCCTTCTTAGTAGATCCCTTTTGAAACAGGGAGGAGCCACTACTGGCTCGCAAGCAATTGGTACATACCTTTTTTTTCTAGCATTAGAAAGGTAAGATTTACAAGATTAAATAAAATTAAATATACAATATGAATATATACAATGAAACAATACATTTTGTATTTTGTTTTACTTCCAACACCCTTGTATAAGGAAAAGCCGTCTTACAGGATAAAAAGCCTTTTTATTGGATTTTATTTTCGCCCACTGGTTATATGTGAAAAGTCGAGAAAATAATGTCATCATAACCGTGAATTCCATAGAAATTAAGGAAGGTTGATTAATTCAATCATTCTAATAAAGGTGGCCAAATTAAAAGTAAATTTGAGTTGTAAACGGTATAATTAAACAGTTTGATATAAAACGAACTGTCCGCCATTGTCAATTTGTCAATGTAAGACTGTAAAGGCGCTTCATTTACGCCAAAAAAAATTATTCAGTAAAATCGAAAATTATTAAAATTTTGGTTATTAAAGGCCGAGTTCAAGAGAAAAGGGTTGTAGCAAACATATGGAAAGCGAGATTCGAGACTAACTATGGAGCGACTGTGCAGATTTTCTAATCCCCGTGGGCGGCTAAATTTGAGGGGTTTAAGCTAACCGAAAGCCGTGCAATGTGGTTCTAGATGGAGGATTTAGTTCAGAGGAGCTTTCAGTCGCCTGCAACCCCTCAAAATTTTGCCCAAAAATCGGCACGGTCATGTAGGAACCGTGCAGATTTTAGAATCTCCTGGGGGCTAAATTTTAGGGGTTTTAGCTAACTGAAAGCCGTGCAATGTGGTTCTAGCGAACTAATAATGGATTTTCATCAGAAGAGCTTGCAGTTAGGTGCAACGCCTCAAAAGTTTTTCCGAAAATCCGCACAGTCTCCCCATTGTTATAGTCTACATACTCTCTTTTCAGTTTGGTAGAACCCTCTTCTTTATATCTTGGCCTTTAAGATCTTCTCACGGTTTGATGGTAATTTCGTTTATCTACAGCGGTAAAAATACGGTATGTGAAATTCGGTAGATTACCGTGGTATTTGGCAAATTACCCACTCACATCTCTTAGTAAAAACTCGGATTGATTTCAATTAAGGAAAGTTTCACTAAATCTTGAGATTATCCCTTTAAAATATACTATAGCTTTATGCTTTTGAAATTCACTTGGCAACTTTGTAGAAAGTTCTCGAATTCCTGCAACAACAATACATAGCGTTCCGAAAATAAATCATTTTTGCTACAGTATAATAATAAAAGGAAAAGACGGGTTTCGTAAAACCGCCAAAAGTGAAATGTCACTTCCAGTTAGAAAATTTACTTTTTGGCGGAATTTTCGACGTATAATAGCCGCATCAAGGGGCGTAAATGGCGCTTCCTATATATATATTATATACCGTATACATGATACCTAGCCATTCGTAACCGAGTTAGCGGGTATTGGACAATAAGAGCTAGATATAGAGAGGTGTCTATTATGTACGTACGGAGACCGGAAGGATTTAGGCCCGAACTAAAAGCCCGGGTTTGGATAGCGGTAAGGGAGAAACACTAATGACCTATTCCGATGTCCCTTTTAAAAAATAATACTCTCTAGGCTGATGCTGCCGCTTTGCGTTCTTCTAAACAAAAGAGGACCCAACCATTATGTAGATGGGACTATATCGGGAAACGTTCCTAGATTGACTGGTTGATCAGCCCAGAGATTCGTTTCCATTAGAAATAATAGATGTTTCAGCTAATTTAGGTTTCACTTAAGGTTTGAGGATTCGGGGAAAAGACAGGAATTTCGATATAAGCGTTAAAGGTTAGGGGAATTTGCTATTAAAGGAATACGGACACGAAGATTTAAAAGATGGTTTCTCTCTTTTCAAAAAAATATCTTGGAGTCTCTTAACATCGACACGATTGCCTTTTTTAATAGATTGATCCATTATTTAAGCAAACTCGCAAGTTAAAACTGAACCTTTAACGTCTACAGTATATTTTAAATTTTGTTAGTGGGCGGGGTTTTTGTATGGCGTAGTGAGGTATCAGTTTAGTTCAACCATAGCCCACTAGATATGGTTCTACGTATGAGAGCGACGGTGTCTTGGCGCCACAAATGGAGTTTCTCATTAGTTCTTCCGTATCCATTGATAGATGGCGTCATGGTGTCACTGATTCGTGACGTATTTGGGAATTTAAACAAGAAGGCTTGATCCGTGTGTATGTTAATTTAAATTCAAATTTGATTTAGCCAAGGGCGAGATAATAGTTTTTTTTACAACATGTATTTTTGATGTCTGACGAACGTCATGGAAATTTAATAACACGTTTTAAAGATTTAGGAAAAAGAAGAACTTTTAATAATAGGCGTTGTAGGTCATGCAAGACTGAACGATTGTTAAGAATAGGCCTTGAACATCAAGGAAGAACTAGAGAATGCTCAGCTAAGAATAAACCTTCAGAGTCAGGGAAAACTGGGAATTTTAATAGAAGGATCAAGATTAGTTTATATTATATATATTGAATTATGTGTAGAAATGACCCAGGTTAAACTGTCTGTTTGTAACGCTCTGACAACGTTTAGTTTGCTTGATTTGTAATATGAAATCTTCTTTATAGTATAACGTCCACTCGTTTCAACAGATTTCACTAATATTTAGTAAACTGGTTCCTTACACCCTGTAGACGGGCTTCATGACTTTTTGGGTTCGATTGCCGCCATATTTTAAAATGGCGGTCCGAAAAATAATTAAAATGTCTCGATAGGTTGACGGGCAATGCCGGATGCCTTTGCTGCTATGCTAGTTAAGTATAAAACCAAAGATCCGTCGTAGAAATTACCAACTTACTAGAATTTTGCTTGTAATTTTCTTACAAAAATAGGATAATTATTACACAAATTAACAATTATGTAGAGCTAACCAGAATATGTACTAACCCTTTTATTGTAAAGACGGGGCCCTCCGTCGTGTAAACTTTAACGTACTAAGAGCTATTTCTCGCTATACATTCTCGCTTTAGGTGAACAATGGGAACCATTTCAAACAAAAGGGAAGCAGCGAAGGATACCTTACCATAAGCACCGGCGATGAATACGTTTTAAAACCGGACAATTATTTCAACTCCACCCTTTTCTAACCAAATACCTCGATCCACACACACCCATTTTTAAGATTAAAAAGAGACCCCACTAGAAGTGAAACAGGAGTTTTCAGCTTTTAATACTTTTTTTTGTAATTATGAAATGCATTTCCGTTTCCGTACTGCGGAGCTTCATTAAAAGTGAAGTTTTAGAAATAAAAGTTTTTAACAAAACTTTTTAACTTTTGTTTTAGTTTTTAAACCTTCTATGTTAAAAATTGGTAGGCGAGTCGATAATTTAACCTTAGTGTATTACCTTTAATTTACCGAACGACCCAATGTCGTGGAACATTTTTCGACTCACACTCGCATAAAGAACACCCGCCTAAATTTATGCCAAACTTATCAGAAACACCCTAGCTTTATATCTTCGAGAAAGTGGTTTTTTAGTTGATCATACTGAATCACAATTACAAAATTTGACCAAACTAAAAGTTGATAACAGTAACACCAGGGGAAAATTTTAGAAGTGGGTTGGTTGAGTTGGACAGAAACCCTAGCCATTAAGCCTGTTATGAAAATTTTATTCTAGCAATATAATTAACCCCTAATTGAGCATATCATACGAGTGGACCCAAATGCTGTTTAATGTTAAATAGACAGGGCCGGAAGTAAGAAAAATTCTTATAGGACATTGTCCACTGAAGTGTGCAAAAATAGTGTCGCATCTTCATAGTCAAACCATCTAAACTTCGAAAAGTTTATGGGTCAAAATGTCCAGTGACCCCCTTAGTTTCTAAAAAAAATTATGGGACATTTTAAAATTTTATTGGCCAATGCCCATTATCCTGTGCTTATTTCCGGCCCTGTACATAGACGATAATAATATAAAGTAACCAAAAGAAAAAAGCAACTGTCATGAGGAAAATGAACTTATCCATTAAGCCTCTAAGCCCTGCCGTTACATTTGATAGCACTCTAAAATTTCGACGATTCTCTCATACAGTCTAAAACTCAAAAGCAAAATTGAAACATAAAAACATTTGAAAACCTACTCAATTTCTAAAATTGGTCGAAACTTTAAAAATTCCTAAAATTTCTCTCGCAGGGCTCCCTTCCGTCGAAAATGGTTTAATTTTTTGCAACTCTTTTTCATTTAACATTTTGGATTGGTGTAATCCATTTAAGCTCTTTTACATGTTTTGAAGAAAAGGCGCGTGCCGTTTGAATAGTTGGAAAGGGGTTCCGGCTTCTTTTGATAGGAGTTTGTTGCGTAAAGGGAGGGGGTATAGCTTTGGCAGGCAGATGAGGCGTGTTTGGGGGACGAAGGGTGAAGTCACGTTGCTTTTATATGGTCAGAAACCTCATAAAAGGCCGGCAATTTATCTTTCTTTCAATACGTGCCCAAAATAATGGAGAAGCTACGTGAAATCCCGTACAAACAACGATGTTGGGCGCAACTAGGGCCTTTACAGTCCTATAGACGAAAATTGTTGCGTAGGGACATTTGACGTGCAAGTTTAACACTGAAAAGTTTCATTGAAGACAATTAGTAAAATCATTTTTAGTCTACACACTGCGGGGATAATTAGTTTTAGTAGGCACTCTTATACCCATTTAACAGTACACTTCGGCGGCTAGATGAAAGTTCAATAGATTGAAGGCTGCACACATGTGACTATTGTGTTAGTGGCCAATGTTTGGAAGCCCATGTTCTATGACACTTTCCTCTCAGTTTGACCCAAAGAGTACACCCTTTATGTCAGACCCAACAGACTTTCAGAAACACTATGTACAACATGTAGGTTTTAGAAATGGAGTTTCGTCTGACCTAGGGTGTTTGTATTTGTATTTATTTGTTTTTTTCTGTGAACATCGAGTATACGAAAAACATGGTTCGCTGAGAAACTGGGTAAGAAAAGATCCGCTATGCCATGTCCAAGCACTGGAAAAGAAACATTTGGTAGAGTTACATCATTCACGTTTTTTTTTGTAACTTGGCCCGACTGTAACTGACCTGCAATTACCTCCGACGAAACGGAATTGTGGACCGAGTTTTGCCCTTTGCTTTCGTTATTTTGCTTAGTGGAAACGCATTTTAAATTGAATGAAGAAATATTTAACATCCTTTTTCGCAATAATGATATGTCTCTATGGGAGTATTATTTGTCTATGTCTGATCCCTGAAGAAAGATTCAGGCTGTTCGAAACGGAGGTGCTAATTTAGTAATTGATTGGCCTAGCTGCCACCCTCGGGTTTTCGGATCAGGAACCCGCCTCACTCGCAAACACTCTTTCCCTCCCAGCTCTTTTTCTCTTATATTTAAATGAAGTTTACTTTTTGCTACGCTTGGCAAATGGAGAGATTCGGACCCAGGTCGGCCATTTTGAATGAAATTTAAATTACAAAGAATAGGTTTGGAATTGCCTTTCAATTGGAAACGGAAGTTTGTTTAATTTAAGGAGGGTGAGAAAGTTCCACTAAATACTTTGAATTGAATTTTTCAAAAGGATCAATATACCGTAATTGTCTCTGAAAATCCGAAACTTTTACGATCATTTATTTAAATAAAAGTATACCAGAAGGGAAGGGGGACACAAGGCGTACTGTTACTCCCAGTGGAATATCGCTTTCACTGCGAAAAGGATTTAATTATTCTAAAAATAACTTCTAATATAAGACAGTTGCAAATTATAGTATGAAATCAATTGCAAATTATGGTATAAAATCAATTGCAAATTATAGTATGAAATCAATTGCAAATTATAGTATGAAATCAATTGCAAATTATAGTATGAAATCAATTGCAAATTACAGTATGAAATCAATTGTAAATTATAGTATGAAATCAATTGCAAATTACAGTATGAAATCAATTGCAAATTACAGTATGAAATCAATTGCAAATTACAGTATGAAATCAATTGCAAATTATAGAATAAAATCAATTGCAAATTATGGTATGAAATCAATTGGGAATTGTAGTGTAAAATCAATTGGGAATTGTAGTGTAAAATCAATTGGGAATTGTAGTGTAAAATCAATTGGGAATTGTAGTGTAAAATCAATTGGGAATTGTAGTGTAAAATCAATTCTGAATTGTAGTGTAAAATCAATTGGGAATTGTAGTGTAAAATCAATTGGGAATTGTAGTGTAAAATCAATTGGGAATTGTAGTGTAAAATCAATTGGGAATTGTAGTGTAAAATCAATTGGGAATTGTGTAAAATCAATTGGGAATTGTAGTGTAAAATCAATTGGGAATTGTAGTGTAAAATCAATTGGGAATTGTAGTGTAAAATCAATTGGGAATTGTAGTGTAAAATCAATTGGGAATTGTAGTGTAAAATCAATTGGGAATTGTAGTGTAAAATCAATGGCGAATTGTAGTGTAAAATCAATGGCGAATTGTAGTGTAAAATCAATGGCTAATTGTAGTGTAAAATCAATGGCGAATTGTAGTGTAAAATCAATGGCGAATTGTAGTGTAAAATCAATGGCGAATTGTAGTGTAAAATCAATGGCGAATTGTAGTGTAAAATCAATGGCGAATTGTAGTGTAAAATCAATGGCGAATTGTAGTGTAAAATCAATGGCGAATTGTAGTGTAAAATCAATGGCGAATTGTAGTGTAAAATCAATGGCGAATTGTAGTGTAAAATCAATGGCGAATTGTAGTGTAAAATCAATGGCGAATTGTAGTGTAAAATCAATGGCGAATTGTAGTGTAAAATCAATGGCGAATTGTAGTGTAAAATCAATGGCGAATTGTAGTGTAAAATCAATGGCGAATTGTAGTGTAAAATCAATGGCGAATTGTAGTGTAAAATCAATGGCGAATTGTAGTGTAAAATCAATGGCGAATTGTAGTGTAAAATCAATGGCGAATTGTAGTGTAAAATCAATGGCGAATTGTAGTGTAAAATCAATGGCGAATTGTAGTGTAAAATCAATGGCGAATTGTAGTGTAAAATCAATGGCGAATTGTAGTGTAAAATAAATTGCGAATTGTAGTGTAAAATCAATTGCGAATTGTAGTGTAAAATCAATTGCGAATTGTAGTGTAAAATCAACGGCGAATTGTAGTGTAAAGTCACTTGCGAATACAAACAAATAAACAAAACCTTTCTGAGATATTTATCTAAGTCCTCGAAAACTGTCGCCGCCCTTCAGTCATTGCGCAGAAAGATAAAAAGATTAAGAGCCTACTTTGTATTTTTCAACGCTTTACATATCAAACGTATGTCGATCAAGTGCACTTCAACGAGGGAAATGATTCTTCTAAATTTCACTTTTTCTCAAAAATATTATCTTAAGTCTATGGGAAAGTCAAACTTTTTTTGTTTAATTTCATTCTCAATCTTTCTTTCTTTTTGGGCCGGTTTAAATTATTTTAAGGAAAAAATGAAAGGGGGAGGTTATATTTTATTAAGTCTCGACTTTTTCTCTCTGAAAGAAAAAGTCAAACTAGGGTTAGTCCCCCTATTATCGGACACATTTTAAAAAATTATGGTTAAATGTAAGGAAATCACAGAAAACCTTTGAAAAGTCAATGAAATATTTATTTTGAACGTTTCTGCACCTAATGGTATAGAAATAATTCCAAAAGAACGATGTAATGTTGTCCCAATCATGGATTTTATTCGGCAAGTATCGTACCCTATTATCGGCTATTTGGATGTTGATTCGGACACCCATGTTCCATTTATCGGACGCCTATACATCCTACTCGGACACTGGGATCTCAGAATCGGACAGTGGGTCTTTGTAGCCCGGACACTGGGATCTCAGAATCGGACAGTGGGTCTTTGTAGCCCGGACACTGGGATCTCAGAATCGGACAGTGGGTCTTTTTAGCCCGGACACTGGGATCTCAGAATCGGACAGCGAGTCTTCGTTGTCGGACACTGGGATCTCAGAATCGGACTCTGGGTCTTCGTTATCGGACACTAGGATCTCTGAATCGGACAGTGGGTCTTCGTAATCGGACATTGGGATCTTGGTATCGGACAATGGTTCCTCAATTGGGACACCAATTTTTTTTAACAATAAAAGACCCGTGAAAATTGTTACTTCTCCGACACTTCTGGACCCATTCTGAACATCACTTACCGCTTTAAGCATTAAATATTTACAATACCTCTCTTATTGTAAGCCTACGTTAAATATTTGTCTTTAAAACGTGTTTGAAAGCTGTCCGATAATAGGTTTTCTACATTAGATACGATTCGCGTTGTATTTTCATGTAAACAAACCTAGAACTAACTGTTAAAGAAGCAATTTATAGAAAACATTCGGGCTTTACAGCCATACTCATAACTTATAATTGGCTTCTATTTATATACCTCTAAGCACGATTTAAAAATGGGGGGAAGAATTTTTCCGGCCCCTCAATTAGTTTTAATTAATCAAAAAAATGGATATCTGATTCGTTCGCGCTTTCCTTCTCTGACATCGCGCCCCTTCCCTGTTTTTACATGCAACATACAGATTTCGACACCCTCTTTAAAACTAGGTAACTTACAGTGTTCCTTTTTTCCCCGGCAGTTTTATAAACAACTTTTTAAAAATGTGTCCGATAATAGGAGCGTCCGATAATAGGGGGACTAACCCTAATTTCATTTTGAAATAACTTAAAATTCCCTTCTCTTTGAGATTGAAGCTCTCCTACTTCAAAATTCTGAAAGGCAAAGAAAAGGAGAAATAAAAACCAAGGAATAAAAAAACAAAAGCTATAAGGAAGAACAGACCCCCTCTTAGAATCTTTTCACGGAAGTCCACATGAAACTAAAATCTGTTTATAATTTTCCAGTCGGGATGTGACTTCAAAGTTGATTCAATATGCCCGTTAAACTCGCCTATCTTACGAGAACTAGGGATCAAGTGTGGACATAATTTTACTGAATCCTAATTGTATCGAAAGTAGTTCTTAGAATTTCTCGTCAAATTTTAATCCGATATAAGTCTAAACCGTTTGATTTTTTTAATGATTTATAATTCCAAATTTAATGATCCAGATTTGTATTCAAACTTGTTGAGTTTAAACTTGGATTTCAACCCTGTCGAGGTGTTACTAAAATATCTTGAGGTTTTACTCTGATTCCTTGAGGTTTTTCTCTGATTCCTTGAGGTTTTACTCTGATTCCTTGAGGTTTTTCTCTGATTCCTTGAGGTTTTACTCTGATTCCTTGAGGTTTTACTCTGATTCCTTGAGGTTTTACTCTGATTCCTTGAGGTTTTACTCTGATTCCTTGAGGTTTTACTCTGATTCCTTGAGGTTTTACTCTGATTCCTTGAGGTTTTTCTCTGATTCCTTGAGGTTTTACTCTGATTCCTTGAAGTTTTTCTCTGATTCCTTGAGGTTTTTCTCTGATTCCTTGAGGTTTTACTCTGATTCCTTGAGGTTTTTCTCTGATTCCTTGAGGTTTTACTCTGATTCCTTGAGGTTTTACTCTGATTCCTTGAGGTTTTACTCTGATTCCTTGAGGTTTTTCTCTGATTCCTTGAGGTTTTACTCTGATTCCTTGAGGTTTTTCTCTGATTCCTTGAGGTTTTACTCTGATTCCTTGAGGTTTTTCTCTGATTCCTTGAGGTTTTACTCTGATTCCTTGAGGTTTTACTCTGATTCCTTGAGGTTTTACTCTGATTCCTTGAGGTTTTTCTCTGATTCCTTGAGGTTTTACTCTGATTCCTTGAGGTTTTACTCTGATTCCTTGAGGTTTTTCTCTGATTCCTTGAGGTTTTACTCTGATTCCTTGAGGTTTTACTCTGATTCCTTGAGGTTTTACTCTGATTCCTTGAGGTTTTACTCTGATTCCTTGAGGTTTTTCTCTGATTCCTTGAGGTTTTACTCTGATTCCTTGAAGTTTTTCTCTGATTCCTTGAGGTTTTTCTCTGATTCCTTGAGGTTTTACTCTGATTCCTTGAGGTTTTTCTCTGATTCCTTGAGGTTTTACTCTGATTCCTTGAGGTTTTACTCTGATTCCTTGAGGTTTTACTCTGATTCCTTGAGGTTTTTCTCTGATTCCTTGAGGTTTTACTCTGATTCCTTGAGGTTTTTCTCTGATTCCTTGAGGTTTTACTCTGATTCCTTGAGGTTTTTCTCTGATTCCTTGAGGTTTTACTCTGATTCCTGAGGTTTTACTCCGATTCCTTGAGGTTTTACTCTGATTCCTTGAGGTTTTTCTCTGATTCCTTGAGGTTTTACTCTGATTCCTTGAGGTTTTACTCTGATTCCTTGAGGTTTTTCTCTGATTCCTTGAGGTTTTACTCTGATTCCTTGAGGTTTTACTCTGATTCCTTGAGGTTTTACTCTGATTCCTTGAGGTTTTTCTCTGATTCCTTGAGGTTTTACTCTGATTCCTTGAAGTTTTTCTCTGATTCCTTGAGGTTTTTCTTTGATTCCTTGAGGTTTTACTCTGATTCCTTGAGGTTTTACTCTGATTCCTTGAGGTTTTTCTCTGATTCCTTGAGGTTTTACTCTGATTCCTTGAGGTTTTACTCTGATTCCTTGAGGTTTTACTCTGATTCCTTGAGGTTTTTCTCTGATTCCTTGAGGTTTTACTCTGATTCCTTGAGGTTTTTCTCTGATTCCTTGAGGTTTTACTCTGATTCCTTGAGGTTTTTCTCTGATTCCTTGAGGTTTTACTCTGATTCCTTGAGGTTTTTCTCTGATTCCTTGAGGTTTTACTCTGATTCCTTGAGGTTTTACTCTGATTCCTTGAGGTTTTACTCTGATTCCTTGAGGTTTTTCTCTGATTCCTTGAGGTTTTACTCTGATTCCTTGAGGTTTTTCTCTGATTCCTTGAGGTTTTACTCTGATTCCTTGAGGTTTTTCTCTGATTCCTTGAGGTTTTACTCTGATTCCTTGAGGTTTACTCCGATTCCTTGAGGTTTTACTCTGATTCCTTGAGGTTTTTCTCTGATTCCTTGAGGTTTTACTCTGATTCCTTGAGGTTTTACTCTGATTCCTTGAGGTTTTTCTCTGATTCCTTGAGGTTTTACTCTGATTCCTTGAGGTTTTACTCTGATTCCTTGAGGTTTTACTCTGATTCCTTGAGGTTTTTCTCTGATTCCTTGAGGTTTTACTCTGATTCCTTGAAGTTTTTCTCTGATTCCTTGAGGTTTTCTTGATTCCTTGAGGTTTTACTCTGATTCCTTGAGGTTTCACTCTGATTCCTTGAGGTTTTACTCTGATTCCTTGAGGTTTTACTCTGATTCCTTGAGGTTTTACTCTGATTCCTTGAGGTTTTACTCTGATTCCTTGAGGTTTTTCTCTGATTCCTTGAGGTTTTACTCTGATTCCTTGAGGTTTTTCTCTGATTCCTTGAGGTTTTACTCTGATTCCTTGAGGTTTTTCTCTGATTCCTTGAGGTTTTACTCTGATTCCTTGAGGTTTTTCTCTGATTCCTTGAGGTTTTACTCTGATTCCTTGAGGTTTTTCTCTGATTCCTTGAGGTTTTACTCTGATTCCTTGAGGTTTTACTCTGATTCCTTGAGGTTTTACTCTGATTCCTTGAGGTTTTACTCTGATTCCTTGAGGTTTTACTCTGATTCCTTGAGGTTTTACTCTGATTCCTTGAGGTTTTACTCTGATTCCTTGAGGTTTTACTCTGATTCCTTGAGGTTTTACTCTGATTCCTTGAGGTTTTACTCTGATTCCTTGAGGTTTTACTCTGATTCCTTGAGGTTTTACTCTGATTCCTTGAGGTTTTACTCTGATTCCTTGAGGTTTTACTCTGATTCCTTGAGGTTTTACTCTGATTCCTTGAGGTTTTACTCTGATTCCTTGAGGTTTTACTCTGATTCCTTGAGGTTTTACTCTGATTCCTTGAGGTTTTTCTCTGATTCCTTGAGGTTTTACTCTGATTCCTTGAGGTTTTACTCTGATTCCTTGAGGTTTTACTCTGATTCCTTGAGGTTTTACTCTGATTCCTTGAGGTTTTACTCTGATTCCTTGAGGTTTTACTCTGATTCCTTGAGGTTTTACTCTGATTCCTTGAGGTTTTACTCTGATTCCTTGAGGTTTTACTCTGATTCCTTGAGGTTTTACTCTGATTCCTTGAGGTTTTACTCTGATTCCTTGAGGTTTTTCTCTGATTCCTTGAGGTTTTACTCTGATTCCTTGAGGTTTTACTCTGATTCCTTGAGGTTTTTCTCTGATTCCTTGAGGTTTTACTCTGATTCCTTGAGGTTTTACTCTGATTCCTTGAGGTTTTACTCTGATTCCTTGAGGTTTTTCTCTGATTCCTTGAGGTTTTACTCTGATTCCTTGAGGTTTTTCTCTGATTCCTTGAGGTTTTACTCTGATTCCTTGAGGTTTTTCTCTGATTCCTTGAGGTTTTACTCTGATTCCTTGAGGTTTTTCTCTGATTCCTTGAGGTTTTACTCTGATTCCTTGAGGTTTTTCTCTGATTCCTTGAGGTTTTACTCTGATTCCTTGAGGTTTTTCTCTGATTCCTTGAGGTTTTACTCTGATTCCTTGAGGTTTTACTCTGATTCCTTGAGGTTTTACTCTGATTCCTTGAGGTTTTACTCTGATTCCTTGAGGTTTTACTCTGATTCCTTGAGGTTTTACTCTGATTCCTTGAGGTTTTACTCTGATTCCTTGAGGTTTTACTCTGATTCCTTGAGGTTTTACTCTGATTCCTTGAGGTTTTACTCTGATTCCTTGAGGTTTTACTCTGATTCCTTGAGGTTTTACTCTGATTCCTTGAGGTTTTACTCTGATTCCTTGAGGTTTTACTCTGATTCCTTGAGGTTTTACTCTGATTCCTTGAGGTTTTACTCTGATTCCTTGAGGTTTTTCTCTGATTCCTTGAGGTTTTACTCTGATTCCTTGAGGTTTTTCTCTGATTCCTTGAGGTTTTTCTCTGATTCCTTGAGGTTTTACTCTGATTCCTTGAGGTTTTTCTCTGATTCCTTGAGGTTTTACTCTGATTCCATGAGGTTTTTCTCTGATTCCTTGAGGTTTTACTCTGATTCCTTGAGGTTTTTCTCTGATTCCTTGAGGTTTTACTCTGATTCCTTGAGGTTTTACTCTGATTCCTTGAGGTTTTTCTCTGATTCCTTGAGGTTTTACTCTGATTCCTTGAAGTTTTTCTCTGATTCCTTGAGGTTTTTCTCTGATTCCTTGAGGTTTTACTCTGATTCCTTGAGGTTTTTCTCTGATTCCTTGAGGTTTTTCTCTGATTCCTTGAGGTTTTTCTCTGATTCCTTGAGGTTTTTCTCTGATTCCTTGAGGTTTTACTCTGATTCCTTGAGGTTTTACTCTGATTCCTTGAGGTTTTACTCTGATTCTTTGAGGTATTCAAAATTGTTGAGTTTGAACTCGAATTTCAATCTTTCTTACTCAGATTTATTGAGATATTTTTAACGTTTGGATACAACCTTTTTGAGATTTTTATCGGATTTGGATCCAACTTTGTTGAGCTGTTTTAATAAAAGTTAATAACTTGACTAATTTTTGTTATTCTTCCGAGAAGTTTTCAAAAAATGCAGAGTTTCCGCTCTGTAATTCACGTTTTAAAGAAGGTAGAATTATAAATTTTCCCGAACAATAACAATACATTTTGTTTCGAAAGGAAAAGCTTGAATATGAACTTTTAGAGGAAAAAACCTTCGTCTCTGCATGGATAGGAATCGATTGAAAATTCGTATAGCGAAAAAGTCGAAATGAAATCATTTTCGGACGCGACCTTTCGTACACAAGATATTTATTATTCAATGGAAGTTTCCCCAACGCGCTACGATTTGGAATTTTTAGAGAAAGCACTTCCGAATTTGAGAAGGGATGACTCGTATCACTCGTAGTTTTCAATTCCCTCGCTTCCCAAGCAGTGTTTACGCGTTTTACTTCACCTAAACAACGAGTTTGTTGTAGTTACACTCTGATACGGTACTGTATTTAGCACCGTATTCACGTTTAGTCTTTCGCGGCTAGCGAATGCTTAACCCGGTTAAAGTGCTGAACTTTAGAAGGTCGACTTTCTTTTGTTTTTGGATCGTATTGATAGAAATATTAGAAGATAGATAGCAATGTATAGATGCATTGGACAAGAAACGTTAAAAAATAAGTTGTTCGTGATTGCAATATTGGTTTTATATCGGTGATCTTAAATTAAATTGACACACAATTTAAACAAAAGATCTCTTTGATGAACAAATGTAAAGCGATGCTTGATTTTTAGTGTCAACATACAATCGTTGACGAGGACCGTTATAGAGTATTCGAACGCCGCTTGTAGTGTTAGAATGGAAAATATTTTATGTCACTTCTGTATTAAGATTTTTTTGGTTTTTGGTTAATTCCTGCCATCTTCGTCATTTTCTTAAACTCAAGTCAAATTTTCTTGCTATCAATAAAGGCCTGTTCAGACGATTTAACTTTTGATTCATCTGGATGGGTCAAGAAGTTGAGTTGGTTAGTGATCAATTTATAATTTAGGGATTAAACTTGTCCAACTCTCTATACTGGGCTATGAGTCGGACTGAAGTAAATACTAACCGTTCTCCATTCCTACTTCTAAAATTAAATCTATCCCTGCTACTAGCTTTTAACTATATTCCTTTTCCTGCTCATATTTTTGCCGAGATTGCCCTCGATCGTCTTTGCCTTGAAAGTGCTTGAGTCTTGAATCCAACTAGACTCTTTTTTTACTCTCTTCATTCTAAAAACAAGCACTTGGCGACAGCTCGTGGTAAAATAAAAAGACCATAGTATGCAGGATCATAGTAATTCGGTACCCTGAAAGTTTTAGTCGAGTGGGCCCTTTTTATAGTTCAAATTCTTTCCCAGTTGTTTTTCGGTGTTTTTTGTTCGGTTCAAGATTTTACCCATCTTCTCAATTATATTTGATTTTTTCCGACTGGTGAATGTCTCAATTTGAGTCTTTGTTCTGGGAAGACAAATGCTTCCTCATTCTTGTTCTATGGGATCATATGACAAACGTTTTTCTTTCAAACTAAACAAATTAAACTAGTATATACCATCAGGTAATATAAAGGGAATGAGAAGCTTCGTTTGAAAAACCTCTGATTTATATAACAAAAGACAGAATTAATTTCTGTGAATTCAAAAATATCAAGCTTTTAATTCTCCGATTTCTGGTTATTTGGCAGTATGCATTTGAAAGTGCTTCACATGAAATTATTTGAAATCCACTTTATGAAAGGCTAAAACGTTTCCCGTAGGCTGACGTCAAAGATATATTTTTCACGTGAGATGGTGCCACTCTCTCCGCTATCAGACCCAGAGTTTAGACAAAGCTCGAGACGAGTATAGGATTCCCGCGCTTTTTTTTCTCACGTCATAGTGATGTCGTCAAACGGGCGAACAAGCTCGACAAGACAAAATTATTGATATATCGAAACTGAGTTTTCGTGATTTTTCAATGGATTTTAAACTAGAAACTTTGGTTCAATTATATTAAAAACTTGATATATTATATAGGTCTCTATGGAAGTCGTTAATGGGGAATGAACATCGTCTATAACCTTTCGAAGACTGAGTTAAGCTGATTCGGACAATACGACAATATGTAGAGTGATACCTTCAAACTGCGTATAATAAACAAGAAGTTTCATTTGGAGCGTCCGCAATTAAGTTTGCTCATTTGGAGTGCCCACAGTTAAATTTCTATTAGGTTGGATCTTTTTCCATATAAAATTGCAAGAAAATTATTTAGATCACTACTGATGGGCACGGGTTAGAATTTAAGTGTAATACATTAAAGTCAATGACGTCGAATCATAAAATATAGTAAATATGTTTAAACTTATTAAAATATGGAGGCGTTATTATAAAAATATTTGAAGTAAATCATTGCGTTTAGGAATAATTATAAGAAAAACTAAATTTTTTATTCATATAGAATCATTATGTTCAATTAAAATTTAGTAATTTGTGAAGAAAAGTCTTAAAATAATTAAGAACAACCATCATCTCCAGGCGGAATATAGTAGGAATTTTTCCGATAAAGCACTGTAATAAATAACACTATGTTGCGTTAGAGATGGCTCCAAACGTTAATTTGAAGAAATGTTTTGTTTCCTTTGATAGTTTTTACGTATAACTATTAAGAATAAGAGTTATTGCGTAACACTAAATTTTCTGGCTCTTAAAATTATTTTAATCAGCTTTAAAAATCCCCTTCTAACCTTTATCTTCAAAAACCCAGCCTGTTCCTAACTTTTACAAGCTTCAACTCTAAACTGACTTATCCTTCATAGTTTCACCTCGTTTAAATTGAATAGGAGACTGTAAAGGAAAATTTACATTTTTTAGTCATAACTCTAAAAATGAACGAATTTCAGGTATTTCCCCCACCTTTTCTCTCGTTCCGGCTTCACCACCCTTGGCATTTTAAAGGAGGTCTAAGCAGGTGTTTTTTTTCTTCGTCCACCTCGTTTCAATTCTCATCTTCTGGCTCCTTATCATTGCAAGAAAGATGAAATTACGCCAAAGGGAGTAACAAAGTATTACATGGCTAACAAGAGTTCATAAACGAGAGTATCCCCCAGAACGTATTTAGTTTGTATATTTGTTGAGACTTACCTAACAGAATGGAAGATCATAGTTATTTTCTTCGTTAATGGCTTGCTCTTCTGCTGATTAAATCAGATTAATTAAATTATTTTTTGTTGATTAAATATTACTTAGAACGATTAGTTTCGATTAATGGATTAGCCACTCGCTGAATCCAACAACAGTCTACTCGTCTTTTGTATATCCTCTATGATAGAACTAAGAGTTGCGGTGGTTATAGGCCTCAGCGGGCAAGTTTCCATTCTTTGGTGGGTGTGCTCTTTTTGAGCGCCTCGAGATAATTTACCTAGTTAGTATGGACAAACGTTAGCAATCATGCGCTGGATAACTTAGAATATTGTTGAGGTGTAACGAGAGGGTAGTGGTTACAAGCCAGTCGATTTGTCAATAGAACTCTTAATAACGCTGAATAATTCATTATTTAAAATTATAAAGCCTGTAGTTGCTTGTCAATAGACAAATGTTTGCGTGTTCAGGTAATTAAGTGGGTTGATAGGCCTCGTCTATTCTCGGAGAGGTACAATTTTGGTTACCCAACTTGTTAATAACAAGTTGGGGAAACCAAATTAAACCTCTCCGAGTCGAGACAAGAGCTATCTACCCAATTTAGATGTTTTTCTTAAATAATTAAATAAATATAATTGATATTAATTATTTAAATCGTCAGTAATTTACCTTAATTCTAGTTTAGTCGTTTTAAGAAGCGTTATTCCTAAAATCAGTTTAAACGTAGCTGTTGTTTACGTTTGAATTCTGGACATACACACACACACAGAAACATCCAGTGTTTTTACCTCTCCGTGACGTCATCGTCAATCGGGGTGGTAAAAATGTCATGAATAATAATGAAGTATGTCCAAAGTTCAATGCAGGCATTAAAGGCAATGAAAACTAAATAGAGAAGTGTGGCTATTGAAAAAATAAATAAATATAAAATGAAGGTTGAAAAGAAAAATCTTTACATCAATAACTAATGTTAATACCAAGGAACTGGTCACTCAATGAGTCAGCGTAATCGGTGAAGGCAATTGCTCTGGGAATTTCTTCGGTTAAATTAATTGTAGGCCTATTTCAGTATGTATGAGAAGAGAAAAGAACCATACTATCAATAAGTATGTATTTCTTGAGGAAGGTTTGCTTCCATGTTATAGATAAGACAAATCTAAACCTATTACTCACTGTTACGAACGTTTTCAGAAATAAAAATAGAAAGACGCCACTCTAGGAGACGTTCTTTACCATTTTATCAAATAAAAAGATGCGTGCAAATATCCTTTCAACGTATGCTTTTGAGGAGTAGGATAAGCTTACGAGGACTATGGAGAGACATACTACTCTTTTATACGCTCTCGTTTTGGGCATACTGGTGGGTCCCGAGCCCTGACTTTATAACGATTGGATGCAGGGGGTTAGGGTTATTTTCATCAGGAAGTCACGTTCCAGGCATAGAGAGCAGGGCCAAGATTCTCATAAAGTAATAACAATACTTCTTCTTTTATGAGACGTGCTTTATAAAGTGTCTGAGATTATATTATATTAGGCAAAAGGAAGCCTTAACACGTATTATGCCTACAGTCTATTATTTTATTCCTCTTGCTTTATTTTATGCAACACACAATATATTCGGGAAGAATTTCTCTTTACAGATACACTTTCACAAACAAAATATAAGAATTTTTACTTCCTGTGGTTGTGGGATAACCAACGGAGTTATGCGCTGATAACCAGTTAGCTATTTAGTGTGATGCATGCGAATAGGCAGTTCACGCGATTCCATGGATAATCCAATCGTAAAGCGAACTAGTAAAAGTGACAGCTTAGATGGTCTAAAAATCGTGACACGAGGAGTGTGTTGAAATTCGGCATAAAGGAATTCTGAAACGTATCTTTTAAGAGAATGTAGAATTGTAGAATCATTTTTAAACTCGCCCTGCAAATGAAGCATTTCGCATTGTTTGATAGTCCCGTATGAGAATATATCGTTTTACTACTTCAGAACCAGTTTTTGAGTACATATACGTAATAGACCAGACTTTAGCAACCACGGTTTTCTATACAATGTTATAATTTATTCACATATAACCGTGGCTAATCGTATAGCTGTAAAGCTTCAATCTATTGTAGCTGTCAATCGCGACAACATTTTGAAACAATAGGAAGGCTAAAGATGCATATTTTAATTGCGTTCCTTTACTATTTTCTACCATTTACGAAAAGGTAAAACAATGTATGCTAAACTAGAAACGCAACCTTATATTGTCGTTGTCACTGTATCCCGCCAGTATTGAATTGGGCAGACGTTTCTCAAGTACATGTGGCATTCTTCGTCACTTTATAGTGTATGCGAGACACTGTATAACTTTATATAATTGTTGGGTGCTGTACAACGTTACCAAATTGCAAACCACACGGAGTAGTGCAAAATTATTTTTTGTCCTTTGGGGAGCTCCCAAGTCATATTGTTTCTCTGCTGAGCTAGCGCCCAAGCGAAATGTCTTGTGGAAGGTTAGAGATGGGAATCCGTAATAGTTTAGTATTTCTATATATCCACGATTGAACTTTGCTGACTCACAATACATTCTGACTATTCTCCTAGCATCCCATCTTATAAATATTTGAGAAAGTGATTAGTTTATACTTGTTTGTTCTTTATGCACAATCACATTTCGATACCGAATCGTTTTCGTGAGTTTGAAAGTTGTAAAATGGTTAGTTCCTAAAAAACCATTATGCAGATATAAGTGTTTAGTGTCCTCATAGAATGGAAACGCCAGGTGGCTTTATTAGTAGGAAATGGACGAGGAACACTACCTGGTCCCATTGGATAAACGTCCAGCTTCCTGTAAGAAATATATGGGGAGATTTTCCACTTCTTTTAAATACTTAATTTTCGAAACATTGTAGTTCTTGAATATTGAAAATATAACAAACGCAAACCTTTTTTTAGCCAAAACATCGTTAAGACAATATTTAATAAATTACTTTTTACAGATACATTTTTAGTAACTAAAATTTGTTAGTGACTACAAAAAATATAAGGGGTTAAATATTTAACTCCTAGACTCACGCGATTTTTATATATTTATCATAATTCACTTCTTTCTTACAAGTACTGCCTTTCTGTGTTAATTAAATTTTTGAAATTAAGTTTTGGGCAAAAAATTTGAATATTTTTTTCATACAATTTTCTGATTACATTTTCGTAATGAAATTACAAAATTTTATTCGCCAAAATTATCCTTTTTAAAAACACGAATAAATAAAACTAGTTTTTTTTCGTGAATTCTCGAATTTCAGTGCCCTTAATTTGAAATTTAAAACTTTATAGAAAAAATTTAAATATTACTAACAAGCGTAAATTCGCAAACGGATATTTTTTCACATTTTCTTAAAAATTTGTTTTAGTTCGTGAATTTTAATTTTTTTTTGAGTGTACTTATTAAGGGAAATTTGTTTAAGTGGTTTAATCAAAACTCAATTGCAAAATAACCAATTTGACGTCATTACATCTAAAAAAATTTTAACCATGTGTTTATTTAACGTCGCTTTTAGACAGATTGAATTTGTAATCTAATACAGACGTAAAATTATCTGATTATTTGCAGAGCCTTTAATTTAATGAAGTCTACATGTTTGAGAGATCCGTTGATACAGTGATGCAGCAAGTAAATAATTCAGGTTTGTAATAATCTTGTTTAAGTGTTTGATCTCCATTTGTTGTTGGTATGGCAAAAGTAGACTATTCAGTTGTAAAACTATAAAAATGTTTGAGGCATTTTATAAAACGATTAACTTAATTAAAGGGATTGGGAAGCTCGGCTCGAATGTGAATGGTTCAGTTTCTGTTTTCTCTCACAGTTTTAAACATATTTTTGGGACAATTTTGAGGCTTGGTACCTTGCTTTTTTCTACTCTCTGTAAGGTTTGTTGGATAATGGTACACTTTAGATATTCAAAGGGTTGGTTTATTTTAGCTTAATTTTGGTCTTTTTATCCAAGCTGGTAAAACATTTAGTAGCCAAGTACCATAGGGTCGTAGGAAATCTCTTAAGCCGCTTTTACAGCTAAAAGTAAAATCGGTTTGAAGCTTAGCTGGATTTTAGAATATTTTTAAAATGGCCACAAATCCTGTGATTTACGTGATAAATAAGGTCACTAAACCTCTTACAAAATTTAGTTTTTAATTTGAAAACTTGGAATACACCGTTAGTTTCAATCGAGTGATTCCGATTTGCGAATGTACGCTCGTTTATAGCAAAAGTATACGTATTAAAAGAAAAAGTTTCGATTAGGCTCGTGGAAGAGCGCCAGGTTATACTCGTTTCCCCCCAATAGCGTAAAACTGCTTGTGATTGGGCGAGAGCTCGACTTGCATCGTCTGCTACGTTCATAAGTTGGCAACCACATACATAAGTAAGAACTCGAAACTCCTTATAATATGTATGCTTTTGTAGTTCTTAAACATATTGTTGATTCTTAATAAAACAAATATGGAGCTAGTTATTAATTAAATATACAATAATTAGTATTTTACAATTACCTAAAAATATTGGGAATTTTGAAAAGGGGCTGTCAAACTTGAATAGAAAGGCCCTTAGCTATGGACTCGCTATTGTAAAGTTTAGGTGTTTGTTTATGTCTTCCCTAAAAATCCGAGAAACTTTACCAAGTTTGACAGCACCTCTTAATTACTTTAAAACATAAATAGCTGCCTATATCAGGACTGGTTCTATATTGTAATCTTAAAAAACTATAAAAGTAAAAAAGGTACTTAGTATAATTAAAGGTTAGATAAAAATTAACTAGTTTAAAAAAGGGTTTATGTTAGTATATCAAATATTTCTGAGGGAATGTAAAAAAAAAACATTTCAATAATATTGAAATTGCGATCATTTTCTTTCATGAAAAATCGACGTTTTCAGATTGTTACATTTAGGTTCTGTTAAATTTTGCCTTCACAATTGCCAAGGTAACGTTGTCGTTACCCTAATCAAATTGCAGTGACGCAAATTACTTCTTTTTGAGTCTCATCAGAGAGATTAAAATTAATTTCTTATGAAAATGCAAAGTTCGGTTTACTAAATATTTCAGAAGAGTTCAACAAGAACTTCAAAACCATTCAGAAAATGACATCAAAATCAGCCAAAAATATTAAATTATTTTCTTTTTAAAGTTAAATTAAAGGGACCGTAAAGAAGGCATCGGCGGGTGGGTTAAATTATTTGAAATACGTCACCACGTGACGCCAAAATACAAAGACACCACACGAACTGAGACTGTACACATATAGTCCTTGTTTTTCGCGTGATTGCATCGCCAATTTCCAGAAGTGTTGGTTTTAGAAATAAAACGAACGAAGTTTCTTTGAACCACGCCTTTCCTTAAGCACGTGCCTATGACGTATTTCAAATAATTTTCACCCACTCGCGCACCTCTGCTTTACAGAAGATCACTTTTTAAAAATATATACCAAATTCGGCAAGATTCTTTCAAATAGTGTTTAGAAAATGGCAATAATATTTGAAAAGCAAGTTTATTTGTGGTTCAATTAAGATGCAATTGATCTCATTTCGAAGTTCACAATCAGCTCTATTCAAAATAGTCGATATTATAAAGTGGCTTCGTTGATGAATTTCATAAAGAGTGGTGTAATTAAAATTAGAGAAAAAAGGCATTTATGATATCGACTATCAGTATTTAAAGAACCGTGATTTTTCATGAAAGACTGTCAAAATTTAATCGTATTTTTTCATCTCGCTTATACCTCAAATTACTTTTGTAATTATATTTGTAAACCTCATGAACCTGTAACGATATAAAAACGTCATTTAATTTGAATGTTCATTGACGGAAAGCGTATTCCGTATAAAAAGATTGAAACCTTAGTTTCTAATCTGATAAGAATAATTAACAACTAAACGAATGCATCGGTCCCTATTCTGATAATATCACTCCTTTTTTGGCACTGCTGCATTATTATTTATTTTTTTTTATTTTTTAAACTTTCACGTTTTCTCCTGACTCAAAACTCATGTTTTTTTATTCTCATATATATATTGTAATATTCTGTAAATATATATCTTTATATATATATACTTTTCACAAAACCACAGCTTTTTTTCATAATTCATCATCATCATCTTCATCATCGTTATCTGACATAATTGTCCAAGTTTTGACTCGTTTAGAATTCTACATTTAATTTTAATTTCCATTTTGTTTTGTTTTTTCGTATATATTTTAAAATTTATTTTGGTTTTTTTTCTGAGAATTTTACCAATATTTTTCTTGGCAGAAAACAAATTCCACTACTTTTTTTTTAATATTTTATACAGTTGAACGATTTAAACAGTTTTGGACGTTTAGGGTTTAGTGGTGCGCGAGCCAAAATATATAACTTTTCCACAACAAAGTTTTTGGCTGTTAGTCTGTTTAGTTCTTTTTATTTATTTATTTTTTTTTCCCAACAAGTTTTATCAATGGTTTGAAACACCACATTTTTTTTTTAATTTTATTTGAGTATACAAAAAGGTCTATTTTCCCCCACAAATACGACGATTTTTTTTGGCCGTCTTTATTCGATTATTCTATTAGTATTGATGTTAGTTAGTTTAATTTGAATCAATCCGCATTTTCGATTTGTTTTCGATTCGATTTCGTGTTTTTTATTTGTTTTTTTTTATCCCGAGGGTTGTTTCTCCTCTCTCTTTTTTTGTTTCTTTTCTGTTCTGACTTGATTATGTGTTTTTTCTTGTATTTTTTTATTTTTTTTTATCCAATACCGAGGCGTTATCGAAAATCGGTTTTTCCTT
Source organism: Phalangium opilio (assembly GCA_019434445.1). Classification (NCBI taxonomy): domain Eukaryota; kingdom Metazoa; phylum Arthropoda; class Arachnida; order Opiliones; family Phalangiidae; genus Phalangium; species Phalangium opilio. The sequence goes on along the minus strand of JAEQBA010002028.1, from coordinate 64,216 downwards.
CTCTCCGCATCGAACCGCTTTTTTCTTTTTTTTTTCGTCTTTTTTAGATGTTCTTTTTTTTTTGTTATGAGAAAGTAGTTAGATATCAGTGGCGCGACCCGAACACTCGGCATAAGATGCAGGCGCACAGCGTGATTATGGAAAGGCTGGATAGGCTTAATCTCGCGCCACCGTTACTACCTTCGTCGGCATCGTCTTGGGTCAAGGGTAAAAGATTCGACATCGGGTCTCCTCCTTCACCAGAAACGGCTTCCATTTTGTTGTCTTTATCGAAACCAGCCGTCATTGAGACTAATTACAAATGATAAAATGTTTATAAATTAGTTTAGTGTAGTTGGTCGTTATCATAACGACAATTTAGTCGGGAAATTGATTGAGAGCGATCCAATTCTATCTTTGAGCGTTTTCGGACCAGGGATAGATTTAATTTTAGAAGTAGGAATGGAAAACAGAGTAATCTGGGCGCGCGTCAAAGTCCCGGACCCCCTTCCCCAGAAGGTTAGAAAGAAGAGGTGGGTCATAGCCACAGAGGTGAAAAGGAATTACGTATTTTTCGCCGTCTCCATCAGCAACGTCATCAAAACGAATATAATTTAAACTTTTCGTTACGTGTTGGAGGGAGGGGCTCTATACTGGGCGATGAGTCGGACTGAAGTAAATACTAACCGTTCTCCATTCCTACTTCCAAAATTAAATCTATCCCTGCTCGGATTGGTAGATGTAAGTGTTAAGCCTGTTTCGGGTAACAACAGAATGCAATAGGTCCATAACTATAAGATGCATTTTAAACCTTAAGAAAGATAAGTTTATTTTAGAAGCTTAGATTAGTTCTGAAGAAATATAATTAAAACGGAGTCTTTTTTAATTAAAAGAAAGAATAATATTTAGCCTAAAGTTAAATATTTTAGACCTAAAAATATGAGAAAATACATAAGCAAATAATCCTCTATAAGTGTCCAACATTAGATCTTTGGTTTCTTTTCCTAGCAGCGCCGCTCGTGGCTAAGAGAAGTATATATGAGGATGCTTCTTTTGGGAGGTATTTTTAGTTTAGGGTCTCTCTTTTTATGGTAGTGTCTCATACCAGGTTGGGTTGAGACGGATTATAGGCAGCAGGGTGACAGACTATTCTTCATTAGATCCCTTTAAGGGCATATATGCGCTTAATGGAAGATTATCAGTTTATGGTAAATATCAAAGGAGAGGCTAACAAAGCTTCACTTAATCATTTTAGACCAAAACATAAGAATTGCAAAGCTTGAATTAACTATTTTAGGCTTAAATGGGGAGGGTACTAAATGAGGGATCATGAAGTTAAGGTTCGCAATTTTTGGGTTGACCATGGGTCAGGGGAACGCAGAGAAGGGAGAAATAAAAGGTCATGCTGGAATAGAGAAATGTAATGTGAGGAGAGAGCTTAAGATTATTTCCTCAAGGACATTCTGCAAGAAGATTGCATCATGTGACAGGAAAATTCAAAGCATATCAGCCAAAGCAGGCAAGGGTTGGGTTTTTTCCTTCTATTTTGTTGCTGTTGTTGTTGTAGTTTCATGTTTATCTATCAGGGATATGCGAATACGCCTAGTTATTGTCAATTCCAGAGCCATGGTTTCAAAAAAGGCTAAGGACACATATTCCATCTCAGTAGATTAAGAGGAAAAATAAATTCTTCAAATACATGTAATTGGAATGGAAATTTCCCAATTTTAGTGAAAAATATTAGGAAGATAATAATTAGTAGAAACTGTAATGAACCAGCTAGTTTTATCCCCCTTATCCTTTCCTGTCTCTGAACCCTAGTTAATCCACTGAGCAATGTTAAGTCTGGTACATCTGCTCCCGTTGGCAGGCAAGCAGGTAAACGCAGCGATGCTCGATAAAATTGGGTAGACCTTCACTAAAATTTCGCTTTTCCCTGGAAACGCAATTTTCTCATGCAAATTTGTTTCCTAGGCTTTAGCACTGAGAAAATTTTCTGCTAGATGCTTTTGTTTAGTACTGTTAGTTGGGGGTAGGGAATGCTGGCAGAAACGTATGCTTACAGCAAGGAGGTAACCACACGAAAAACATTTCTATGCAAAAAATGGAAGTTCAAAGTAATTTTCCCTATTACATTTTTTTAGTTGCTTTGAAGTTTTTAAACGATGAAATATATGAAACATAACGATTAAAAAAATCTTTAGACAAACTTAATAGTAGGCTAAAATAGACCTTTGTAACGCCCTAAAACATATCTTGATCTACTGATACGAGATTTCCTTTGCTGCATTATTGATAAGAGGTAACAGTTTAATTCGAGCGTTTCTGAAGTAACACCGTGCCAATTATCGACCCTGACTAATTGACATTGGTTTTTAATTTAACTAAATATAATTCGACCGCGCTGTCAGTTAATTCCGTTACATTTCTTTGTTAAATTTTGCAACACTCCAGTTACGCTGCTTACTGGGTAAGTTGAAAGACTTTTCTACATTCATTTCGTAATAGTTACGAATCTCTATGTAACTGTAGTATTTAATTTACTTAATCTGCATTTAATTGGCTGCCTAAATAATTTTAAAACGTTAGACGGTTCGCTCAATAAGTTACTTCCTTTGGAAAATTATACGTCACGTTTTGCTGACCAACCGACAATGTAACGAATTGGTGTGACATTAAGCGGGACTGAAATTGACGAGTGGTTATCCTCTTAGTTTAGAGGTATATCGTAGCCGCTGAGTTAATTTATGTAAGTGAGATTTGGGTTTTGCAGGCCTGGCGCTAGATCGTAAAGGTCCCATCTTTTCCGCCAGGCAAGGCAACCGTGCAGGGGAAGCTTACCTTTCTTATTATCGCTGGGTTTTTCCTCCTGGATGACCTTAATGTAGGCTGTCATTTCTACTTCAAAGATCTTGTTGGGATCGTAAGGCATTTCAGATGGAATCTCTCTTTTCCTTCTGCCGTATCCCAGTTGCCCGTTGCCGCAGGGAATCTGACAAAAATGCACAAGTATACGTTTAGAAAGTTGATCAAAACTACACGAGTTGTAGTTTCTCCTAATTGATCCCCACCATCTCCACGGTCGCGCCCTCGAACCCAGAAAATGCAAACCCCTAATCACCCTGACGCCATTGCAACCACTTTTCTATTCTAAATGACCCCCTTTAACCTGTACGTGATGGAAATATATACCAGCATCGCTCGGTGCTAAATTGGCTAAGACTAAGAAGAGGAGGATATAGATACTGGAGATGTATTCTTTCACTAAAGACCTAATTATAAATTCCCTCGTGTATAGTCTGATATAGAGGTACAAAAATCAATCCAAACTCCAAAGCGAGTTCGTTGTCAGACCATTTTTTATTGTTTTGAACAGAAACGATTTCACTACGAAATCGTATAGAATAAAAATTTGTGTTCAGTAGAACCCAATCTTAGAAAGGGTTAATCCTCTTATAGAAAATCGGTTTTCCTAACGATAAACTCAACGCTTTACATGCTTTTATTGTTTTATGATAGTAGCATGATGTACCTCATGACTATACTGCTTTCGTTCTTTATGATACGGTCGAGTTTTTCTCACTGGTTTGTTCAAGTTATTAATAATAAGCATTTTTCCCCAATACCTCAAACAAGATTCACCAATCACGCAGTACACCTTTATACTCCTATTAGATTTCTTGACTTTTGCAGTCTTAACATTGTGTTTTAAGGATGCACGCGAATGTCTATCTTTAGGGAGAATACGAGAAAACATGCAGGGTTTCTTGAGTAATACTTTACTCCCATCTTTCATTTCACTCCAGGTCATAATTGCTCTAAGGCATTTTCTGTATATACGTTCATCCTTCAGTGTAATCAAAGAGAATATAAAGAGTGGGAGTAGAAGGCTCGGCTGGAGTGTTCTCGCTTTTTAAAGTTTTCCTCTAAGCTTCCGGTGCGCGCGCGCATCTTTCTCTGCCCTTTCATTGGTTGAAATACCGTGAACCGGATATTAGGAGGAAAATATAACAAATAAATAAAAAATAAAAGCTAGAACTCTCAAAATGTCTCCCCCTCGTTATAACCTCTTTGGTGCAATTGGGAAAGAGATGGTTGGATGCGCCATCTGCATTTAAGACTTTCTTTATAATATATTTCTCTCAACCTAATTTGTTGGATGAACTTTACGCTTAGTTTGACTAATGGTTTACTCTATTTTCCCTAGCAAGGCTTACCATTCTTTATTTTTGAATTTGAGGCGAAAGGCTCATTTATTATTTTATTCAATTGCCTAATTTCTTCATTGTTTCGTTATTAATAGACCTAAATTATCTCTTTCGATAATAAAATTCAGGCTGCTAATGGAAAGAATTGGATCTTGTAAAACTCTTGTATTTTTCGGTTTTAAAACCAAGTGATACTAAACGTAATTAGCTTTCGATATCATTTACAAAATTTCAAGATATTTACTCCTTAACACCTAACTGGAGTGTAGTTAAATTAGAATATACCAAATTTGGAGCCTGTTCAATTTTCGTAACAGCTTTTGTTACTTTGGACTTAACTTCTATGATAAAACTTATGTCATAGAATGTATTGTCGTCGATTTGCTAAACCATGCTCTATTACCAGAAAGTCATTTTTATAGACTTCGGATCTATTTCGAGAATCGAAATAGTGATTTCATATAAGGGCGCTTCTGATAAGTATGCCAAAAATTAACTGAGTGGAAAATGTCAATGAACATGTGGTCTACATGATTTGGTTTGAGACATAGGCTTATAAACATTGGCCCCTAAAACAAGGTAATAGTTACACATGTGAAGTAAAACACATCAGCCTTCAATAGGCTTCCATCAATGAACGTGTTTGAACCTTCACGTAAAAGAAATGTACTACAGTGCTGTTACATTACTCAACATGTATGGGGACAATGTTTGGGAACCCATGTATTCGTAACTAAATGTTGAAGACTACGTGTTCTTTGATAGTTTGACCCCAAAAACACATACTTCAATTTGTGGCAGACTTATCAGAAGCACATTGTATAGTTTGAACAATTGCTCAATTGCCTAAGGGATTATATAGAATTTTAATCCAGGAAAGTGGAAGATTTGGGATTGAACGTTATACCTTCGGGAAAAATTCCTTACCGTAAGATTTGGACCTTAATACATCTTGAACTTTGGGTATACAGGGTGTTTGTGAAAAGTCCATCAATAATGAAAGGGCGTATTTATTGGGCCATTTTGAGTCGAAAATGTTCTATGACATTTTGCCGTTCGGGCCACTGTTTTCAAGTTATGATTGGAGTAATTTACGGATGACCCCTTAAATTTAATTAAGAAATTGAAAGACAGCGCTAATTTAATGAAGGGGTCATCCCTAAAATATTCAAATCATAACTCGAAAACCGTGGCTCGGACGGCAAAATGTCATAGAACATTTTCGACTCAAAATGGCCCAATAAATACGCCCTTTCATTATTGATGGACCTTTCACAAACACCCTGTATAAGCCTATTCAAATTCGAGAAGCCTATAGGAACTAAGTTGAACTAACTGTGAAAGCCTTTTCGTTGGCATTTTCCCAAGGAGATTCCCAGTAAAGCTTTGCTGAGCAGCCGAGATTCGCGGCTTTAAACTTTGCAAGTTAGGCGCGAAATTTCTATAAACACACTTTGAACGACGCGTTGTCTCTTTGAAAGCTCGTAGCAGAGTGAGAGCAGTTACTGATGTAGGCAAAGTGGCTTCATAGTGACCAGATATTCCTCTTTCCACCAAATAAAGCTGGCACTGTCAGAGGGTTTTAGCTCTTTTCACTGTCTTAGCTGTGTCCGAGGCAACTAGAATTATTTTTAATTTTACCAAGCATTAAGTATAGCCTTTCGCGTTCGTTCATGAACATCCATTGAACGAATGTGCTCTGTACACGTACGCGTAACGATAATGCTAAGGTTCATGACCTTGGATTGGTTATAGAACCCAAGCGTCACAAGCTAGTCTTCCGAAATTGCATGGTTTCTTGTAAGATTTCGTAAATTCATGAACTCTATATAAGAAATCTTCATAAATTTTTCATGACTTCCACTTTTATTTCACAATCTCACGTCAGTTTATCACGCTTTTGTGTCAAAGGTTTTGTGCAAATGTCGGACTGCTCGGCCACGAGGCGCTTGAAATATGAAAAAGTTGTTATAAAATGTTTCTACTCAATTAAATGATACTTTAAGAAATTTAATAACCTGGGTATATAATATCTAGATAATACTCATGACAAAAATATCATCGTTCAAGGGTAATTGAAGATGCTCGTCTCGGAAACGCATCATAACCACTTAATTCGCCAATAACATGATTGTATGGCTGCTAAGCCGTTAGCTTAAGAACGGATATTTATATGGGGAACCTATCGGCAACGTTAGCATTTTCTTCCCTTCAAAGTTCGTATTGACAAAAGCTGTTACTGCCAACATCACTTCCTGGGCGTTCATTGACGCGTACATCCCCCCTCCATTTAAGATCAATATATTCGAAAGAAAGGCGAATATAAGCCGAAGAAGGGTTTTGAATAATACTTAAAAGGCCTCCTCTTTAAGTCGGCTTTGCATCCTTAGAGGAAGTAACTAGGGACTTTAATTTCTATTGAACTTTCGCTACATTCCTATAAGATACAATATTAACTCAAATCCTTCGATACGATGGACGTTTTTTTAAATAGTACTGTAAATGAAATAAATTTGAGTCTCCCCTTTTATGACCCGGATGTAGTAATTTAGGTCCTAGTTTATAAGATGGATAAGTTTTTGGCTCATTCTGATTATGGGAACCGGTATTGATGACCAGTAACTGCAGCTATAGTGTGGTTGTGAAGGGTGAATTTCAACTTGCAAAGTCACACTTCTTTTTCTTGCGCTCTCATTTCGCGTCTATATCGTTGCTAGTCATGCATTTTCTCTCAATCACGGCGCTATAGGCCTAGTTTGCTCAAAATTATAAATGATTTTCCATCGACCCTGAACGATTTTTCACACATACTGTCAGGAGTACTTTATCATTGCATACTCCTTGATTTACTCTTCATCGAATACATTCTAATTTATAAGAAACATCACTTTTATTATTGCGGTTGACTAACGATTAGGCATATAACTAACATCCCAAAAAACCTAAGCCGTAAGTTTTCATTAGATGTGACTCAACATCGTTCATTCCTCCCTGAAAAGGATTTGTGCTTATTTTATGACTTCTAATTTTGCCCACAAACTCTAAAGAAAATTAAAACTTCAAAATTTCAAAAGCAACCAAAACCCTGGCGTTTTAGAACGTGTCCCCTAAAGGAATGTACAATGCGTTATGTAGGTGCTTATCTAGAACTATATTTTGAAATTGTAGCGTTACTATTTCCAGGAGTAGTGATTCGGCAATATCACGTGACCATAAGCGTGGAACGACTCGGCAGATAGATTCCACGGAAATGTTGATGCCCATTCCCAATGCACTGATAACGCTACGTAATTCACGCATGCTCAGAGCTCTATTTCATGCAAGATAAGCTTAATATAAGCCCAGCCCGTACATAAACATCATTGCACATCCCTTTAAATCATTAGTTTACAGTTGATGTTCCATAAGTATCCAATTCATATGGCGTTCGAGAATGGCTGTTCAAATAGACTTTATAATTGATTAGTGCATGGCAGAGTGATTAGCTATGTCAGTTCTCTATAACGATTTTGAAACTTATGACAAACTACAATGAGCGACCTTCTATTTGATGTTCAGTGTAATTCGTCAATCTCTGCTTTTCAAATTTTCGTGGTCGACAGGTCGACGTTGACTACAGCTAGGGACGTCATTCTTCTTTTCAATTCTAATTTTGTTTTATCTTTTTTCGCGTATCCTCTTTTGTTATTGTTCTCAAAGTCATTGATTTTTCAACTCCTTTATTCACCCGTTAATAAAATCGTTATTACGGAACATCTATCGCGAACTATTATCTAAGTGTTTAATATGATAATTTCTTTGGATAATTTCTCCAAAGGGTTGGTATGGCGAGTTAAGTACTTACCCCTTTACACTGCTGCAAGCAAATGTTGACAGTTCCGCTGAAAAGGACGTAGTTGGACTCTGGAAATTTGAAAGCCCTGAACTTGGCCGACAGCCTGTCGCCGTTTTCGTGAGACTCGAAATTTCCGAAGATGTAAGGATCGATCGAACATCTAAGAGGCAAAAATATAAGAAAATGGGACCAAGGAAAGGGACGGAAAGAAGGGATAGAAAATCGGGTTAAAATCTTATTATAGAAAATTCCAGCCTACACAACTAAAACTCGACCCCCCATTCTCTTAGCCCCACACTCCCTAGAGTTTTAAAAGCTAGCACAATCTAGTACTCCTGCGCCTTCTATCTCGGAACTTTGTTTAGTTTAATCGATTATTTTTAATAGCCAGAAATCTTGGCAAGATTAAATGATTGGGATTTAATGCGTTTTTTGTTACGGGACTCTAATGCTATTAGTGGAAAAGATCAATTTAATTAAAATGGGTTGTATGCCTAAGGAAGGGAAAAGTTTTTTTGAATTTTATTATTTCTTTTTTTGGCCTAATGTTTGTAGAGTTTGATCTACGAGCAAAAAAGTTCAAAAGCTAGTAGTAGAATTTCCCATTTTACGTTATTGAATAATGGTAAGGTAATTCTGGTATACGGCTAGAAATATTCAATCGAGATGATGTTGGGAAAGAGGATGGTTTTTTTTCTCCTAGAAAGTTCGTCGAATTTTTGCTGCAGCCTTTCATTTAATTCCATATGGAAATGCCGAAATTAATCTGAGTAATGGCGAAGTATTTAAAATTAATAGATACTCATGTTAATTTAGTTTTAAATATGGAAAATGGATTGTTCCTCAAATAACATAAATAATTTAAGTGTGCAGCTTAAAATAATATTCCATTTAACTCGAACGGAAAAGCGCTTTTATTATTATGCAATTAATTTAATTTTTCATGCTCTAAAAAACTCTCTCCCATTAACAACTTCGATGATTCCGACAACAAATGAAGCCTACATTCCGAAATATTTATGGAAACAAACGTTTAATTCCAATCTGATATTGTGGTTACGCTTTATCTATTTATTTGTACATATTTGCTAAGCCTGTTTTTTGTATTTTTTTTATAGGTATCTGTGCGAATAGAAAAAAAAATTGTGAATTAAAAACATGTATTCAAGTATTCAGCAAAAGGGGGGGGGAGAAAAAAAAAAGAATTTATGTAGTTAAACTATGAAGAGTAGAAAGTTTTTGACGAAATTTATTACGCTATATAGAAAAGTTTGTTTTTAGGATAATAATTTGAAAAGAAAAAGTACCGTTACCTATTACAAAATTGGTTCGTTAGTGAAGGAACAGAGAAAATATTCTGGATGAAGCGAATAAGAAATAGTCAACAAACGCCAGCTTCTCAAACCGAAACATTACTTCAATCAAAAGTACATAGAAGAATTCAAAAAGTATACTTCGTACACAGTTCCCAGCCTTTATCTTTATACACCATGTAAAATAAGAAGCAAACGACCCTCCCCCTCAACCGCTACATGAACCAACCAACTAATCAGAAAATAGGTTTGCGAAGGTCAAAGGTTTATATAAAATGTTACGTTATGCTGGGGATCCAAACGTTAATTCTTGAGAATGTAGCTAGCATCTGCTACTATGAGTCTATCTTATGGTACGGTCGACAAAGATAGGGTTGACACTGTTCTGAAGATTAAAGGGGTTTCTCGTATTACACGGCACGAGCCACTTAAATGAAGAATACTTTATGCTTTGATCTATGTACTTTTGCTTCAATTGACGACGCGGTTTACATATTGTCACCGAAATAACCCGTCTCGCAGTTGACGACTACAATGAGTAACAAAACCGGAAACGCAAACAAAGTACAATAAGAAACCGGTAACAGCGTGTACTTAGTTCTGGAATGGCTAAACTGCACTGAAGGGAGCGCCTGGTATCCTGCATTTCAACCTTCATACGCTCTCATTGAAACCCACTTGACACCAACGTGGTGAGTGAAGTCTACATTACGGGGTAAATACCTAATAGATTTTCTACGGGCCCCTTTAGAAATGTTTCACCCGCCTCACACGCGTGTCCTGGATATAAGCTACCCGTTAAGGGAATACCCTACTTAGTCACGTACTACAGTACAATTCCAAATATAGAGGGTGTTTCTGATAAGTCTGTCCTATAATAAAGGGTGTGTTCGTAGGGTCAAACCGAGTGGAAACTGTCAGAGCACATGGGTGTCTACAACATTTAACTAAAGAGATATGGGCTACCAAACATCGATTGCCCCTAAAATAGTGAAATCCACATGAACAGTAATTAGATTTATTTAACCAGTTAACTCACAATTCTGCCATCTATAGATAGGTTCAAAAAAGTCCTTAGAAGACTATTAAAGCCTGATATATTTTACCAGACGTAAGATAAGGGACTAGAAGTAAAGTGCTCTAGCATTGGTAATAGATCCTGACACAAGTGAACAAATTTGAGGATTTTATGCCGCTTCCATCGCGCCTACACTAGAGAGAAAAAATTGGTCGAGTTCCAAAAACATTTCCTTTCCCCTTCCCCTCGACCTAGAGCCGCGGAACACGGACGCGGCTCCTTGAATCTAGTTCGACCGTCTGCCGCCGCGAGTGTCTCACGTTTTGGAGGGAAAATTCAGAAACCGCTACCAGAGGGCCACCCGTTGGTGTCTTATCAAGAATATTCACCTTCGCCAAGTGAAGAATTTTTACTTCTGGTTTTATTCCACATAATGTACTCCTGCTATATCCTTGTTTTAGAGGACAATCAATGTTTGGGATCCCATATCTTGGTAACCAAATGTTGTAGACCCCGTGTTCTTTGACACTTTCCACTAGACCCATAGAACTAATTTATGGTAGACATTTTCGAAACACCCTGTTTAGTTGATTTTATTTGACGGCTTTCTTACTTTATTTCATTTTTTTCTTGTCTTAAGAGTTTTTACAGGGGGTATAATTGAGACTTATGAATATGTTAGTGGTGTTTTTACGCCAAGATGCCCCTACAAAACCCCCTGAGGAATATCGACGCGCTCGTCACTTGTGTTAAATAAAGAAATCGAGAAAAGGAAAGAAAAAAAGAATGGGAAACCCTTTACAGAAAAACCCCTTTCTCAAGTAAATGGACTTTTTTTTGCTCGAGTTTTACTTGAGAGTCGCCACAAAAGAGTTAACATTGTTTTTCGGTTCGATAGGCCGATAATTTATTCAACGGTAGAGACTAGAAAAGCCCACCCACTCCTGTCGATATATAATGGGTAGCTGCTATCCCATACCAGTTCGTAATAAGAAAACCAATAGATTTTCCCTCTTTTTTCTTTAGCTTTTAGTTTGCCAAGAATACATTAATTTAGTGAAGACTTCTCGAATTACCTAGTTTCTTTGAATAGGCTCCGCGTTACGTCCCTCAAAAAGCGCCTCCGTAAAGAATACTTATTAAAGGTTCACGCAAAAATTCTATTTCCTTAAATGAATCTAAGGTTCAATGGAAACCATAGTTAAAATTGAATAAACGCTTCTTGTATTGTAGTGGTTTAATTTATTGGAAGATATTTCCGAATCCAAAACATTATTTAAACTTCAATGCTAAAACTGTTTACTATCATTCTTGTTATATATATATCTGACCTTCAGTAAACCTTAACCAAAGCTTCAAGTTGTTGTATTTGGTAGCGTAACAATCATAAGTATGCCATTTAGACAAATTGATTTATATGGTTTAATTTAAAATAGACTTGGTTCTTTGAAATGTTGTAATTTCGCTCTCAAAAATAATATGGATGTTGCCAATTATTTACAGGTGGGTTTCTTTACAATACATGAAGGGTTGGTGCCTAGCCCGTATGCCACAGCCTGGTGAGGCGCCGTCAAAGGCTTAGTTCAGACTAAATTGGAAAATGGACTGCAAAACCACGTGTTTCTCGCTTCGTTCTCGAACTAGCTCTCAGTAAATCCCCAGCATTATAGGTATAGGAAGTGATATAAACTTATGCTACTGCGTATATGCCATCCTGAAGTTTAAGAGACCCTCTTTGTTGTTAGGAACGAAACAGACTTGTCTTATTTTTATTCATAAATTGGTTTTTAAATGCTCTTCATCCCAAGTGAGAGGGAATTATGTAAACGGGGTAAAGCTTTCCTTCACAAAAGATTCAGAGCATTTCAAATAAACGAAAACTTAATATTTAAAGAGACTCAGCCTTCACAAAAAAATACGAAAGTTTACTTCTTGGGTTTTTTTGTGCACTTCTGTTAAAACTTTAATGGCTTTAATTAAATAATCCCATCTCTTTCGATAGTAAAAATTTAGATCTGCAGACTAAGTTTGAAAGAATTCTGAAAAATTCATTCTGTAAAAGTAGGAAACTTCCTTAGTTTACATTCCCGCATCTCTCAATCCCTTCCTTCATCCTAGATAGACTTCATTTTTAAAATTGAAAAGGTTAAATTTGAAACTTTTATGAGAATTTCTTTCATTTAGAAAGAAAGCCATTAGTAATGAACTGAGATTTTTGGAGGGAGTTAATCGCGGAGAAGCTAGTTCCGGGGTTATACCTTTAATACCATGGTGGCGCCAGAGGGCGCTAGGGCTTTTAAAACGTAAGAATGATTTGGTTTGCTTTCTTTGAAATATAAGATTATTTCCCAGGAGGAATAGGTTTGGCCTTTTCTTGATGAATTTTTAAGTCTGGGGAAAATTTAAATTTTAAAAGGAGTCTTGACGTGCATGCTCGAGAAAGAAAAGGGGAAAACTGAGGACGAACAGTAAATAATCTTGTACGTGCTCGACTTTCATTTTTATGTTCCCCCAATGTCTCACTGGTTATGTTAAACAAATATTGCTTTGTTTTTCCTCGTTTAGTTATATCTAATAAGACGCCTCCTACAAGAAAGACATATTTCAGATTTATGACCAAAAATTTACCCTTTTTATGAGGCGAATAAAGACAGTATTTTAGATTAAAAAACAGCAACTGACTAATCATTAGCATAAGTTTATAAGATATGTTTGATAAGTTTGACGCTACCTGTGCTTCGTAATGCTAGACTTACTGAGAGCTAGTTCGAGTACAAGGCTAGAATTGAATACACTCGGTTTTGCCGTCCATGATCTATCTTTTAGTCTGTTTAAGCGTTTAACAACGCCTGACCAGGCGTTGCTTTACGACAGTCTATGACCTACGTCACTTTGTGACAAGCTCTTAGTAACCAGTGACAAACTTATGGAACATTGTAACAATAACATGCAGAGCATGAAGTTATTCCCTTCTATAGTATTTTCAAATATTTTTATATCTATGGCTTTCAAATATTTTTATATCTATGGCTGGTAGTTCCCCGCGTTGAGGCTGGTTACTTTCCCCAACCCGTGCGCGTCATCGGGAAAACCATTTCCCCAAAACTCTCTCTTCGCGTGTGCGTTCGTGAACTTTTAAATGAACTCTTTCAAGAGCCCTTCACGAACTTTGAAGACCCCGTAGCTTCTGGAGAGAGGGTATAAAAAGACGGCGCCTTCTATTATTCCCTCTCTCTCGTTACCCATCTGCAAGGCCGGACTCTGCCCGATTTGTCCCAGGACCAAGGCCGACGACACGAGGTCCAGCCCGAACCACGTTACCGGGCCTAAACCAGGATGGACCTTTGGAGGACCGAACTTTAACCGGCCGAACTTTATTTTTCGCTTCGGAACCGCGCCCTCGATGAACTTCCATACGGTACCGTACAAACAATTATTTTTATAAAGAGCTCTCGCGAAATAATGCGCGCCATTATGGGAATAACCAGCCCACCACTTTTTATTAATTAAGTAATGCTTATCATGAACTGTTAATCAACCATATTACCTTTTAAATGAACCTTTCAAATATCAAATAAATCTTAATGTTAATTTTAATCATGCCGACAGTCCATTTTAATTTAATCCCCCTAGACAAAACGAACCTATTTCATTACATATTGTTATTCACTTAAGTTAACTATAAAATCTGTCGCAACATATCTTATGATCTTATGAACTTATGCCGTTAGTTACATAACTACAATAGGTATGACATCACTCAATATAACCACAGAAGTAAAGTGGACGTTAGTAAACTTGGTTAGGGTTATCGCTTAACAAGTGACAAGCGGCATCAGAGTTCACGTCAACCCTCACTACGAACTGCCTGCCCTCTCGTAAAAATCCCGAAAATAAAATAAAGCATTCGGTTTCTGTAGTGTTCTTGCCCAATCAGTACGAGACCTTTCAGTACAATTTGTGTTATGGCGTTTTCCTTTGGGTCCTCGCGGAGCGCTCCCATGGAGGAATAAAACTAGGAGATCCTATTCTTCAAAAACAGTCTTTAACGAAGCTGGAAACTACTACTACCGTTTTTATTGCTCCTTGGGAGCGCTCCGCGAGGACCCAAAGGAAAACGCTATTAGAGAGGGCCCAAAAGGGTAGTAGCTCAATATACAAAACAAGCCACGTGACAAGATGGAACCAATATAGCCCCTTCGACGCCATTTCTCCAACTGCGCGAGTCTAGACTAAACGGAGTAGAATACTAGTTCATTCCACACCACGACTCCATTTTCGCTCGTCCCTGATAGAACACGTTAATGCAAGTGTTTTTCCCGAGTGAAATAAGGAGATAGGTATAACCACCATATAGTTTTAGAGGTACACGGATCTCGCACGTACCTTCTTCTAGCCTATAACATTGGGAACAAATCTTTCGTAAGAAATTTACCACTATGGCAATGAGAGAAGTGTCAAGTTTATTGTGGTTAAGGTTACTTTTCTTCTCTAGTTTAGTAATATTAAATAAAGGCGTCCCGTAGGCAACGATAAAGGTCTTTGTTTTCGCCATATACTCAATTATTTAAGATGTTTTCTCTGTTTTTGCAGCTTTTTATGAACGTATTATTTTTATTAGAGTTTCCGTGTTTTTGGTTAGCGTTATGGCACTATCTAACTGTTCATTTTTACATATAAGCTAATAAGATTTGCTTTGATCTAAAATTCTGATAGAATACAGAATATCAGAAGGGGATAATAGAAGTAGGATGACACTCTGTATCCTCTTAATGCTTTAGTTATGTAACATGATTCTTCCCAGGCTCAGCCCTTATGTTTGCTCTCCTGCTCATCAAACTTCAGATGGGGTGAATTCTATAATTGTTTGGTACTAAATCCTCAGAAATCAACCCAAAAACCTCGTCTTGACGTGGGACAAAAATTCACAAGTGCATGCGCCTTGGCAAATAGTTAACCGCTAATATAGTAAAGATGAGGGAATTATTTATCGCGCTTGTGATTCGGTTTAGTAACCTTGTTCCGAATGTTCTGAGAAGAATCATATTGCAAATTGCCCAGCTCTGTGGTACACTTCTCTCGAAAAGTAGTATTATATACTTCTGAGAATATGTAAAAATTAACCCGGTTTAAAAAAAAATAACATATCTGGTAAATACTCTTTTGAACGCTCTTCACTTAACAATTACAGTTACGTAATTTTTACACGTTAAATTTATAATTTAATTATAAATATTTTTATATAGCTTTAATATAAAAGTTTTTAATGAAACGCAATTCTCACATTAAGAAAAAATTAATTATATAGCTAAGTATAGTTCGAGCGCAC
The DNA here is from genome assembly GCA_019434445.1 of Phalangium opilio. Classification (NCBI taxonomy): domain Eukaryota; kingdom Metazoa; phylum Arthropoda; class Arachnida; order Opiliones; family Phalangiidae; genus Phalangium; species Phalangium opilio. The sequence goes on along the minus strand of JAEQBA010002028.1, from coordinate 48,534 downwards.
CTCGATAAGTCATGCACTCTAATTAGAGCTCTTGAACTGATATACTACACCATTACACGCGTGATATTGTAACAAGTTATATACACTTATACTGGTGTTAGCGTGTTAATTCCTTACTATTTTTGGAACATGTCCCAAGCTCTTAAATCTTTCTTATTTTTTGTCTAGGTTCGAATTCGTTCACCGCCTAGCCGTTAATGGAGGGGAAAACTTATAATTTGAATTCCAGAACTAGTTTAGGTTCCTACGCAAAATTCCGTTAATATTTATGTCCCCCCCTAACAAGCACCTCGTCTTGCTAAACCTAAAGGTGTACATAAACATTCCCGTAAATGCCTGGTTGCAGGGTAAATTAAAACTCTCGTAATTATTTAATTTTAAAGTATCAAAACCTTTAAATTTTTAATTAAATCACATTAATTTCGGGAAAATTTATTTTCAAATGAGCATCTCGTTGAGAAAAATTTTAAACTTGAACTAGTCGCCAGATTCTATTCTTTAGTGACACAATTAAAAAAATAATCCAATATTTCAAATTGTAAGCCAGCTTTCGAGAGCGTAGAGAAATAAATGACTACTCTGTGTGAATTACCTAGTCGACGTTGGGATACGAAACTCTAATTAGACGACTAGTACCACGTGACAGAGCTTATGCTTCGTGGCGTTGGTTTATAAAATTCCATTGGACTACGATCTCCTATTTTCCAACAGAGTCCAGTTTGAAATATTAAGTTATTTGTTTGGTCATTTTAACATGGTTCTTCCCAACATCATTTTACATTTGGAGCATGCAAGGTTACTAAATCGACTCACATGTGCGATAAACAGTTCCCTCATCATTACTCTATTAGCGCTATAACTATTTGCCATGGCGCGCTTCTGGATTTTGTCATACGTCAAGACAATCGAGGTTTGTGGGTTGATCGCTGAGGTTTTTGTACCAAACATTTATAGAATTGACCCCATGGTGCGATGCCCATCTGAAGTGTGATGAACAGGGAAGCAAAAAAAAAGGGTCAGCCTGGGAAAAATCATGTTATGTAACGTACAGAGTGAAATCCTTTTTCTTATTATCCCCTTCTGGTTTTATATAATACATAGAGATACAAGAGGAACAGTTGAAATTTCAGCTTTGATTCGGGTTCAATGGAAGCACCCCTTCGCGTGTGTGTCACTGTGTGATAGGGTGAGTTGCTTGTAGCGCCATCTACATGCGGCGAGGTAAACTAAAATATTACTAACCCCATGTTAACACTCGAAGTTAAGCAGCTTCGAGCGCGGTCAGTACTTGGGAGGGAGACAACGCGGGTTCGAATCCCGCCGGGGACGTTTTATATTTAATTAATTTTTATTAATTTCCGTATTAATTAATGGAAGGAAAAATGTTTGTAAAATAAAGAGATGTTTATTAACAGAGAATTAAAATATTTGCAAGATGAAACATTACGGTATTTATCTTTTGTTCAAATTGAATAGCCCCTTCGCTCGCCGATAGGGGCGCCACGTATCAAAAACCCTATCACACACGCGAAGGGGTGGGATGGAAATTTTCGTAACAGAATGTCGCGAGACCCCCCTCGCAATAGTTTGTCTAGGTTCTTAATAGTGTTCTAATGTCTATGATATAATATAAAAATAAAAATTCAAGTTTAATCCTTTCCTTTTAAGTATTCCTTTAATTTTTTTAAAAAAAAAGTCCCTAGGGTTAATTCTTGGATCTAGGACGAATCTAATTATTAACGGGTGTACGTATATTAAGTTTCTCGTTCTTTCCGACTATCCCCTCCTCTAATTACACCCAAGAGGTTATTAAATTGAAGGTCTTTCTAGCTAGTCTATTTTTTTTGGCCCGACCCTCCGCCTGCTTGAGTACCCAAAAACAAAAAGGACTACACCTTCTTCTCCATTTGTCTTTTCTGAGGCGACATTTTAATCCTATTGTTTAGTTTCAAAGGGTCACGGTTTAAAAGCCGGGATGTGATTATGGTACATGTAACGTTTTGTAGCTTTTTCTCGATATCCAGGTGTTGATGTTTTATTGTAATTCTTAATTACGTTTACAGACCTTAGATGTCGAAAGTAGTCACGTAATATCGTCTATTATTATCGTATTGTCTTCCATTCCGAGTACAATTAGGATAAAAATTAAATTGAAAGGGAAAACTAGTTTATATTTCACTTATTTAGTTGGGTATCTTAGCAAAATTGTTATAAATAGAATTTTTTATGTAAACATAATTTAATCAACGAGTTAGCATACAGAAACAGAAAGTATGGGAATGTAATGCCAAAATATAAGTATTCTTAATCTAAGACTCGTTACCTGTCGGGCGAATTTACTAGTAAATGGATTTGCCAAAGTTATATAGAAATAAAGCCTACTACACATTTGCGCTTTTTGTAGCGTTGCCTATTGTTTTGTCCATGCCTATACGCGATGTACGAGGTTACCTCCCATTTTTAAAATGTGAGTAGTTTTTGGTAATCGCCATCTAGTGAGCGAATTCTGTACTTTGAGTTTATTCCGTATTTTAAAAATGGCCGCGGACAACAACAATCCAAGGAGGGCTGAATCGCGAAACTCGTTTACCGAAATTTTTCCTCTCTCGTTTCCCAGTGACGTGTGACGTCATCACGAGCCCTCCGAACGGCAATTTTTGCCTTTTCCACGAACCTTGACAACAATCTTTATGACACAGAGTTAACCCTTTGTCAGGTGCCGAATGAAGTTTGCAAACCCGCCATCTCCACTCCCTTAAATCCCTATCACTACTTTTACAGCCAAGAACGGAACATGTTCTACCCCAGCTTGCCATTTTTATTTTTCAAAACTTACTAATTACCAATGAGAATTAAAAAATATGTTCAAATCATCGGATTCACCGAGCCAAAGGATTTCAGACGATGGTTTTGAACTTCCTGCTTTTGAACGCTAGATGGCTTTAAACACCGACGTTTAAAGAGACAAAAATACCGAATTTTGCGCTTTACTTCGACGCTAGATGGCGGTATCAAAAACTACTAAGACGCAATGGCAGCAGTCTGGGAAATAGCACACTTCCTCTGGTCCAAAACCAGTTTATTAATTGCTTGGACTAGTTTTTTAATTCAAGAAGTGGGGGTTACTGGTCCTCAGGACCAGTTTATTAATTGCAAATCTATAGGAGAACAAAGCCTGGGACCAGTACGGAGACCAGTTAATTATTTCGGGGACTAGGATGTCACTGGTACCAAGGACTAGTTTAAAAAATATCCTTAATTCCCAGACTGAATGGCAGCCCCCCTTGAATTTGCCTGGTAAACGACGTATAGCCAGGGCCGGAAATAAGCACAGGACACTGGACATTGTCCAATAAAATTTTAAAATGTCCCATAACTTTTTAAAAAACTAAGGGGGTCACTGGACATTTTGACCAATAAATTTTCCGAAGTTTTGATAGCTTGACTATGAAGATGCGACACTATTTTTGCACACTCCAGTGGACAATGTCCAATAAATTTTCCAGTCAAATGGGGGGTCACTGGACACATGTCCTATAAGATTTTTTTCTTATTTCCGGCCCTGCGTATAGCGTCTGCGTTTGAAAACTCTAGTGAAAACTTGCGTTACGGCCAGAGAGACATCTGGTGACGCTAAACACGCGGGAAAACTCATATCCTACGCAACGCCATCTGTGTTGCAAGCTTCATGGGAGAACGTTGAAGACTTGTAATATATGAACCAACGAAGAAATATTTACTGCGCCTTAGCACTCATATGAATACTAGCGCGACTGAGCAGGCAAACCGAATTACATTTACCAAGTATGCACTACCAAGTATATGATTACGAAGGTCCTAAACACGCCACCAATGTTTCAAAAGCCAACCACTTTTCGACAGAGGGACGAAAAATACAACGTCATAAAATACAGAGTTCTTGGTCGACCAATGAAGGTAGAGAGCGGGTATAACGGAAGACTCTCATCCACCCAAGTGCCATAGAATCGGTTACTTAAGTTTACTACACATTAGCCCGTTTTGAAGCTCTGCGTAGCGTATTCGTTTTTCCGGGTGAATAGCATCGCCAGATGTCGCCATGGCCGTAGCTCAAGCTTTGGCGAAATTTTTAAAACATATACGCTACACGTAGTGTGTAGTAAGGTTTATATTTTGCCATTGCATGGTATTACGTACATTATTATACTTCACTATTTCCATTTTTCCCTGAATCCGTTTGTAATTTTCTATATATAAACTTTTCCCCCGAGGAAGGTAAAGAGGAGCATACGTTCACTAAGCCTTGACAAGGTCAAATTCTATTAACCCACCGTTATTTTATGCAACAGTACAAGGAAAAATAGCGTATAGTTAAGCCGAGCCCCGAGGTTTACGTATTTGCCTGCCTTTTGAAGTTCTGCTTGACTTGGAAAAATTTGGTCTCCGAATTTTTTGTATTATTATTATATTCTTACTGTAGCTAGTGAGTCGGCATGCCAACATAACTCGAGGCGGGGAGAGCTTTTATCGAGCAGGTCCCATCCTGTAAGGCTTAAAAAAGCAATTTTCTCGGGGTTCCTTGGTCGCCGAGTCACCCCATTTTGTATTTATCCATCGCTGAGAGATATGAAAAGGAAAAGAGACGCCGACCGTGGAGAATATGTAAAGGATATACAGGGTGGAACGGATCGGACCAACACTTATTTTGACTAAAATGTGCTGTGTTACAATCACTTTTAGACTGTTAACACGTGTCAATACCGGTTATTTTAGCGTCAGCAGTTCCGAGACACTTTACGATATAAATTTTCGTTTGATCTATTCCACGCTGTACGTTCCTGGAGGGAAGAGGACAAAAAGGGGAAGGGGTTCCACTTTTCTGATACTAAGGGCTGGCTCCACAATGCCAATTCCGCTAACCTTTGCATAGAGATGCTGGTAGAATCTATCTTTCCCGAAGCCTTTGTACGTTCCGGACGATTTTTGACGGTATAGTAAGGACCACCGCGAGATTAAGTTGATGTTCAGTTTTCACGAAATGAACCGATTGCGTGCCTATGTTAAGAGCGTATGTCAACGCTTAATTCTTGTATGCAGCCTGGTGTTCTGCATAAAATTTAGAAGTAATGCCCAAGCTTAATTAATAAAACATGGGAATGGTTTTAACTTTTTAACCTTAACTTTGTCACAATTGGAGCTTGCATTCATATTTAGTTTTGTTCGGAGTAGACCTAATAACTACCTAAAGTGTATTTCGTTCATAGTTTCCATCCTTTGACCGTAGACTAAGATAGAATAGCAAATGTCAAACTTAACACTTTTACTCGAAGTTTGCAATTTCTTCTAATTAACTTGTTAGAGGAGTTTTCCGCAGTGTTTCTTCTGTCCATCAAAACTTGCTGAGGTTAATGTTAAGAGTTTGCTGTATCATAGTGGCTAGCCACAACCACTCCATGCATTAAGACTCGTGACCCATTGAAATATAAGCAATTCGTTGTTGCGATAAAGTTAGATTTATGTTGGCACATCCACTGAATTTAGCACTATCTCTCTCTGGCAAACAGTATCTTATATAGAAAAGTAACGGGACATCCTCTACAGAACGGCTGGTTCTCTGAAGAAGGGATTATTTAATAGAAACGCCGTAATAAAACGCTGACTATGTGTGTTTCTCCTTTGGAGGCTTTCAGTGGGATTTTCCTTTTCTATTACTAACGGCGTGCGCCAACCTTCGTAATCTTTAATATGTCGGTAACATTTCCCAGCCCGTGCCCGAAAATTATGAAAAAAGATATCTATGTAAAGGATAATACGGTTTAGTTTCTTTTAGTTGAATTGTATATTTCAAAACCTAAAATAATTTCCTTTTTCGATTCCGAGTCAAAAACAAGTCAACGTATTTTCGTTCTCGGTAGATAAGTTGCTCTAACCAGGGATAGATTTAATTTTAGATGTGGGAATGGAGAACAGCGTAATCTGGGCGCGCGTCGAAGTCCCGGACCCCCTTCCACGGGACGGGGGGGGGGGGGTATGAAAGAAGAGGCGGGTCATAGCGACAGAGGTAAAAAGGGGTTACGTAATTTTCGGCGTCCACGTCAGCAACGTCCTCAAAACGTAGTTTAAGTGAGCCAATAAGATAATTTAAACTTATCGTTACGTGTTGAAGGGAGGGGCTCTATACTGGGCTATGAGCTGGATTGAAGTGAATACTAGCCGTTCTCCATTCCTACTTCTAAAATTAAATCTATCCCTGCTCTAACCTTAATTTATGTAGGAAGCTACCAAATTGCGGGCTTTACTTGAAAACTGACCAGATTTGACGCAGTTCAATTTTTTTATTACAAATTATTTCGATAATAATTCAAATTATGAAACATGGAGGGTAAAGTTAATTTTCAATATGATCTCGTATTGTTTTATATTGAAATTTTACTGCCACATGTCCTCTACGCTGATGAAATTATGATCATGTTGTTGCATCACACTATCCCGTATAAAGATTGCTCTATATTAGCTAATCCCTTGATCTAAAAATTGCGTTTATGACACGCTTCTATTTATCAACTTTACTATTTTAGTTGGTTCGCATTTATAGGAGCCGCTCGCAATATTAAGTGTAAATTTAACACGTGGTTATCTTCGTACTCGTTCCCTTCCCTTGGAGAAATTAAGCAGGAAAATACTGCGCAACCAACTCTAATACTGTTATTGATTGAAGTCTCTGGCATAAAATATACACTTGCAAACTGTTTATTTGCATCGCTAGGCAACTCCTTCGGAAACTTAACTCTAAAGTTTCCCTTTTAATCTTAAAAATTTGAAAGTTACGACGACGTTGGTGGTAAATTAAAAGTTTGGCTAATTAGAAACATTCTCTTTAAAAATGACCGGGGAAAATTATTTTGCCAAATTAATGTTATTATGAAAGTATAAAATTTAGGATAAAATAAAGAGGAAGAATAATTTTATACTTTGAATAAAAGTGCAATTTTTCAAATTTTAATTGGGTTCTAAATTTAATCGAGAAACTCTTTTAGACTTGTCTTTTAGGAAGGTATGTCAGTGGGGAAAACGTTTCGAATATATTATAAATGTGCTATATGCAATATGATTACGATAGTAAATTTTAGGGCAAAATAAAAAGTATAAAGAAATATTTTGCACGTTAAATAAGTGACATTTCTTTAAAACTTTAATTGGGTTCTAAATTTAATCAGGGAGGAGTCGTTCGTATTGTGGTGGGAGAAAAAAGGTATGGGTTAATCTGGTTTCTACTTATCACGTGGCTTACTATTCGTATATTGAGCTACTATTTGCGCCCTAGCTCGAACACAAAGTGTACTCTTTTAAAAACACGTAGGGAAACCAAAATAAACTTCTCCGAGTCGAGATGCAATTAAGACGTTTTTCTTAAATTATTAAATAAATAAAATTGATATTAATTATATTAATTATTTTAATCGTCATTAATTTACCTTAATTCTAGCTAAATCGCTTCAAGAAACTTTACTCCTAAAATCATTTTAATCATAGCTATTGTTGAAGTTTGAATTAAAGCGTATGCCTCTTTAGCAATTTTTGGAAATTTAGGGTACATAAGGCGATTGATTAGCAATAAATGATTAGAAAACCCCCAATTGCGATAACCTTTGGAAGCCCCGCCATTGGGAGACTTAACGGTTCTCGTAACCCTAGCCGATCGCCGGGTACTTCTTAATCCTAACGATGGGAGTAGGAGTCAAAAATTGCTTCGTCACTCGGAAAGGTGAAAATTATCACGAGAGTTCGTAGTTTGCGAGAACTCTGACGCTGCTTGCCACATGATAAGCAATAACCAAGTTTTCCAACATCCCCACTTTCTTCCATTGTTGGTATAATTATAAACTAAAGTTCGACTAAACGTCACATTACAAAATCTGATAGATTTAAAATTATAACCTTTTTTTAAGTGATATTAAATAAATGGTGGCCTTAAAAAAGACTATGGGAGTACTTAAGATGGGTTTTCAAAGGCTCGTGTCGACGGTGTAACTCAAGCGGGTGCCAGAAAAAATTAACAAATGACACACGAGTTTTGTCGGTTTTTCTCGCACCAGCTCGATTTTTACGCGCTTTTGAAAACCAACCTTTAGAGTATAGTACAATGAAACGCGGCCTAAATGATGTACGAATATCTTATAAACCAAGGCATTCATCTAATATCGAAGATAAAACTAGTTACTATAACACTTACCCGTTCATAACAATGGTTTCTTCGTGGTTTGGAGAGTTATCAGTCACTTTCATATAGCTGGTCAAAAGACCGTATGTTGCTGTAAAGAAAAAATTAAATTTATTATTCTTTATATAATAAGACAACGCTATAAATAACGTCATATTTCTTCAATATGATAGCGAAACTGTCAATAGCTAAACTTTTCTTCGAAATAAAGAAAAAATAGTTGAGAGCCATATATCATTTCTAGGCCGCTGAGATAGTTGTCTTTTTTATTTCAGCGAAATGATTTCGAATCAAAAGAATATAGCCCGAAGCTATCAAATATTTCTAATGTACAAAACGGTAGACAATGATGACTAACAAGGGGAACAACTAACTATCTGACACAAAGTTCAAGGTCTTAGTTCAAACGGGGATAGATTTAATTTTAGAAGTAGGAATAGAGAACTGAGTAATCTGGGCGCGCGTCAAAGTCCCGGATCCCCTTCCACGGGACGGAAGGGTATGAAAGAAGTGGCGGGTCATAGCGGCAGGGGTAAAAAGGAATTACGTATTTTTCGCCGTCACCGTCAGCAACGTCATCAAAACGTTGTTTAAGTGAGCCAATAAGTTAATTTAAACTTTTCGTTAAGTTTTGGAGGGAGGGGCTCTATACTGGGCAATGACTAACCGTTCTCCATTCCTACTTTTAAAATTAAATCTATCCCTGGTGCAAATTCAACTACAAAGTTTTTTAAGATGTTATGGCAATTCAGGGAACCTGTTAAAAGGAACTATTTACTTATTATAGGAACCTTTGTATTTGTAATTAGTTAAAAAACTCTAGTGTCTATGTCGGCAAAACTAAAATCTCACTTTGTGTCTTTATAACAACGTGATATCATGGCCTGAAGAAAGATCATAAAAATTAAAATCAATTACTGTATTCAATTCATTAGAGATAAGATAATTAAATAATGAAATGCATCCCCGGAAGACCTGAGGGCATCAATTCTATGGTATTTTTCCTTTGCATAATCGAAGTTTAAAAAGAGAATTTCACCTTGGGCAAATTTAAAATATGATGTTACCAGAAATAATAATAAAAAAATTAAATTGTATGGTAATGAGAATATCAGTTTTCAGAGCTGGAGAAAATGGTACTAAAATTCAAATCAAAATAACGAAATAACTCTGCCTGAAGCTGAAGGTAATTGCTTTGAAAACATAACGTCATAACGACCTTTCAAAAATCGGAGGGTGGGGGGGGGTTAAATAGAGTCTGAGTATGTCCACTTCAACCTCAAACAAATGGACTTTGGTGGACTGATAACTTAGAAGCTTTATCCAACAACCGGATGATCCATCTCAACCCTAAATCCAGATGAGCAGACGATACTCCCCCTGCACACTCTTTGAAATCAGGGCCGGATTAAGGGGGGGGCAGAGGGGGCACCTGCCCCCGGGCGCCAGCAAAATAGGGGCGCCCAAGATGTCTGGTGATACCCAAATCTGAGCGATTGTTTTATTAAATTTTCGAAAAACTCAAAAACATGACGTTAGTTTTGAATGATTACGGGATTGTTTTTCGTTTTTAAATAGGTATATTAGCTATCGAGACCAATTTATTACACCAAATTTGTTGGGAGGAGACGATAAATAGATTTTCCGAGTCTAAATCTAGAAAAGCCAATTCAAAGACATAGCCAGGGCTGATACTAATCTGGGACCGTCCATAAACTACGTCACACTCTTATGGGGGGGGAGGGGGTTTCTAAATTTGTGACGGTCCGTGACAAGGGGGAGGGAGGGGTTCTTCGATGCGTGACGTCACATTTAGCATTGATTTTGTTACGAAGTCAGTAAGAGGCCGATTGGCTCTCTTATGTTATAGAAGAAGAAAGACAACATTCCACAGACCACCGTTACAATAATTTACCAAAATTGTTATTCCATCATCGCTTAAATAGTAGAAAATTTAAGCAATTATCTACTATTTACACCTTTATATAGCCAATTTAAATAGCGCATTTAAAATAAACAGCGTAAACTCTCTTATGTCTCTGTTTATTCGCCCCTATTATTTGTGAGGATGAATCAAATCCCCCTGCCGATTGAAATGGTTTCGTTTCTTTGGCAAATTTTCTAAATCTCAAGCTCGATTAGTCTGTTTTCGGTGACAGTGTCGAAACCTAAAAAGTGTGCCCCTTTAACTAAACTTTATGGAACTTTTTTGAATCTTATATAAAGCACATCCAGACATTAAAATTCTAAAGGTCAATCAGAGGGAAGAGAACTTGAATTTTTAGCCGAGCAAAATATTTCTGAGAGGGCGGCATATCACTCAAAAAATTAGTCAAATTAAATTTGTAAATTAAGACAAATCATAGTGCGGAGGGGGGGGGTTAAAGAAATGTGACGTGGTTTTTAGGGGAGGGGTCTGAGAAAAGCGTGACGAAGCGTGATCTGGGGGGACGGGGGGGTCAAAAAATGCTTTTTTTCGCGTGACGTAGTTTATGGACGGTCCCTAAGTCACTTTTTTCAAATTTGGTTACTAAAAGTCACTTTTCCAAAAATTAGTTACTATTTGTCACTTTTTTTGGATTTTTGAGTCTTTCGGTGTTATTTATCTTCTCGACCACAAGGTTAAACGTAATATATTTGACTGTATGACGGTTTAAACGCAAAAACAGCGAGATTACAGTTGATCAAACCCAAAAAATTGTGGAGCTCGCTTCGCTCGCTCATCAAATATTTAACTTAATATTTATAATCAATCCAATTGAAATGAATGTTTTAGTTTTGATTTAAAACGACATCAATTACTTTGCATTCTGAGCTGTGCTCCATAATGGTTTAATTCAATTTCGCTGTAGAAATTTTATGATTGAACCTTTCCTTTGACTGGAAATATCTAAGCCCATATATTGGGCTTAATTACGGCACCGACCTTTAAAATATCTTTAACTACTGAAAATAATTATGAAAATCGATCATGTCTGAAAACATTTCATTTAAAGTGCCCTTATTTTATAGCTTAATTTGCCCTTATTTAGTCACTTTTTGCTTACTATTTTTAAATTTATTAGTCACTTATTCAACTAAAATTGAGCGTATGAGTGATTATCAGCCATGCATAGGGATACTTTTCACTTAACAAAATTACAATAGGGAGCTAACAGCTGGCTAGGGGGAAGAGATAGTCTGACGTCACGCAGCCGCCCTCTGGTTGGCATTTTTGCGCGTAGAATACTGTTTCCAACCGTTAGGGGGATGAAACTCCAGTAAGAGATAGAAGGGTGTGACGTTTCAGGGTCAGAACTGTTAGCTCCCTATATTTCTAATAAAAACAAAATTGTTAAAATTTCTAGCTGGTTTTTATAAATTATGGGGCCAAGGGGGGGCGCCCATCGAGCCACTGCCCCCGGGCGAAAATCTTCTTAATCCGGCCCTGTTTGAAATGGATAAAGGATATATTGGTTGATAAGATAGGCGATAATGGAACTTTTCTTTTCTAATAGGAATTTGATAACTTTGTTTTAATTTATTTCAATCAATCTAAAATAGGAAAACGGATACCTAAAATATTTTTTTTTTTGGTAGGTAGGCCTTATTCCATCAGCCAACTATACTATCCACTCTGCTCTGTGTTCCCCTTGCTTGTCTAGAAAGAAGTTTGTTCTTTTTGAAGGGGGAATAGGTCAGGCCACTCGGAATGGCGAACTTACTGTGTACGGTATACATGTGGAACGAAGAGCAATCTGAAGCTAAAACTGCCTTTGACAGACTGTGATTAATTGCTTTCGATTAGATTTTGACCCAAAGTTTTAGACTCGGGGTAAAGAATATAAATCCTTTTAGGAACACTTCAAGAACTTTAATGCCAAAAGCACTCGCTTCTGCACAAGACCTGACCTCTCTCTCTCTCTAACATTTTTAGGTTCTTTCTGAACTTTTTCAAGGAATAGTTTCATTATTCTATTTAAAATGCATGCGGTGGTTTTGGTTTTTGACCTTCGCGAAGGTTCAAAGCACTTTAGGGAAATAGACTCTAAAAACCAGTTGCTTCTTACCGATTTTTCATAGGCGAAATTCATCAGTAAAAAAATTTAGAAGCATGAGTTAATTAGAAACCAATTAAAAACCTTTTATAGCAGTATGTCTTAATGACTTACGATTAAATGAGCTAGGATCAATCAGAGATTACGTAAAAAGCAATGCATACATGTATTGTTGTCTGGCGCATTGTTAAAAAAGCCATATGCTTCATTCTTCTCTGATTAGTGTTAGCTCTTATTTATTGAAGTCATTAAGCTATGTGGTTATATAAATTGTCCTCAAAATTTTACATCCATTCGAAACGATTTGTATGTACAACTCGACAACAGTCAAAAGATTCGATTATAGCAAATTGCAGAATATATCGAAAATAGCGCTGTGACCGATCAGCCTTAATTCTTTAGCTTTGAGCTGTTGCTACTTGTCTAGTATCCAAAATCTATGCTTATAATTGAAGTACATAAACTAATAATGCATGACGAAAACATTTGCTTCAGAGAAATTTTCAGAAAAGCATCAACCATATAAGTGAACTACCCCTTTAAAAATTCCCCTCAAAAGTCTTTCTATATAACGTTTACTATACAACAAGCAAACTGGGACACCAGAGTCCAGACGCTTACATTTGCTTTTGTCATCCAGAAATATCAACATTTCTAGCGGCGTCCCTGGAGGGACGTTGAGTGCCGTGTCCACCACGCGTCCGTTCTGTCTGACGGCGATGTTTAGGTAGGGTACTGGTGCACGGGCTTCGATATATTCCGTTATGTTTATGTACCTATAACAAACACAAAGGCAATATTAAGTTCAAACGTTCATTATTGTAAAGAAAAATCGAGCAGACAGTTGCTTTTTTGTGTTTTGGTTACTTACTCCGGTTCTTTAAAGTTTTCCGGAAACGTGTTTCTTTTTGTTCTGTTGTCGCTGATGCCCGGTCTGTGGTGACCAGGGACGAAACAAGTTGCCAAAACAACTTCTTTAGCCTGTTGTGGTGGGTGAATTATTATCCTGTGATAATATATGCGGTCCCCCTGTAATGGAAACAACAAAGGATAAACATTAGGATCGACGTATATTTAGTTTATTTTGTTTGAAACAATTGTATATCCATTTCTAAAGTTACAAATAATACCAAAATGAAGGAGAGGGCAGGCAAATACACTTAGCGAGTTCGTTTTCAACCTTGACCTAAAATAAGCATCAGCTTGAATACTTTAAACCCTAAAGGTTGGTAGTGTCTGCTCTGGCAGTACAAAAATTGTGGCTAGGGTATCACGAGGGTAGGTATAAGTTCAGCTAGCTAATTGGACCAAGTCATCTTGCGACTTATTGCCACTTATCTAACGCCTTTACAATGCATAGAGTATATCAAGGACGTTTGTAACGTGACCGCTCGCTCATTGGTGGAAATGTAGTCTTCATAGGTAGCAGCGAATCTGTGATATTGTTGAACGAATGAGGAGCGGATATTAATATGACGCAGTATATTTATTCACTATCTGCAGAAAAACTTCTAAAGGGAGATATTTGAGTCTCTACAGTGCGCAAACGCAGGTGACCTTGGCATGCTAAAGGACTTAATTGTGCTTATTTTCAGAATTGTTTGCTCGTCCTCTATCGGTGGCTCACAATATGCATGGTATTAGAGTGTCATTTAATCTAGAAATTATTAATGACAACGTCAAATAAAGCAAAAATGCGATCAGTCTTAAACGTCATTTCCATCTTCGAACGAGGCCAATTTCAAATTAGAATTTTCTTTTTCCGCTTGGGAATAACTTGTTTTAATCAAAACGCTGTTAACTCGAAATTCAAAGTTCTTTTTAAACGAATGAAAAACTAGTTATACTTTAAGTCATCTTACAAATTAGTGTGCCCCTTTTGCTTAAGAAAAAAGGAAGAAACACTGGCAAACATTAAGTAAAATCTAAACGGATCTCGGAGAGACTGTGCAGGGAAAGAAAATTTCATTTCCTTGTTTAAACACGAGAAAGAGAGTGAAAAGTTCTTATTAATTGCGTGAGTGACATAAAGTACTGGGCCAAAGGGGAATAAGGGAAGGGATCTCGGCCGGAAGGTCCATGCCATGACAGAAGAATCTTCTCTCATCTTTTGTATCACGCGTCGCCCGACCACCAGGAGTCTCAGGGCTACATTGATCTTGCTCTTCCTTCTTTTCAGGATGTTGGAAGTACATAACTGGAAGCTCGAAACATCCTTTCTTCTTCTTTAATTCTTTTCTAAGGTTAAGGAGGAGGATTGTCCCATATGTGGACTAAAAGTCACCAGAGGTTACGCGCGGTTTTGTCATGGTGTGTGAGGTCGAAGCATCTACAAATGCTTTGTTCTTGGCCCTCGCCCTGGGACTGAGGGCTTATGCATCAACCCAAACGGAGCCATACTGGTTAAGGAACTCCTTTTCTGAACCGTAAGAATTAAAACAGTTAAAGATGGAATAAAGAGCTGGTGTTTTACCATGGTTATATACAGTGTGGAAGAGATCAGAGCAACACTTACCTTTGTGGAAAACCCCCAAAACCTCTGACGGACTACTTCACTGCAGTATATTTTCGAGCTCGTATACAGGGTGTGACATGTGTCATTGTATGCAAACGAGAACGTGCAACAAGTGTCATAGTGAATATCGTTTAATGATACGCACTTTGAAACCTTAAAGACCTACGATTAAGCTTAGGAACTAAGGCATCACACTACAAATTAAAGGGCTGTTTGGTAAACCCATCAGCGTAAATGTTCGATGTGCCTACCGTCGTGGTGTAGGCACTCTTCAAGACGATTGTCCATGCCTTGTATTACGTTTTCTAGCATTTGAGGAGTGATTCGTTGAATTGCGCTTCGAAATCTGGCCTTCAAGTCGTCTACATTTAAAGGTTCTGTTGCATACACCTTCCCCTTAACATATCCCCATAAGAAAAAATCAAGTGGGGTTAGGTCAGGGGATCTGGCCACGGAATTGGTCCACCTCTACCCATCCAACGGTTTGGAAAGTGCTCAGTTAGCCATTGGTGAACATTGACCGCCCAATGTGGTGGCGCACCATCCTGCTGGAACCACAGGTCCCGCATCACTGCTAATGGTAATGCGTCAATCGCATCACTAAACTCGTGGCTTTGGCCTACTTTAGATAAGGAATCCATACGAGGTTAAGAAGGTCAGAATTTTCCGCGGCACTGAGAATTCGGCACATTCAATTAAACGTACGCGTCGTTACTAGCAGCTTAGTTCGTATAAACTTTGTAAGTCCTGTGTCGTAGACGAATGGCAGCCAACTCCAACCGAGAAAAATTGGACACCTCAAGCCTTAACGGACGATGACTACCTAAGACGTCAAGACTTCTGTCTTACCATGCGCGAACTAATTGAAGCCGATCCATTGTTCTTAAGAAAGGTTTTTTTTTCTGAAGAGGCGACATTACCATCAAATTCGATGGAAGATAAATGTTTGGTGTGGCATTCTGGGGAACAGAATCATCGGACCTTTCTTCTTCGAGGACAACATTACTGGTGACAGGTATTTGCACTTCCTGCGCCACGAGTTTAGTGATGCGATAGACGCCTTACCATTAGCAGTGATGCGGGACCTGTGGTTCCAGCAGGATGGTGCGCCACCACATTGGGCGGTCAAGCTAACTGAGCACTTTCCAAACCGTTGGATCGGTAGAGGTGGACCAATTCCGTGGCCAGCAAGATCCCCTGACCTAACCCCACTTGATTTCTTCTTATGGGGATATGTTAAGGGGAAGGTGTTTGCAACAGAACCTTTAAATGTAGACGACTTGAAGGCCAGAATTCGAAGCGCAATTGAACGAATCATTCTTCAAATGCTAGAAAGCGTAATCCAAGGCATGGACAATCGTCTTGAAGAGTGCCTACACCACGACGGTAGGCACATCGAACATTTACGCTGATGGGTTTACCAAACAGCCCATTAATTTGTAGTGTGATGCCTAAGTTCCTAAGCTTAATCGTAGGTCTTTAACGTTTCAAAGTGCGTATCATTAAACGATATTCACTATGATACTTGTTGCACGTTCTCCTTTGCATACAATGACACATGTCACACCCTGTATACGAGCTCGAAAATGTACTGCAGTGAAGTAGTCCGTCAGGGGTTTTGGGGGTTTTCCACAAAGGTAGGTGTAGATCTCTTCCACACTGTATAATTATGCTCTAAATTAATCATTTTGATTAGGACGGTAATTAGCGACCCATCTCTAGCCCCAACAAAGGTCATGGGGAAAAAAATTAATAAGTAATATTATAGTTTAGTAATGGCAATATAGTTTTGGATTAATTCCATTCATAGGTCTTGTCTATTACACCATGATTTGAGGATCTGAAATGTTTAATTTATATTAACCCTAACCAGAGTGGCGCTGGTTACCAGAACCGACCTTTTATACCCTCAGGAATTGACTATTTCGATGTAAAAAAGGGATAGGCAACCCTCAGTATCGGAACATCGAAGGGGTTGATCCCTCCTTGTCTATGGGCACTCTCATCATCCCCCAAGCCTTCAGCGCAGGCGCGAAAAAGCAGGATGGAGGCAAAGTTTTTACCCCCGTGTCTTTCACTCTTAGTTGCATCGAAGTGGTCTATTCTGTATCCAACGCTCCTTCGTTTCTGTTCAGAGTGAATTACCGGAAAACATTTCAATCTTCTTTAGCGTTTTACAGTTTACTACAACTTATGAAGGTCTAACGTTTATAGCGATGCTTCGCAATGTTGAGGTGGTTTGGCGGCTATCTTTTGCTTCTATCTTATGAGGACTCGGAGGCTAACGCGTGTTTTGCTTAACGTCCCTCGACCTTTCCACCCTTCTTTTTTTGAGCTCACCATACTGAGTGTGCATGCTCTCTAAGAAATGGTTTTAATTAAATTCGCCGTACGTCGGAATGACATTCCCGCTTTTCTAAGAATCCCATTTTATATCCCTTAAAAAGCTGAGACAATTAAAGAAGAAATAGCTAGAGAGCACGCCCTTGCCAGATCACATCCCTAAAAAGGAATTTACAGACTTTTTGGGGTAAATGTTCTACGTTTTTAGATAGCAGTGTTAGACTAATATATAGCTGGTTTGGTGTTGAAGTAGTGCATGCGGTAGGCTTCGAAAAAGAGCTATCATAATATAAAATTTTATTTTACGGTATAACGAGATGTTCATCACGTCACAAGAGCTATGACGCAGTAATCTCGAATATCTCATATTTCTCAGAGTCATAGCTTATCATACGTGGATAACTCCGCTGTTGTTAAAGGGCACCACCAGATGCTTGCGGAAGCTCTATGCTTACATGCATAAACGGTGGGGATCTATCCACTTCTTGGAAAACTACCTCGACAGCAAGTCTCTGTTTGCGCCCGTTAAGGTTCGATTCTACTGTCCATACACGGCAAGAAGAAAGAGAATTTTAATGCAGTGTTTTGCTTTAAATCAATCGAAAGGCATTCGCTATTCAGAAGGGCCCGAAAGACTATTCCCAGAATCCCTTACAGTGTATGTTTTTAGAGTGGTCGGATCAAAGTTAACGAATATTCGCTACGATGTGTCTGTCTTCCCACAATAATTCAATGCTTGTCAGAGATCTCGGCCAAGTTCAAAGATTCTTAACGTAGAAACGCCACACGATCTTTAACCTATTTCTCTATGTTGAGCTCTTACTTATGAAGTGTTCTAAGCAACACGAGGTGATAGCATAGTTTACCTGTATTTTAAGTTGTTTGGACAACACTACTTCATGACATTGAACACTGAGCTCTCCTATAGTGAGCTTATGCAAAAGCTTCTTTTGCACATCCTTGAACGTTGTAAATGGTATTCAGTTTCTTTGCCATACCATCTTGTTTCAATTTCTTATTTTTCTAGTTCCGTGTTCTTCTATTACTTTTGAGGAAAGATCTATTTGGCCTACCAGTTGGGATTTCCGACGCTTATATGACTTGGGAGTTAACGTGTCAATGGTTGGCCCTATTTTATTTTTTAGGTTAACGTTATTTTTAGTTCGTGGGGGCTCGAGTCTTTGGGGAGAAAACGAGCGAGAGGCAACTATTAGCTTCCAGCGTTAAGGGATTTTATTTCGTTACGCCACAGAAGAGTGTTCGATAAGATTTTGGTTTTCTTTCTCGAGAGAGGGTTCAAATGCTATGGTTACGCCAGCTAGTCGCGGTTCCGATCAGAGGGGGTGGAGATTCGCCTATTTTCCGATTAAAGGGTGTCAAACGAGGCCTAATCCTTTAGAACACTCGTCAACGGACCAATAATTAGAAGTTCTTATTTGTACGCCTTGAAATAAACGACGTCCCCAAATATCCGTTGATAACACAGAAGTGTTTAATTTAGGCTTCAATACTTGAAGATGGAGCTATAACGTCATAATGGTGTTGGTGGATGGAAAGACCCGTAATTCGCGACTGTCCGCTCCATGGAGCGTCTCGCGTGCGACACCGTAACTATAGCAACAGGACAACGTCAATAACGGTGTCGTTATCTTCGAGACGCAGCCGTAGATTATTTAAAACGCAAATTTTATAACATATTCTTCACTAAATATGAAACAAATGCCTTCTTTTTCATATTCTCTTTGAAAAATGTGTCTATCCAAAATTTGACGAGTGGTAATGTTTTTGTAAGCAGAATGGGGTAATAGAAGAAGGATGATACTCTGTATCCTCTTAATACTTTAGTTGTGTAACATGATTCTTCCCAGGCTCACCCCTTTTGTTTACTTCTCTGTTCATCAAACTTCAGACGGGCATCGCACCTTGGGGTGAATTCCATACCTGTTTGGTACTAAATCCTCAGCAGTCAACCCACAAACCTTGATTGTCTTAACGTGGGACAAAAATCCACAAGCATGCCTTGGCAAATAGTTAAACGCTAATAGAGTAATGACGAGGGAACTATTTATCGCGTATGTGATTCAGTTTAGTAACCTTGCTCCAATTGTAATGATGTTGGGAAGAATCGTGCTACAATTACCCCACTTTGTGGTACACATCTCTCGATGAGAAGTATTATAAACTTTTGTTATAAGTCGCAACAAATATCGGTCATCGCGACGTTTGTTGCGACTTTGCCACCAACAGCCACCTATTTACTTCACTGATATTTTATTTTAGTAATAGATGCAATTTACTCTTGAAATCCCTGGTGTTTATTGTATGAACTGCATCGTCTGTATTCCATAGATTCTCGGAACCCCTCCCACTCGGACATTTTCCAAATGACCCCATTTTTTGGGGATGCGGAGCATTAAAAGAAGCAAAAGATTTTCATCTCACCGTCATTTTATTTTCCATTTTGAACATGCCACACTGATAGATATTGTCCAAAGGCAAGTTGAAAATGACTTTTCCCTCCTGGCCCTCGGGCTTGCAACCTAATCGATGAAACCAGAAAAAAAGAGTCAGTCGGATCAACAAAAATAAATAAAATACTGAAAAAGATTTTTTCGCGATGTGAAAATGTTTGCGGCAAGAATGGGAGAAACGTAGTGTGGGTTAGCTATTCAAGTTCAATGATACGGTAAATGACATGCAGGGAAAATATAGCAAGAATAGAAAGTAAACCTTTGCCAAGGTTTATAAAAAGGCACCTTAAATCCGATTATTGAAGAACTAGGCCTATCCTGTTTTTTATTTGTTTTTCATCGACAAATCTTATGGACTTATTTGTGTTTTTTAAGGATATAGTCTTAAATTAATTTTATCAAAATTAATTTGTTGGAGTGACAAGGTTAAAAAAAGGTAATATTAACAAATATTTATGATAAATCGGAACTAGAAACCGGAAGTAAAGGTCGGGGCGCGTTTTTAAGCTAAAGTTTCTACTGCTTTTCCTATTTTTATGTTTTGATACTAGTGCTTGCAAATGCAGCTATTAAATTGGTGTGAATAAATTATACCTAGTGTTCTCAATTAGGCATTTTTAAACATATCATAAATTTTCTTAAAAAAATCCTTTCGTTAATAAACCAATAAAAAGAACAGTTTAACAATTGAATTCGATTAATATAACCACCCTCTATTGCTGTATATAGATAGCGAAAGGAATTGTGCAAAATCACATATCTTGATTGAAATATTGAGGTTAATACCGTCTGTATATAACATAGGAGAATCTTTGCTAAGATCTGTTGGAAATTCGTAATGTTATTTTATCTGATTTCAATAAATAGGCGGTATAATATTACGCCTTAAATTACTATAGGGTAATCATAATTTCTCTGCAAAAAAATTAGCAAAATTGTAAATACAAACCTGGATAATCTTTGAGGTTTTCTAGGTATACTTGAGTATCTGTGTCGTTCAGTGTTAACGTCACCCTCATGGAATCGCTTGAACACGCAACGTCATATTCAACTGTAAAATAAAACAGAACATAAAATATAACAAACGTCCAACAAGATACATTTTAAAACAAATTAGCAGTTAAACTTGTAACATTTATACAATAATGTGATTGGTTTATTTGATTAAACAGCAGAAATACCTAAGAAAACCCTCTGCAGCAATGTACAAAATAGTAATCCAACCGTCATCACTGTTCAAAAATGCGAAGCTAATTTCATAACGTTTAGTTTCTCCGTAAGATATGTTCTATAAGTTTGTCACGGGTTAGTGAGAGCTTGTCATGAAGTTACGTAGGTGAAACGTCATAGATTCTCGTAAAGCGACGCCAGGTGAGGCACAGACTGAATAGGAAAATGAACTGCAAAACCGAGTGTAGTCAATTCTCGCGTCCAGCTCTCAGTAAGTCGCTAGCATAGGATAGGTAGTGTCATACTTATGCAACATATCTTATAAACTTATGAGGTTTCACTAATATTTTCCTAATTAGCAATGTAAACTTTCATAAACTTTTGAATGGAGTGTTTTACTTCAAACTTTAATTTTCCTGGCATTTGTTAAGCTACCCTCTAAAAATTAATTTCTCGCAACACTTGAGGCCTTTGCCTTGATTAATTTAATTTATTTAATTTAATTCGGTTTAGTCTGGAGTAAGATTGTACTGTACATCTTTCTATGACCAGTGGCGATAAAATGTAGCCTTTTCATTAATTTAAAACACACTGTTATTGAAACAAAAATTTAATTTGCTTGAAAACTCTCTTCCAACTAGCAGCTTGCCATTTAAGGGACGTTATAGTTTTCGATATCTTATTGTCTCTCTCTATTAATCCTTCTCGGACCATTTAACGGTCGCGGGATATTTATCTTTGGCCTATAAAAGGAACTGGATGATAGGATTTGAACCATTAAAGGCGGTATATAAGCCTAAATTTCAGTCGAAGCCAACGGCCTTGTTTGTTTATCTTGGTTTCGGTAAAGTTTCAACGAGTTCCGGTTATTATCCCTGCCGCTTTCTGTAAATAGGTCAAAACTTGATTTGCATAATTTCGAACTTTATACCGCGCCCATGCCTAGAATACTAATTGAATAGAATACTGTCGATATTGAAAACCAAATTTATGCGAGAGCGTCGCGATGCTACGGATGAAACGAATTTACTGGACATAAAAAGAAAAGCTAGGTTTTCAGAAGTTTATAATTAAAATATGGTGGCTTCACTAATTCGTTTCTAATTAGTTTGCAGATGGAGTTTACCATATTTTAAAATAATTTTTGGAGATATCGATCCCCTTATCGCCAATTTTAGACGAGTTCAAAGGAGGTTGTTTTACTTTACTTTGTTCTTTATTGCATTATACTTATTTTAGAATTACTATTTTTTCTGTAAAATAATTAGCAAAGTGATTTAAGGTTTTTGGTATATTATAAAGTGTACGGTACTTCTTAGGAATAATTCCAATTTAAAGGAATACGGACACTAAAGATTAGAAGCTGGGTTTTTAAACATGAAGGCTGGATCCGTGTATATATGAACACGTAAGTTCATAAGATATGTTCTATAAGTTAGTCACTGGTTACTGAGAACTTGTCATGAAGTGACGTAGGTGAAACGTCATAGACTCTCGTAAAGCGACGCCAGGTGAGGCGCTGTCAAAGACTTAGTACAGACTGAATAAGAAGATGGACTGCAAAACAGAGTGTAGTCAGTTCTCGTTTGTCGTACTCGACCTAGCTCTCACTAAGTCTCTAGCATTACGAAGTATAGGAAGTTACATACTTATGAAACAGATCTTATAAACATATGATGAAAGGAAATTCAAATTGAGTGTAGCCAAGGGATTTTTTGTAGCTAATCGCTTTTTTGAACTATTATTTTAAGGTTAAAACATTTTAAGGGCATCAAAAAGTCGATATTCAAATTCTAAGCATCTAAATACGTAAAAATGCATCTCAATGTTTATATCTAGGTGCATTTCTTTTTTCTAGGAAAAGCATTACACTTCGTGTTCCAATACGCACTGCACTAGCCTAGTAGACTTCTTACACCATCTCAACGTAATGAAATCTGAATATTTTATCCATCTCGGTGCCCTCTCAATCTGAATATCACTTATTCCCGGAAATGTAGGAGCAGTAGGACTGACTCTTGAAGTAGAGTAGAGTAGAGAGGTGGGCTAAATCACACTCGGCGAGGATATAAGAGCCTATCTGAAGTCTAGAGGGCTTCGCGTTAGCGAGTTGATGGCGCCCAGGGATTCGGGAAAAAAGGTAAAATAGCGCGCGCCAGGAGTGGAATAAGGTTATAGGGGAAGGGGGTCCGCGGAGAATGTATGAAGGGAAGGACCTTCGCGCAATGACATATCGACCGGGGGCCCTTGATCTCATCTCGCGTCTACGCCACATGCAAAAATGCTTCGCGTATATATGAGCTGCTTCTCTTCACTGACGGACGGGTCAATGTGTAGGCAGTAATGCCAGTAATAAGAAAACGGAATGCGCCCATGGCTTTTAAATTCTTACAGTAGATCTCTCTTCTGGAGCTTTTTCAAAGGGAGACTTAAGTGACACGAGAATTGCTTTTGTTGTAGTTGCTAGAACGTAATCGAATTTATTTCAGTAGATGAGAAATTTCAGTACAGAACGATTTAGTGTTATAAATATAAACAAAATTGCGAGGTTTGAAATAATGCCAACAAAGGTCATAGAGCTATTTTGTTATTTCAAAAGTTAATTTACAAAAATTGAGCGAAAAACGTTTTCGTCAACGTGAAACGTCCTAAAAGTTTGACACTGAAAATTTCTCAAATACTTGTACGTGTACCTGTTAAACCTAATTTGAATATGAAAATTGAAATGTATATGCATGATTTTCGTCCTGTTATACTTGAAAGATGACGTTTTTTTAAAGTGTTCAATTGAACATCTTTCTGTTGACATATTTTTAGCCTTGCGTTAAGAAAGCCATGAATTGGTGACTTTTCATTATATACGGATAGCTCTTCTTGCACAAGGACCGTATTGATTATGTTCAGGGTATTTTGACAGAATCATGGTAAAATATTACGTCACCTCTGTAGAACCTTGAGCAATTCGTAACTACTTCAATATTTCCAATCATTTTCTTACAAACTAGGTCTATATATAATCCAAGTATTCCTTTAAAAAAAGAAATCCGTATAAAAACTTAGTTCGTTAAGTCTAACGGATAACGCCCATACCATATCATAGTTTAACTATACGCAGTTGGTTCATGCCACGTAGTTGAATTGATTGCTAAGCTGAAGTGGGTAGAATTCACCAAAATCAAATCCCACTACTAACGAAACCTTTAATACTAGTGACGTCCTTCATTTGATTCATCTTTTCAGAGTGAACCAGGGGTCGTTTAAAAAGAGTAAGACCAAAAAAAGTACCTCATTGGCGTCATAGGTTGCAAAGGTAGGCACAGAAGATAGAAAAAAATATGACCACACCTTAAATAACTCCAAAGTAATTGAGGGACATAAAAAAGGAGATTCGAGTTGTCTGCGATAGGAGGTCCAAGAGGAAAAAACCTCTTGCTTTCGACAGGTTCATTAGAGAATAGATTTTTTCCGTCATACTTGAGTTCGTTCTTTTTTCTTTTTTTTTTTTAAGTTTGCGGCTGTCTTTGACTCGACTCCATATAGGCAGGGATCGTTTTTTAGAACGTGTCGTTATTAGCTGGGTCGAAGTTTGAACATCATCAACAGCGTTAATTTGAATCTTTCAGGTATAAGGGTCGAACAAATTGAGAGGTTTATGTAGAGGTTGAAGGATCGATTTCCTACAATATAGTTTGAGGAGCTAAGGGAATTTCATCAGGTGCATATTTAAGGAGTCGGTGTTTCCTCAATTGAGAATGGTTATGTAACTAAAGTTAAGGTGTTGAATCGAGAAAGGTCATATAAACCAGAAAAGTTAAAATAATCTCATTATAAAGAGTTTCGTATAAAAGTTAAATCGCAAGGGGTTAGAGTGTAGAAAAAGCTTGAGTAACTTATTGCGTTCACCGAGTGCGGAGAAAGGTCAAACTACTCAAATTACTTGGGAAGTTGGGTAAAGGTCAAAAGTAAACCTCACTTGAGATGCTGTGTCAGAAAGGTCAGAAAACTTGAACTTTTGGTTCAAAAAGTAAGGTTCGAAGGATGTTTCAAGAGCGTGCTCAATAAATAATCTTATTAATCAGAGCAATTAAATTGAATCTAATATAGGTAGTCCAAAATAATAATTTGTCCTTTTGCAAAGAAGGTTATAATTACTTAATTAGAGCTGAACGAGGTTTTTGAATGCTAGAGGTGTTGGCTCGACTCGAGTCCTACCAATTCGTAGAACTCAAGAACATGTCAAAGGCCTATATTTCAAAAGCACTGCTTGAGCAAAAAAATAACCGTAGCGAATGTAATATTCCCACCTGACAGAGATGAAATTAGATTCCATGTAAACGTCTTTTACTCTTTTGAATGGGTTCTAGAGCTGTTGCTTGCTACTGTTGCCCACTTAAGGTTACAACGTTGAAAGTGAACCTAGATCAGTCGTGTTTACGTCTTGTTAAGATATATTTTTGAATGAGATAAGATCGGGAGTGGTTTGAAAGTACTCTTGAAAATAAATCTAAAACTAAAAAATATATACCTATGTTTTGAAATTGGATCAGTGCTCGAATAGCAAACTTTCTAAGGGGATTTCTCCAAAGGAAATATCGCTTTTCCACGGACCCCTGACATCTCTCTCCAAAAATATTTGATGGGGAAAAAAGAGGTCGAAGATACGTCTACCACAGACGCCAGTTGTGAAGGAACCGCTATGTAGTAACGTTAGCCTTTGGCTACTCATTACAGGAGATCTCTAGGACTAGGCATAGCTCCAGGCCAATATCATGCAGCCTCTGTATGCCCTTCCAGCCCTAGCTCAGCCCGAGAAAGAAATAAAACGAAGTTTTCTAAGATGCTCTTCTACAATTTTTACAAGGATTTCGGGTAGTTCTGAAGCAGTTTTTAAAGTATTTTTGCTTTAGAGTTGTTAACAAAAGCAAATATAACCTTTTCTCATCATGAAAATTATTTGTAATCAGAAGGGTATTTTGCATAATTTAGTTAGGAAATTCAGTAATTAGTAATTAAGAATCATCGTGTCAAGCGGGTAAGAAATAAAAAATGCAAAGTCATTAATTTAAACCAAACCATGGATAGGATATAGTGACCAAAAAAAATAAATTTGCATAAATTAAAAAAATTAAGAAATTGACCGGAAAACTTGTACCAAACTTCTGCTCTAGGCGCTAAATGTTTCAAATTGAGGCCAGATCGACCAATTTAAATTCGATATTAGGATTAATTACAACAAGTTCTTGTGAAATTTAATCTCAAAGAAATAATAGGGTGTAAATATAAAAAAGTTTTGTTATATCTTTGATATTACGTTAATGGAAATTTCAGAGATGGACAAAAGTATAATTCTCACTATGAATCGTTACAATTAATTAGTAGTAGTTATTTATTAATAGATATAAATAACAGTTAGCACGGTAATTATTACGTAAATTTATAATTCTATAGACGATTCACGTCATTTTCTCTCTTTGCCAAAACGAATTCACTTTTGACGTAAAAGTCAAGATGTTATGTTTGACATTTTCGTGATAATCTACTATACAGTCGGTACTTATTTTACGCCAGGCTTCCCCCATTTCTTCTAGGGCGAAGCGCGAGATCTTGATGTTTCGCATCTCCTTGGGGAAATACTCGCAAAAAACTCCGTGTTCCGTTAACCAAAAAAAAAAGAAAAAAGATGTGGCGTAAAAGGAGAATAAAGAAGTAAGAGCCTATTGCCCAGAAAGTGAGTGAAAGGATCGAGACTCTCTCCAGAATTAACGCGTAGAAGATGGCGTAAAAGAGTAGGCTATATATACGTTTTCAGAACGCTTTTACTTAACGTAAATGACTGGATTGCCCCTAGCCCCCTAACTAAACGAATGAAACTAGTTGAAAAAGAATATTGGACGTACATACGGGATATCAAATTACATGTGTAGAAAGAAAG
The DNA here is from genome assembly GCA_019434445.1 of Phalangium opilio. NCBI lineage: Eukaryota > Metazoa > Arthropoda > Arachnida > Opiliones > Phalangiidae > Phalangium > Phalangium opilio. The sequence continues at coordinate 21,866 of JAEQBA010002028.1, read as the reverse complement.
GTTCGATAAGAGGGAACCTCTAAACTATTGTTTCGGTTATACCAAGAAGCGATATCTAGTTTACTAGGGAAGGTTTAATTCGCCACATTTCTAGCTTTATCTTCAGTCCAAACGTAGGTCCGGAGTAAATCCCCGCCTCTAAATTACAACCAGCATCTCATTCGTTCTTGAATTTTCCGACTTAGGAGATTTCGAAATAGCCCGGCCTCCTTTTATGTCCCCCCCCCTTGTATTTTGAAAGGGGGACTGGGACTATGGCGCGCGAATACTTAGGCATCTTATACCTTCTCCCTAGTAAACTAGATATCGCTTCTTGGTTATACCAAAAGTTCATTGACAAAACAAAAAGTATACTTCATCTAAGCTTCCTCGCTATGTGTAATATGAGAGACCCCCCTTTACCTCTCAGAATATTGTCAACCCCCTTCACGACCGTTGCTCAAGGAACATGCGTGAATAGACTACTAAAGTATCAGATGTCAGCTCTAGTATCAAGGATTAACGTTTGGATCGCCACCATAGTACTATTTTATATAAACTTTTCACCCCCTTCCAAAAAAACCCTCTTCTCTGATTGGTTGGTGGTTGAGAAGAGGGTCACGTGGTTCTCAAGGCTGGGAAAACTGTGAACAATATATAAACTTTCGGTTTTACCTTAGAAAAGGGGTCGCTTTTGAGCTCGAATATCATTTCATAGCGCTCTTATGTGAGTACGAATTAACTGTAGTGGTACCAATTATGTAATATGTACTTTTCGGCGTATTATCAGATTACCGAACTACTTTCTTTTGTGTACAGCGCAACAATGAAGAACGTATATACAAAGCATTGTGAAACAGAACTATATCACGCACTCAACGTTAATTAAAGAGCGACGTCGCTAGACACTGTACTCGCTGCAGTGATATACCAGTATAGCCTTTTATTTTAATTCCCTGGCATGTTAAATCCTCTTTAATACGAGGTTCCGAAAGTTTCCTGCAAGATGAAAAGTATTTCGCCTGGAGTTTGTGCGTGGCGGCACTTTACTGTGTTAGACCAATCAAATTAAGTTTATTCCTATATATATATATATATATATATGCCCGAGTAATACTTGTACCGTAACCAAAAACTAAAGTTTTCTTATATCCACCCGGGAATTAGGAGCCCATTGCTGATGCAACAAGAGACCTTGCCTGGAGTAACTAACCGCCGGAGTTTTGTAGTAACTACATACAGTAAAACACGGACTTTTTCCTTGTCCATAGCAGATTTTTGAGCAGTTTCTCTGCCTTTTACTTTTAAACGGATACTACAGGCTAGAATTCTTTCTTTTTTAATCGAAAGAGCGTATATAATAATGATTATATCAATTGGGATCATGTTTCTATTTGCAATATTAAAGATGAAACGCTAGCAATTAGGTGTCCGTAATGGATACCTCACGTTAGGTTTTCCCGCGAAGCACTGGGACTATCCCTATTGGACGAATCCGTCAGATGGCGTCCCATGAGGATACTCCACAGAGTTTCGCGTGGAAGCCCAACGTGTAGTGTCCATTACGGGACCTTAATTGCTTGCGTATCTTCTTTAATATTAAAGAAATTGTTCCAATTGATATATTCGATTAAAAAATAAAATAAATTCAAGAATGAAGTATCCCTTTAGGAGCTTAAAATATTTAATCTACGACACTGTCTGTCAGAGCCAAAAATTGGGCGAGATTGTTGATTTGGAAGTAAAATTGTAGGCGCCTAAAGATAGGACACGTCATTTATTATATAGGGTATTTTAGACTGATAGTTTGATCGCCACTTGGATGAGCATAAACATCGAGGTGAAGCTGCAGTCATATCTGACATAATTGCGAAAGATTCTAAGTTCTCATACATATTTTAACAAAAAATCCTTGACCCTTTTTTCGTCCAAGACCAAGGGTAATTTTGCAAAGAGACTGTTTTTCTTCTAACCCCAAGCAAGAGGATATGGAGCGGCACCCGCATCCCCAAAACTTGTAAATAGGCAAGACGTTTCTCGTTAAACCCTTCACGTAGCGTAGGGTGATAATATTTTAGAGGGTGATGTCGCCTCGCATTCCAGAGTGAAGAAGTTTCTTTCTTAGAAACTAAGGTCCCAAACCTATATAGCTGATGAGACACGCGCAAGAAATAACTCTTTATTCGCGTAAACTTTATTTACTCCGTGCTTGTAACTTATTTTATCATCCGGCTCTAGTACGAAAGAAACATAAGAGAAGATTACGTAAAAACTGGGACGCGAAGCGACCATTTTTAGAAACTTATTCCATAGATGAGTAAAGTTTGTTTACAGGAAGACCTAGTTCATTCATTAGCCTGTGGCGAGAGTTCGTAGAAACAATTGATGCAATATCTATTGTAAGAAGTTTCTTAAACGCCATTATCGTACCGAGAACTTGTTAATTACCTCAGAAATCACCTTATTTGAACCGTTAGACCTTATTAGTTCCCTCAAATACCACCTTATTTGAACCGTTAGACCTTATTAGTTCCCTCAAATACCACCTTATTTGAACCGTTAGACCTTATTAGTTCCCTCAAATACCACCTTATTTGAACCGTTAGACCTTATTAGTTCCCTCAAATACCACCTTATTTTAACAATTAGACCTTATTAATTCCCTCAAATACCACCTAATTTTAACAATTAGAACTTATTAATTCCCTCAAATACCACCTAATTTTAACAATTAGAACTTATTGTAACAATATTTTATGGACTGTCCCTTAAACTGGCACTCTCCCTTTATTTTTCTAACCTACCTGGCTGGTGGTTTTAAAAAATTCTACCCATGACGTCAAGGATGACGTCGACGAAAAACCCGAACAACGTAAACATCGTGAAGATGGACCCACGAGTGGTCCACGTGTTTGTGCGCGAAAATAATAACGCGCTCGCGCTATATAAAGGGTCCCCGACCTTTGTTAACTCTCTCTCTGACTTTCACCTTGGTCCTACCTGGTCGACTTTCTGTCGCTGCAGCCCTCGGGCTCGACGCCCTCGGGCGTGGACCCTTCGGGGCCACGCCGCGGTTTATATCGTGAAGTCCCCGGACTTAAACTTAACAACGCGCCGGTTACCTGGACGATCTACAATTTCGCGCCGGACGCTTTTGTGCGGGTTTCAACTCATCAATTCATTCGTAAATATAAACTCGATAAACTATTTTAATTTAAATTAAACCCAGCCAGGGTTACTATATTATTTTTATTTAAATCATTAAAACTATTATTATTTTTATCTTATTTCAATGACGACAGTTTAATATGTTTTAAAAGCAGTAAGCTTTATTTTATTATTATTATTTTCAAATATTTCCCCTAGACATTAATACGAACCAATTTATAAAGTTTCAATATCTTAAGTTCATACTTATTTAAGATATCTATCATTATTCTATATTATTTATAAAAACTGTCTCATTATTAATTCCCTCAAATACCACCTTATTTTAACAATTAGACCTTACTAATTTCCTCAAAAATCCTCATATTTGAACCATTACACCTTACTAATTTCCTCAAAAACCCTCATATTTGAACCATTACACCTTACTAATTTCCTCAAAAACCCTCATATTTGAACCATTACACCTTACTAATTTCATCAAAAACCCTCATATTTGAACCATTACACCTTACTAATTCCCTCAAAAACCCTCATATTTGAACCATTACACCTTACTAATTCCCTCAAAAACCCTCATATTTGAACCATTACACCTTACTAATTCCCTCAAAAACCCTCATTTGAACCATTACACCTTACTAATTCCCTCAAAAACCCTCATATTTGAACCATTACACCTTACTAATTCCCTCAAAAACCCTCATATTTGAACCATTACACCTTACTAATTCCCTCAAAAACCCTCATATTTGAACCATTACACCTTACTAATTCCCTCAAAAACCCTCATATTTGAACCATTACACCTTACTAATTCCCTCAAAAACCCTCATATTTGAACCATTACACCTTACTAATTCCCTCAAAAACCCTCATATTTGAACCATTACACCTTACTAATTCCCTCAAAAACCCTCATATTTGAACCATTACACCTTACTAATTCCCTCAAAAACCCTCATATTTGAACCATTACACCTTACTAATTCCCTCAAAAACCACCATATTTGAACCATTACACCTTACTAATTCCCTGGACAACTAGCATATTTGAACCATTACACCTTACTAATTCCCTCAAAAACTAGCATATTTGAACCATTACACCTTACTAATTCCCTCAAAAACCACCTTTTTACCATTATTAGTAAAATAATTAATCAAAGATGATGAATTGAAAGTGCCATGGTTTTTATAAATGTTTTAAATTTTTTTAAATCCATGTAAAATTCCTTGTGTAAGAAAGAAAAACCTCCTTACACCCAGTAAATGCGAAACAATGAGGGTAATTTACATAAGAAACATAAGCGTGTACGCCATAATGGACATTACAATACTTCCATGGCTGAGTTTATGAACTTATGATAGATAATCAATTTTAATTTTCAAAATAAAAGCTTCTCCTCCCCACCCATATAACCCAGTACCTGTAAATCTTTAATACTTGCCAGCGTCACACAAGCTTAAAGCACCCATCTAGCTAAATTCAAGCTTTGTCATAAACTGATAAGAAAAGCGATTATTTTCGAGCTTTTTAACTCTTTTGAAAAAAAAAGTAAAAAGAGTTTATGCTCTTCGTTTTAGTCTAGAATATGAATTTTTCCTTTTTTCTTTTCTGATGGCGTTTTATTAATGGACTTGTCAACTAAATCGTGGCAGAGTGCGCCTATGGAGAATTATAGGCGCCGATATCAGCTCTTTATTTTTTTTCTACCAACCTTTTCTAGTCTCTTTTATAAGTCGATTGAGCTTCCGTTATTTTTTATTTCCTTCTTCTTTTTCTGGCACTCTCCCTTTATTTTTCTAACCTACCTGGCTGGTGGTTTTAAAAAATTCTACCCATGACGTCAAGGATGACGTCGACGAAAAACCCGAACAACGTAAACATCGTGAAGATGGACCCACGAGTGGTCCACGTGTTTGTGCGCGAAAATAATAACGCGCTCGCGCTATATAAAGGGTCCCCGACCTTTGTTAACTCTCTCTCTGACTTTCACCTTGGTCCTACCTGGTCGACTTTCTGTCGCTGCAGCCCTCGGGCTCGACGCCCTCGGGCGTGGACCCTTCGGGGCCACGCCGCGGTTTATATCGTGAAGTCCCCGGACTTAAACTTAACAACGCGCCGGTTACCTGGACGATCTACAATTTCGCGCCGGACGCTTTTGTGCGGGTTTCAACTCATCAATTCATTCGTAAATATAAACTCGATAAACTATTTTAATTTAAATTAAACCCAGCCAGGGTTACTATATTATTTTTATTTAAATCATTAAAACTATTATTATTTTTATCTTATTTCAATGACGACAGTTTAATATGTTTTAAAAGCAGTAAGCTTTATTTTATTATTATTATTTTCAAATATTTCCCCTAGACATTAATACGAACCAATTTAATAAAGTTTCAATATCTTAAGTTCATACTTATTTAAGATATCTATCATTATTCTATATTATTTATAAAAACTGTCTCATTTTGGGGGTCCGTCCGGGATCGATTCCCTAGAACCACTCGCACTATTTAAACTTGTTATTAAGGCTATGTGCCCATGATTAGTAATTTTCTTTGTTTAAGTCCTTTAGTTAAAAATGGACGATTTTTTTTGTTAATATATTGGTTGCAATATGGCCATAAGTTATTTAGTTGCAATTTTTATGATCCCTAGTTTTTGAGGTAAAATATGCCTAAATGTATTGTTAAAAGGGTTCTAGTAAGGCAGAACTCATTTCTGTTTTTAGATTTAAATTAATCACGCTAGTAAAAATGTTTTTAGTTAATGTTCACATTAATATTAATTGTGTTAAATTTTCTTTATGTTATTTAAAGTTCGATTTTTTTTGAAATAACGTTTTTTAGTGTTGGTCACGCTCTTCTCAGTTAACGTATTTTGCTCGTTGAGATTTGAATACCCTAATTTTTGGTCGAGGAAAGGGCTATTTTATTTTGTTAGAAAGGGGGCATGAATAAATTAGTCACCAGTACCGCCAGAGAAAATGGTTAGGCCTAGCTAGCCGCTCAACGAGGTTCAAAATTTTCCATACAATTATTTTTCCAAGTTCAGTACCACCCGGAGTTAGGTTTTATAGAGTGATGGTGGACGCATTGTCACCCTAAGCCGTTGAACTCAACTCGCCCCGCTGGTCCGTGCGAGGAAGGGTTTTTCCATTCGGCTCCTAAATTTTTTTTCTTGGTGTTTGCCGAATTTTTTCTTTATAGATGTCCATAATATGGAGTTTTCTAAGTTAAAATATTTTGTAATTTTTAGTTAGCCTCTGACCATCCCGTTTAGTTATTTTACCTTTAGCACTATAATTTTCGATGGATATAATTCCAGTTCAAATTTTTAGCCTTTAGTTTTTCCCATGATGGTTTTTCATTAACTCATTGTTCTGACCTCAAGCTTTTATCTCAGGAGCGTGTATACCTCTGTACAGACCCATCGCAGTAGGCAGGCATAGATATGATAATCAAAAATTTGGGTTAAATAATTTTTTGTTGTTCTAGAGTACTTTAAGTAGTAACCTCTTAGTGTTTATTTATTTGTCAGGGTTAATTATTAGGCAATGCTTTAGTCTAAACGAGCATCCCACTATTTCCCTTAATTTTTCCGCCTGTGCCAACACGGGTTGTGAGTTTATTTTTTTTGATCCTAAGTTAATCTTTGAAGCCCGTTATTATGCGTGACCACCTCTTTAACGTTGGCCAAGTTCCTTAGTGATATATTTGTTTTCAATTGGCCATTGAATAACTTTTGGGTAGGGAACCCACATGTTTTTGTTTAGAGGAGGGACCTCTAGTATATTTTAAACCTTGGGTGTATTAGGTTATGATTTGAATATATAGTCCGCGTGTAAAACGACTGTATTTATTTTCTTTTAGAGGAGGGACCTCTATTGTAGTTTAAGCCTTGGAGTATTAGGTTAACTCTTATGATTTGGATATATATAGTCCGCGTGTATACCTGACTGTATTTACTTTGTTTTAGAGGAGGGACCTCTATTGTAGTTTAAGCCTTGGAGTATTAGGTTAACTCTTATGATTTGGATATATATAGTCCGCGTGTATACCTGACTGTATTTAGCTAGCTTTGTCATATTTTTGTAAAATTTTTGTGTTTTATTTTTATTTATAGTCCATATGACTATTCATTTTTTTTTTCTCATTGACAACAATATAGTTTTTTGTTTGGTTTCATTATGCCAAGCGCTGATGTTTAACTGTTATAGTATTTTTGGCCCCAGTTTTGCCACTTATGTTTTGTTTTTGCTGTAACAAAATCTTGTTTTGCATATTTTTGTTTTGTTCTCAGTTATGTTTTTCTACATAGTTCTCGAACGAGGACGTTCGAAATTAAGTGGGGAAGAGTGTAACAATATTTTATGGACTGTCCCTTAAACTGGCACTCTCCCTTTATTTTTCTAACCTACCTGGCTGGTGGTTTTAAAAAATTCTACCCATGACGTCAAGGATGACGTCGACGAAAAACCCGAACAACGTAAACATCGTGAAGATGGACCCACGAGTGGTCCACGTGTTTGTGCGCGAAAATAATAACGCGCTCGCGCTATATAAAGGGTCCCCGACCTTTGTTAACTCTCTCTCTGACTTTCACCTTGGTCCTACCTGGTCGATTTTCTGTCGCTGCAGCCCTCGGGCTCGACGCCCTCGGGCGTGGACCCTTCGGGGCCACGCCGCGGTTTATATCGTGAAGTCCCCGGACTTAAACTTAACAACGCGCCGGTTACCTGGACGATCTACAATTTCGCGCCGGACGCTTTTGTGCGGGTTTCAACTCATCAATTCATTCGTAAATATAAACTCGATAAACTATTTTAATTTAAATTAAACCCAGCCAGGGTTACTATATTATTTTTATTTAAATCATTAAAACTATTATTATTTTTATCTTATTTCAATGACGACAGTTTAATATGTTTTAAAAGCAGTAAGCTTTATTTTATTATTATTATTTTCAAATATTTCCCCTAGACATTAATACGAACCAATTTAATAAAGTTTCAATATCTTAAGTTCATACTTATTTAAGATATCTATCATTATTCTATATTATTTATAAAAACTGTCTCATTATTAATTCCCTCAAATACCACCTTATTTTAACAATTAGACCTTACTAATTTCCTCAAAAACCCTCATATTTGAACCATTACACCTTACTAATTTCCTCAAAAACCCTCATATTTGAACCATTACACCTTACTAATTTCCTCAAAAACCCTCATATTTGAACCATTACACCTTACTAATTTCCTCAAAAACCCTCATATTTGAACCATTACACCTTACTAATTCCCTCAAAAACCCTCATATTTGAACCATTACACCTTACTAATTCCCTCAAAAACCCTCATATTTGAACCATTACACCTTACTAATTCCCTCAAAAACCCTCATTTGAACCATTACACCTTACTAATTCCCTCAAAAACCCTCATATTTGAACCATTACACCTTACTAATTCCCTCAAAAACCCTCATATTTGAACCATTACACCTTACTAATTCCCTCAAAAACCCTCATATTTGAACCATTACACCTTACTAATTCCCTCAAAAACCCTCATATTTGAACCATTACACCTTACTAATTCCCTCAAAAACCCTCATATTTGAACCATTACACCTTACTAATTCCCTCAAAAACCCTCATATTTGAACCATTACACCTTACTAATTCCCTCAAAATCTCTCATATTTGAACCATTACACCTTACTAATTCCCTCAAAAACCCTCATATTTGAACCATTACACCTTACTAATTCCCTCAAAAACCACCATATTTGAACCATTACACCTTACTAATTCCCTGGACAACTAGCATATTTGAACCATTACACCTTACTAATTCCCTCAAAAACCCTCATATTTGAACCATTACACCTTACTAATTCCCTCAAAAACCACCATATTTGAACCATTACACCTTACTAATTCCCTCAAAAACCACCTTTTTTACCATTATTAGTAAAATAATGAATCAAAGATGATGAATTGAAAGTGCCATGGTTTTTATAAATGCTTTAAATTTTTTTAAATCCATGTAAAATTCCTTGTGTAAGAAAGAAAAACCTCCTTACACCCAGTAAATGCGAAACAATGAGGGTAATTTACATAAGAAACATAAGCGTGTACGCCATAATGGACATTACAATACTTCCATGGCTGAGTTTATGAACTTATGATAGATAATCAATTTTAATTTTCAAAATAAAAGCTTCTCCTCCCCACCCATATAACCCAGTACCTGTAAATCTTTAATACTTGCCAGCGTCACACAAGCTTAAAGCACCCATCTAGCTAAATTCAAGCTTTGTCATAAACTGATAAGAAAAGCGATTATTTTCGAGCTTTTTAACTCTTTTGAAAAAAAAAGTAAAAAAGAGTTTATGCTCTTCGTTTTAGTCTAGAATATGAATTTTTCCTTTTTTCTTTTCTGATGGCGTTTTATTAATGGACTTGTCAACTAAATCGTGGCAGAGTGCGCCTATGGAGAATTATAGGCGCCGATATCAGCTCTTTATTTTTTTCTACCAACCTTTTCTAGTCTCTTTTATAAGTCGATTGAGCTTCCGTTATTTTTTATTTCCTTCTTCTTTTTCAAAAACGCGCTTCACTCTTTCATCTCGCTGGAGTATTTTTTTCAGGAATACATTAACCATAAGCTAGGCGTTCTAAGTGATCAATTTGGGACAATGCGCTCGAATTATACTTCCAGCTTATAGACTCTAGCGGTACTTGAAATTTCAATAGGTCTATCTACGAGTTTCCCTTTTAGTTTTTTTATCAGCATTTTATTTTTTTTTTTGTAAGGAAGCTGGTGATGAGGTTTTTCTATTTGGAACTATATTTAGACGTGTGTTATTTACTATAGACATTTTTATAATATAATATAATCTACGTGTTGCGCTTATGGTAAGGTAATGGTTTTTGGGTGCCAGACTATTGTTACTTCTTGGTTCTGTTTTTGAATATGAAAAAGTAGTTTTAACTGACCAAATTACGCACGATTTTGTTTTTAAGTTAGGTTCCCACTTGACTCGCGATCAAATGCGGTCAGAGAATTCAGACTCTAAAGTCCAGTTTGGCGATTGAAATAAAAAAATCTATTTATTTATTTATTTATTTGGACTAGCAACGTACATGCAAGCCTTAGGCTTTTGTGGTACGGACGGAATGATTTGAATTTTGACATGAGAAATTGAGAATAGTAGACAAATATTAGAAATTAAATGAACAGTGCATATGTATAATTAAATAAAGATTTTAAACAGGAGGATAGCAAACAGATTTTAAGATTAATTAAAGGTTTTAAACATGAGTTTGGTAACGATTATAAAATGAGACAGTAAACAATAATTAAGATCTAAGTGAACAAAGTGCTTATAGGTAATTAGTTAATAATTTGACTTGAGAATAGTAAACAAATATTGAGAATTTAAGGTGACCAAGCGCTTGAGGGGATTTAATTAAAATATAGGAATAGAAGAATTGGTCATGAGAGTATATACTAATTTAAGATTTAACTACCATGGGGTTGTAGGTAATTAATTAATGAAGGAATTTCCAGGACGAGTGGGGGGAGTGACTAGTGCATTGGATTACAAGTGAAAATGTTGAGAAAGTGCAGCGCGGAATTTAGACCTTATAGGGATAGAGATTATTGATTCTGGGAGTGCGTTCCAATCAGAGATGACCGAGCTTGTAAAGTGATGTTGACGGACTGAGGTCAACACTCTGGGTTTTAGTATTTTAAGGGAGTGACCCCTAGTAGAGGATAAGGGTGCCGGTTGGAAGAATGTATCGATATCCAGCGCGAGCTTATTGTTAAAGAAATCGTGTAAAAGACAGAGATTATTAATTAAATGACGCGTGTGGACTGGGTCGATTTGGAGTTTCGATAATCTTGTAGGGGCTGGGAGTTTCTCAAGTTTGTTGGTTAATTTAGTGAATTTATTTTGAGCCTTTTGCAGGGTGGTAATGCTGGAAGAGGACGACGGTGTCCATATGGGGGAGGCGTAGTCAATAATTGGTAAAGCTAGGGCGTTGTAAAGAATTTTGATGAATTTTTGAGAACGATTATTAAAATTACGACGAATTAGCCCTGAAAGGGAGTGAATACTATTATGACGTCAAAAGGAGCTTTCATCTCGAAACGAATTTTGATTGGTTATCAAATAAATTTTACGTCAGAATCTGCGTAAAAAAAATAGACCAAAAAGTCGGTTCGACCGAAAGCGGTTTCGGTCGCGTTCTGCAGAATATTTTTTTAGCGCAGATGTACTTAAGCAGTGTAAGTAGGAACTAAGCCCAAGTCTTCCAACTCTAGATAAAAATAAATTATCTGTTTAATTAGTTCAGCTGTTTTGTTGAACGTGCGAGGAAAGTTCACGTGTCGAAATTAAATTGCTCATTTTAAAATAATTCGAAGCTCAATTGATGAACACTACTTTCTTTCTTGCGAGGTTAAACATTAGGAAGTCATACGCCCCAGTTTTCTCTGAATAATCAAGTGTACTTGAACAACTATCGCGATTATAGTTATCGCAATAAGAGAATCTGTGATCACGCTTGACAAATATACAAAAGGAAAAATTCGACTGTGACAAACTCGGTCAAAAGCTCAACTCGCTAAGTTTACAGGCCAGGCTGCCTCACTGGTGTTTCGAATTTGTGTGAATGCGCTCTCAAAAATAAATTCTATCCAGCTTTCCAAGGAGGGATTAACAGAGAATTATGGGTAATTAGAAGAGGACAACCTGATTGTTTCGTAAATTAACAATGAATGTGCAAACACGATATTTCTAATACTTATGCTAGAAAATGACGCTAAATGACAGAAAACGTGTCGCACGTGCTCTAAATCAGAGGTAAAGGATATAAATTGGCCTAATTAACAAGAGGATTAAAATATTAAACACGAAAGAGATATTAAAATTATTAGGAATTCTGCAAAGTGTTTGCAATTTATTAATAAAAGTATGAAACGGCGTCTCTGTTCTCGGAATTTGCTTACAGAACGTGCTTAGACCAAAAACATTACATTCAGTTATTGAAATTTCAACCCAAAACTGAACGTAAATACACAAAATTTATTGAGATTATCAAGTTAAGCATTTTGAAAGGACGTATCATTTAAATGTAAAATTTATGAACCGGTTTATCTTGTAAATTTACAATCGATAAGTATCGAAATTGATATGTGGAATCTTAGGCATGAGAGGGAGCTAATGTTGATAAATAGGCTTTACGGATAACGTTGCCGTAGCGTTTATAGTTTAATCATAATCAGTCTTAAACTGCTTTAGCGATAAGAACAAATACAGAACCAGTTAGAAAATCGATTACTTGAAAACTGTTTTAATTAGAGATAATTAGATATTAAATAATTGACAATTTACATAAATAACTTCATAAGATTGTTTCAGAAGTTTGTCACTGGTTACTAGCTGAGAGCTTGTCATGAAGTGACGTAGGTGAAACGTCATAGAGCGACGCCTGGTGAGGGGCTGTCAAAAGACTGCAAATCCGAGTGTAGTCATTTCTGAAGCATTTCGAAGTGTAAGTAGTGTCATACTTATGGAACATATCTTATAAACTTATGTTAATAATAATAATCTAGGCTTTGTCTATTTGTCTATGAAGGGATGTTGCTACTAATATCAAAGTTGCAATTAATGCCGCTTGGTGGTGGCAACTCTAAATATCACGCGTATATGTATTAAAGCGTAAATCAAGAATTATAAGCACAGTGTTGAAAATTGGAAAACATAAAATTTAAAAGCGCAATTGGGGAATATAAGTTTTAACATATATATACCTAAAGAACCAATTTTGGTTTTATGATAACTGAACTTTCAAGTTTACAATATTAAATTTTGTAATTGAATATTGATAGTTTAGTAATTACGTCAAGGGATTACGATTTTCCTAGAATTCCCTGAAATTTAAGTCTCATTTATAGCTTAAACCCCCATTTCGCCGTAATATGAACTGCACAGTCATTTGCATTTAATAAGAATTATACTGTAACCGTCCTTTCTATCTACATAATACATTAAGATTCTATAATCACCAGGCTTATAATTATAAATCCCGGCATTCCAGAATTAACATAATTATTCCTAGAATAGTACGTACTATCTCCCACATCGGGATTAAGCTACAAAATCCTATTAACATTTTAGAAGTACCGTAAACGGAAAGCCGTTTCAATATTTATTCGAAATTACGATAATCCATACTTATAACTCAAGAGTCCATAGCTTCAATGAAAATACTTATATATATAAAAACATGGTCTTATTTATCTCACATTACATTTTAACGTGTGGTAGATAGATTTTTCGATTTACTTCTGTGAAAATTTAACTATAGTAGTTAATTTTGAATGGAGAGGTTTACTGCCATTGGGAGTTTCAGTACATGCTCAGTTTCAACCAAAAGTGGACAATTATAGCCACATCGTGTTGTGTACCGTATGAAAGTATTAATCTGTTCTGCAACGTCCAAAAAATAAGTAAATAGTTGTTGAAAACTTCCGGAAACGTGGTAAGGGTAACTGAAGAATAGATACTCATCGATTGATTTCAGTTTTTTTATCTTTACAATAACTGGTGGTAAGAAAAAAAAAAAACATTTTTCGGGATCTTTAGAAATTGTTAAGCACCCTATTGGATCAATTGCAGAAAGGTTAGCTTCCACCAGAGGTAAATTGCTTAAAGTATGTTTAGTTTTCACTATAGGGGATTGAAATAAATATGGAAAGTCGTACTAGTATTGGTTGGTATACTGTGTGTACAATTAAAACCAACCCTTAGGTCATTTTATTGCATTGCAAGATGACAGCAGCAATTAAATTTTTCTTTGATCGGGTCTAAAGCAAAATTATACATCGTTCTCAATGTATATCCCATATAGTTTTATTGAGATGTACGCGAAATCAAAATCAACTCATTAATTTTTTGTTCATTTCTTTGACTTCAAATTTTGCCTTAAACGTTGACGGTTCAAAATCAAACATCATTCGAGTTTGTTTTCGTTGAATTGTCATATTATACTTCAAACTATGTACTCTTGATATAACGAAGAGATTTGATGGATTAAGTATATAAGAATTTTAGAAGGGGTGTTAACGCGGGGGTGAAGGCAGAGAGGGAGACCTGGTTACTGAAATGCGGTGCATGCGCCAGAATTGATCGATCCTAAAGTTTTCTTGGCGTCAAAAAGAAACAGATAACGCGATTAAGGCGGCGGTATTTCCTCCACTTCCTCGCTCATCCTTCCTTACTTTCTTATTCCTTTTATGGTATGCCGTTCTTGATAAGTTTCCCCGTCAGAAATTTAAATATTCAAGCGTTGAGATGAAGAAAGCAATGAATTTTTCTTTTCAACGGAATGTATCGTACACCGCGATACGCTTTGGAATATTTTAAATGGATACTAAAACGCGCTAAGATCTATTTTTAATTTTTAAGTTATTTCAAAAATAAAAATAATTAAGAAATTGTAGAGATGATATTTGGAATAATTACATCCCAACTCTGCACCGAGTAAGCTTAGGATGAAACTTCAAGATGTGAGTGAGTGGTTAGGTATAAGGAACGTCAATAAAAGAATGTGATACCTGTTGTAGTAAACCTAAGCTAAAAACCTGATAGATACTAACGTTGCCTACGGAATAGGTACTAGATAACATTAAAAAAGTAGGCCTAATGGATGAAACACAAGGTAGAAGGTAACAGAAATGGTTGTAAGAGATTTGATCTAACACAAATAATATATTTAATCATTTTACTCGTTCTTTGATCATTAAGGAAAGTACGTAATGTTTGTTATTGGCGATATAAGTATCTAAAGAAATCTTCGGTAGGTGTCGGTAGCGGCGCTTTCTGGATCTGATTGGTGAAAAAAAAACAGGAATGAGTTTGGAAATCTTACTAATAGTGCAAACACGTCCTCTCTCTAATTCTATATTCAATATTTACCTCTGTTGCTCAAATTAACTAAATATTAATTCTGAAGTTCGTTTGATCTTCAGGAGATTTAGGAAAAATAGTTTTGGGGCTTAAGAAAACAATTTCAATGTGTAATGTTACTTTAAACCCGTTTGACTTTTGGTTTCGACTTTGATCTTGGCTTTGATATGATGAAAAGGAAGTTTTGTTCAAGGGTACGTGAAAAAATAGCCAAAGTTAAAGAAGTATTCATGAATTTTGTGCAGAGAAGTATGCACAAGAAATGCCAAGGAGGAAATGGAGAGGATCTTGAATCCCTTAACCTCTGCGTTTGTATAGCCCTGACCTTGACAGTGCTAAATTGACTACACGTAATATTGTGAAGTCTTACCCTTGATAGTGCTAAATTGACTACACGTAATATTGTGAAGTCTTACCCTTGATAGTGCTAAATTGACTACACGTAATATTGTGAAGTCTTACCCTTGATAGTGCTAAATTGACTACACGTAATATTGTGAAGTCTTACCCTTGATAGTGCTAAATTGACTACACGTAATATTGTGAAGTCTTACCCTTGATAGTGCTAAATTGACTACACGTAATATTGTGAAGTCTTACCCTTGATAGTGCTAAATTGACTACACGTAATATTGTGAAGTCCTACCCTTGATAGTACTAAAATTATTACACGTAATATTACGAAGTCCTACCCTTGACAGTGCTAAAATGTTTACACATAATATTGTAAAGACCTACAAAAATTATTACACGCAATTTTGTGAAGTACTACCCTTGACAGTCCTAAAATGATTACGCGAAATTCGTAACCGATGTGCAGGGAATTTTAAAAGTGATTAGCCCCTCGTTTAGCACGCCAAGTACAACTTGGGGAAAGTTGTGCTACTTTCTTGATCCCAATAACCCGAATATTCAGGCAGGCATGGAATGTATGACTTAGGCCGTCTCCTAGAGACCTTGGAGTTCCTCCGAGATTCCAATATCTATTATTAAATACGGATAATAAATGGGATTGGAATTTGGGTGACCCTAGTATTACGACACCATAGAGGTTGGTGGATCCCTTTAATATTGAAAGCCCATGAACTAATCTGTTAAGGAAATTAATCGCAAACTTGGAATGATCTACAATTCTAACAGAATTTATTTATTTTGTTGTTTCGGAAAACGTGAACAAACACATCGATATAAAATTATTTGAATGTGTCGCGAGTTTGTTTTCGAAATTTCTCTACAATTGACAACATTTGGTCAACGTCGTGTCGTCTGCAACAGAATTCACTATCTTATGGAATATCAAACAAACAGACTTCTCCGCTTAAATGTACAAACGAAATCTAGCAGACCTCCATTAGGGAATAAAACTTTATATTTACCATTTAAAATGATAAAACAAGGGAAAAAATCATTTCTTGATACTGCGTGTGGTTTCCAACGTGCTAAGGTTTTACAAGACCTTACAGCGCGATAAGACTATACAATGGCTCGCCTACATTATACATCTATGTAAAGGGGCCTTATACTTGCCCAATTCAATACAGTCGCAAAGCTAAGTGAACACTGCTATTATCCGCGTTTTTCATTACCTATAAGAATTGGAAACCTAGTTGTCGATCTTGGATTTTAATACTTGTTTTTCGCCTGCACACACTAAACAGCTAAAGATGCTAGAGAAATTTTCTCCCCTGTTTCTTAACTTCAACTGCGATTCGGGGTTGCCAGTAATTTGTGAGAGCATCTGAGGTTTGGAACCGAATGTTCTGAATCTAACAGAACTAAAATTATGTTTTAGATACCAGTAGAATTTGAATCAGGCCAATACTACGTTTAGTTATTAAAAAACCAGACTGAGTAAAAATCCAATTTCTTGAACTACTAAATGTAAAAACCTCCCGAAGGAGATCTTAAAATCCCAAAATAAAAAATAGATACTATACACTGGAAGGTATAACAACTACAACCTCCTTTTCTTTTTTCTGTTGCGTTTTTTTTTATATTCTCGGTCTTTTGAAATTACATTAGGCAAAATAGGGATTTAGACCATCACGGTCAACTCCCCACGCGCACTGCCGAGTTACCTCGTAAGAAAAGAAGTTCTATATAGTTCACGAATAGAGAAATAAGGCTTAGTATATCCCCTATTCTTAATACGTATAAAAATAGAATGAAAAAGTTTTTTTTTCTGGGGAACTAGGAAGTTTTGCAGTCTTTGTATTTGAATCATGCATGAGACTTCTCAAAAGACTGGTCCAAGGTAAGAAAAAAGAACATAAGAAAAGAAATACAGTCGCAAAAAAGGTTTCTTCAAGAAAAGGCCCCTGTATAAGACCTACTCTAGAGAACCTTCCGAACAGGCTAAGATCTATGAGAAAGAAATTTAACGCCGTTTTTCAAGGAGCAAAAGAAGGCTTAGCAACATGTCACGCGCACTCTGTTGTTTAGTTCCATTTCAGGAATGGCTCTGAGCCTCTGGCTCCTTACATCATGTTTAGAATATTCCATTAATTCTAGTAGAGAAGCAAACATCACATTAGGTGAGGCTGCCTTCTTTGGTTATTTTTCTCGCGCTAAGAAGCGCCACTAGAGGCAGCGCGAGTTGGCTAGACTCCAGCCATCCGCGTGTAGTGAATTCGGGCTCTGTTCCGGTGTTGTCTCTTGGTGCTAGGGGAAATAACCTACAATTGGTACCCCGCCCCTGTGCGTTGGTTTCACTGTAAGTACTTAATGGAATAGTCTAAACAAAGATTAACTCAGTAGATGAGTAAATAATTCGGTCAGAAACGTTGTATATAATCCCTATAGTAAGTTTCAGTGTTGATGGGGTAATGTTTTTGATAGAACTCAATATGTTTGATCAACCCTCTTCAAAACTTCATCAAAATCACATTGAGTTATGAAATTTCCTTTATCATTTAAGACTGAGTCGACGTTCTTGAAACTATGTTTTATGTGTACAGACAGAGTGATTGAATAATGTTTAATCAAACATTTCGTTTAATTATATTCTAACTGATCCGGTTTAAAGTTGATTTCGCAAATCAAAGATTAATATAGAGTTGATTAAACGTATTAAAAGTAATGTTAGTAGTCTGATCGGCAATATGATCCAAAGTTTAGTAAAATATTGTGATAAATTATAAAAAAAAAATATTGAAAACTAATTATAAAAATTAGTTATAAAACGTAATCTAAATCGGATCAAAATTTTGTCGGTCAAGTCAATGATGATTAATATGATCTTTGATCAACCTTTGATCGCCCCCTTTTTCTTAAGATAACTCCTTGGTAAAAAAATCTTTCTTTCGCTCTTGCCTTGGAGCGAGCATTCACGGTAGGATAGCCTATAGGATACCTAGAAATTTCCTCTTGCAAGCATCCTTTCCATTCCAGAACGAATCCCAAGAACTATAATACAAGCGGGATGCTGCTGGCATAGCGGGACGGATATAAAAAGAAATAGAGGTCTGTGCGTAACGGGTCTATAAAGTATAAATTCTTCTTTCTTTTTCATGAACGTCTCTGAGGAGTATTTCACCTTAGACTTGTATTAAAAATTTACATTTCAATGAAATTTGAAATACTACTGCTAGTCGGTGAGCGCCTGCAACCGACTCTCAGACTATACTATACCGTAGCCATAAGTTTATAAGATATGTTCCATAAGTATAACACCATATACTTCTTAATGCTAGAGACTTACAGCTCGAGCTAGTTCGAGAACGACAAGCGAGAATTGCATGACTACACTCGGTTAATTTTGCAGGGCTTCCATCTTCCTATTTAGTCTGTACAAGAAGTGATATCAAGTTTACTAAGGAGAAGGTATAAGAGGCCTAAGTATTCGCGCGCCATAGTGCCAGTCCCCCTTTCAAAATACAAGGGGGGACGTAAAAGGAGGCCGGGCTATTTCGCCTCTCCTCAGTCGGAAAATATGACTGTGATTTTCGTCATTCGCGTCTCCACGCTGACATGAGTTTTCAAGAACCAATGAGATGCTGGTTGTAATTTAGAGGCGGGGATTAACTCCGGACCTACGTTTGGACTGGACATAAAGCTAGAAATGTGGCGAATTTACACTTCTCCCTAGTAAACTAGATATCGCTTCTTAGTATGTACTATAACCTCTCACGTCCAGGCGTCGCTTTACTAGAATCATGACAAGCTCTCAGTAACCAGTGACAAACTTATGGAACATAACTTATGAACTTATGCGTAACTTATTTGTAAAAAGCGGTAGCCGGTAGAGATAAAAAAAGCGTTTCCACAAATGTCGTTTTGTTTCGAGCGTTCAAGAATTGATTAACTCCGGACCTACGTTTGGACTGGAGATAAAGATAGAAATAAGGCGAATTTATACTTTCTTCCTAATAAACTAGATATCACTTCTTGTTATAAGAATAATAGTTTGAACTATTTAGGAGAAACACAAAATTCTGGTTGGAATTTACTTTGTTATCTTTTTTGTGACAATTCACTTGAATTAGAGAAAAAGCACTAAGCTAGCATTAGGTTGAATTTGGACCTATTTGAAGAATAATTTCCTACATAGGTAATTGTTATTTAATGAACAATAAGGTAATAGGAAGTAATGAAAAACCTTCACCCTAGTACTACATTATTAACGCAAATTCTAATTTTCAAAGGGCGACTGGTCCTACAAGGTGACTTTTAATTTTAGTAAGAACTGGATTTCTTTCGTTTTATACTTATCCAAAATGATGTAGGTTCGGGGGAAAAAAAAAGATTAGTACACTTTGAAAATGAAAATTTACTTCGATGTAGGCTTAATTAACTTTGAAACTTTAAAACTTGAAGCCGAAAAAGTAATTATTGAAATTGAAAAAAACGAGAATTCTTTAATCATAAAGAAGCTCTAGTTAACTTTCAAACTTAAAACATTAAACTTTAAAGCTGGAAAAAGGTAATTATAGAAAATTAAACTTTAATCAAAAAATAGGCCAAATAAGCCTTAGTCTTAAAACCTATGAAAGTTTAAATAAAAAGTTTAACTCTTGTTTCATTTAGGACGAAAAACGTAAATATCCTAAAAATACACAAAATACAATTAAAAATGCAATTACGTAATTTTAGTATGATTAGTTTCGGCCCTGGATTAACCTAAAGAGAGGTGAAAAATTTCTAAGTTAGACACAAAACATATTTGTCTATTTTTTTATGAACACATCACGAATTGAATTCACTAACATAATTTTATACATTCTATTTACTTGATAATAGATTAGAGATTTAATAATTTACATTTTACGGCAGACCTAAGCTTCAATCTGTTTATTTTTAAAGGAAAAAAATAAAAAATAACTCACAATTTTATTTAAATTAATTAAAAAGCTTTGCTAGCGTATCTCGTCCTTGATGCAACAGGGTTTTTTATATACGAAAGTTTTTTACGTTTACCTTTCTGTAGGAAAAAAAAGGAAATTCGCTTAAAAAACTGGTTAACTTATTTACATACATGTTTAAAACATATATTCGAGTTAAAGGAAAAAAATAAGTAAAAAATCTAATATAAAATTTACGGCGTTTTCAAGTATTTTTTATGAGCTCCGTTAAAAAAGAAATATTACGTTTCTGATATATTTGGGTCACGGCGAGCTTTTAGGGTGAAAGTGATGCAAAGTTGTTAACGCAACGTTCGTGCGTGCTGCCACAGACACGTGTTCATATATCTGATCAAGCTTCAATTGCATAATATAAGTAACGTAATGGCTGAGGCACACCTACTTATACTAGAACCTATATCGTTTTTGTCTGATAGTTTATTGTTTGTGTATTTTGAATAATTATACCGACTCTATATTAACTGTATTTCTAAAAACCTTTTGGCATAAGAAACGTTAATGTTAAATATGTTCAGTAACGAAGCTTTATTGATCATGGTAACTGGCGAGTTTAAATGGTGGCTAGATGATTTACCATACAATAAGTTCATAAGATATGTTCAAAAGTTTCTCACTGGTTACTAGAGCTTGTCATATGAAGTAACTTAGGTCATAGATTATGGTAAAACGACGTCTGGTGAGACGCTGTCAAAGGCTTAGTAAAGACTAAATATTAGATGGACTGCAAAACCGAGTGTAGTCAATTCTCGTGTCGTTCTCGAACTATACCTCTCAATAAGTCTCTAACATTACGAAGTACAGGTAGTGTCATACTTATGGAACGCAATAAAGATGCGGTAAGTTTTATTAACACTTCAGTTCCACAACATGGTTCAGTTAAATGAAAATACTGACTCAAATGTTAATTAGATTTCACTTCCAAGAAGGAATAAACTAATGAACTTTAACCTTACTTATGTAACATATGCCAATACTAAATGTTTTGACAATGCTCATAATTCCCCATGTTTACACAGTTTTAAGATAAACAACCTATAGTAATTTGGAGATTGCAGTAGTTTTAAAATGTTAAAAGGTTCTATCATTATAACATGTTTTGTTTGTTCACATTTCACTATACCGCTCTGATCCGTCAACAAGAATTATTTACATTGAAAATAGCTACAAATAAATAAAATTGTCTCGTTGAATAATATAGTGGAGCTGAGCTGTGTTGATTTGGTTCAAAATCCGCGGTTATAATTATCTAACCTATAATCCAAAATTCACGACGCGATATCAACATTTACTTTTCATCGTGGTTTTATTTATAACTCCAATATAAGATTTATTTCATTCATGGACGTTTGAATGGAGCAA
>JAEQBA010002027.1:87272-238216 GCA_019434445.1 Phalangium opilio | reverse complement strand
AAGTAGGAATGGAGAACGGTTAGTATTTACTTCAGTCCGGCTCATAGACCACCCAGTATAGAGCACCTCCCCAACACGTAACGAAAAGTTTTAAATTATCTTATTGGCTCACTTAAACTACGTTTCGATGACGTTGCTGACGGGGACGGCGAAAAATACTTAATTCTTTTTTCCTCTGTCGCTATGACCCTCCGTCTCTTCTTTCATATCCCCCCCCTCCGTCCCGTGGAAGGGGGTCCGGGACTTTGACGCGCGCCCAGACTACTCTGTTCTCCATTCCTACTTCTAAAATTAAATCTATCCCTGCTACGAGCGAGTAGACGCTAGATATCGCTTTTTGGTTAAAGTTTTTGTTTACCCAAAGGGAATCAAATCCTACACTTGTTTTCTAATGGTTTTAGTTTAAACTGCGATGTTAACGTTCCGGAAAAGTGCCGGTTAAAAAAAAACTATATCTTCTCCCAGAGTTTCTTAACGATCTCTAGAAGATAAATTTAACAAAATCTTTTTTTAAAAAAAAACCAAAATACACTTTATACATCGTTTTCCTCGCTTTGAGGAGGAGTAAAAAATCTCTCTCTCTCTCTTGCTCGTTAGATTTTTAAATTCTTTAACAGTGTAAAAAAATCATGGGATGAAGATTCCCCCGCTGTGACATCATCCGTTTCTCTTTCCCGAGCTGCCAAATGACAGCCGCTCCTCCTGCTGCTGCTGAGCGCCACACCCATACAATTTTTGGCGCCTTTTTTATTAGTATTATTTCCGCCAAACATCACCGGTCCATCTCCCGCCATCGTCAAAGAAATCTTATAAAAAAATAAACGGAAATGGTTTTAAATTTTAAAGGGAAGGTAACATTAATGATAGCTTGTAGGTCTATCCGCCCGTCAATGTAAAAATTGGGATTTGAATGCAAAGTTATTGATTCAGGGTTAATTTACAATGTTTTCTTTAAGTAGTACCAGGGATAGATTTATTTTAGAAGTAGGAATGGAGAACAGAGTAATGTGGGCGCGCGTCAAAGTGCCGGCCCCTTTCCCCGGGACGGAGGGGGGTATGAAAGAAGAGGCGGGTCATAGCGACAGAGCTGGTAGAAAGGAATTACGTCACTATTTTTCGCCGTCCCCGTCAGCACGTCATCAAAACGTAGTTTTAAGTGAGCAGACAATAAGATAATTTAAACTTTTCGTTACGCGTTGGTGGTCTATGAGTCGGACTGAAGTAAATACTAACCGTTCAATCTATTCCTACTTCTAATATTAAATTATCCCTGGTTTAGGAGGTTTTTTTGGTTTTTTTTAGTTGGGGTAAGTGTTTAAGATTATTTCTCCTCTCTTTTAAATTATTTGAAATTCAGTAAAGCGCTTAAAAGCTTCGATCCGAGAATGTTTCTTTCCACCTTGAACTAAAGATATAAAAAACATTTCTAAAGATTTTTTTATTCTTCTTCACAAAGGGCGCGAAAAAAAGTGATATGACATCGAGGGGTCGGACGTTTAGGAAAAAGTGTACGGGATTTCGAATCCAATTTGATTTTGTCGGATTTCGTTTGATTTCGTCTGATTTCATCGGATTTCATTTGATTTCATCGGATTTCGTTTGATTTCAGAATATTTTAAGATTTTTCCCCGTGATTCCGTCGGATTTTGCTATTTTTACCGATATTTCCGTTATTTCGATGATTTTTGCGATATTTCCCTTGATTTCGTTGGATTTTGAGGTTTTTCGCGTGATTTCCTCGGATTTTGAGATTTTTCCCCGTAATTTCGTCGGATTTTGTGATTTCTTTTGATTTTTGGATTCGTGAATTTTGTAATGGATTTCACGATTTCTTTACTGATTTTGCTTCTGATTTTGTGATTTCGCTTCTAATTTCGTGATTTCTATGTTGATTTTGTGATTTCTTTGTGATTTTGTGATTTTTTTACTGATTTTATGATTTCTTTACTGATTTTGTGATTTCGGATTTTTTTAATTGATTTCGGATTTCTTAAATTGGATTTCACGTTTAGCGTACGGGATTTCATGAATGACCGACCCCTCGTATGACATGCTCCTAGGAGTCCAAGCTTTGGTATTTTATTTTCCCGCAATTTTTTTTTTTTTTTGCATTTATAGTTCGTATTATTATCCGTAGGGGGCGACAGTGCCTGGAACTCTAGTCGATATTTATATACAGGGTTCATACAAACCTGGAAAAATCAGGGAAATAAATAGTTGACAAAAACCTCAGGGAAATAACTCGTTTCATTCCCATCACCAGATAATCACAATGAAATGATTAATAGGGTTTAGGATATTCGCGTTGCCATAGCAACGCGGCTTATTCCAAGGTTCATTAAACCTGGAAATCAGGGAAATAAATAGTTGACAAAAACCTCAGGGAAATTTAGAATTTTTAGTAAAATTCAGGGAAATCAGGGAAATTTGCGTCAAACAGGGGCCGAGTAATTAAGCAAAATGTTCATAAACATACCCTCCGTAGGATTAACATTACACTATACTTTGGAGGCTCATAACTCTGGTTATATTAGAGATACGGGGATGTCCTTTGATTATGTAATAGTCATATTTGCCCCCCCCCCTCCTTCGTTAACATTTGCTCCATAGGATACTACATATACGGGAAAACCTGGAAATCTCAGGGAAATTTGTTTCCCAAAAGTTGTATGAACCCTGCATAGCGAGCGTTGATTCATCCTTGGCTTTAGAGTCAAAGGTCAACGCTGCATGCTCTCTCTTATCACTCTACATAACGTGCTGTTGCCATAGTACACTGACATTATATAAACTCGCCTACTTTTGGCCTAAAACCTGATTCCGGGAAATAGTGAAAAAGGAATAATTTGGAGTTTGATAATATAGTGGCAACCCATGCAGAAGTAAACTTTAACTTTTAAAACTTGGTGGTCTCTTAAGTACTAAGTGGAAAGTAAAGTAAAAGACACAAGTCCATCTTTGTAAAAATATCGGATTACTTAAAAACCATTTCGTTTTATCCCCCGGAAGACTTGACTATATAGAAATGATTAGTTGCATGCTACTACTGGATTGGAAGGGTAGTCGTTTTTAACTTAAAAAAGTAAAATAAAATATAGGCTTAACTTGGGAGAATTAACTTTTAGCGTTTAAAGAGGCGCCGCCAACGCCTGCCCATTTATATCCGGTTACGTTTCCTCCTTTTTTTTTTTTTGACAGCTAAATCTGTAGTTCTCACTCACTTTCCCCAGCTCTATGTTTTTCCTTCTCTAACTATAGTGGAGGAGCTCTTATATTTTTAAAAAAGTTATTTTGTTTTTTGTTAAATGAAAAAGTATTTAAATATAGTTGTTCCTTTTTTGTTAAACGGTTAAAAATGAGCCAGGGATAGATTTAATTTTAGAAGTAGGAATGGAGAACGGTTAGTATTTACTTCAGTCTGACTCATAGAACACCTAGTAGAGCCCCTCCCTCCAACCAACACGTAACGAAAAGTTTAAATTATCTTAATGGCTCACTTAAACTATACGTTTTGATGACGTTGCTGACGGGGACGGCAAAAATTACCCGTAATTCCTTTTTACCTCTGTCGCTATGACCCCGCCTCTTCTTTCATACCCCCCCCCCTCGTCCCGTGGAAGGGGGTCCGGGACTTTGACGCGCGCCCAGATATTGCTCTGTTCTTCATTCCTACTTTTAACATTAAATCTATCCCTGAATGAGCTAAACTCACTTGTTTACAAATTCAACGCTCCAGTTTCTTCTGTAAGTTTTTCGAGCCCCGATGAAGACCACGTGGGACAATATATATATTTGATAATTTATGCTAATTATCAAATTTTACTTAAATACCTACTTATATTTTAACGCGTTAATAATTGATTACTGTGAAATTGAAATATACCGTCCGTGGTTAATTAATAAAATATCGAAAACATCCGCTGGGGGGCAATACGTGACGATCCCCCCCCCCCCACGTTTTCTCTATTGGATTTTGCGCAATTTCGTCCCTTTGACCATCAGTGGGTGATACTCCATTACTCCATAGTCTAGACGAAACGAAGCAGGCGGGAAATGGAAGATATAGATAGCTACATTATATTACACTAATGAGTCTGACACGCACCTTTGGCGCCTTTTCCGTGACAAGATTAGTAAAAGAGCGGGAACTCTCGTAATTTCCCGCCAAAAAGCACGCTTTAAAATAAACTTGCTTTTGTCTTCGGGGAAAAATGAAAGAATAAAGAGGGAGTGAAACAAATAACAATTAGGGACATGTTTTAAGGCCTTACTTAAAAAGAGGCGGGTAATTTCGCGCTTGATTTCTCCCAATGCGACCGAATAATTAGTTAGTCCTTGGAGAATCTTCGTTTTTTTTTTCTCGCGTTAAATGATACCAAGGCAAACTAGAATAATTTAAAAGCTTTGAAAATTGGAATTTTTTTTTTAAAATAGACTAAGAAATCGTGCAAATTAGAAGCACCGACAAAAGAAAAGTCCCCATTCGACACGATCATTTAATATCTTAAATGTAATATCCCGTTTTTCACGATTATGTTAATTCCATTTTTTACCTACCTCTCCGAGTGACGATGTCGTCACGGAGAGGTATTACACTGGACGTGTCTCTGTGTGTGTCTGTCTGTCTGTCACCACAATCGCAGTTGACAAATTGAAGCGAAACAATATAGCTATGTTTAAAATGATTTTAGGAATAAAGATTCTTTAAACGAGTTAACTAGAATTAAGGTAAATTACTAACGATTAAAATTATTAAGGTAACTTACTAACGATTAAAATAATTAAGGTAACTTACTAACGATTAAAATAATTAAGGTAAATTTACTAACGATTAAAATAATTAAGGTGAATTACTAATGATTAAAATAATTAAGGTAAATTACTAATGATTAAAATAATTAAGGTAAATTACTAATTATTAAAATAATTAAGGTAAATTACTAATGATTAAAATAATTAAGGTAAATTACTAACGATTAAAATAATTAAGGTAAATTACTAACGGTTAAAATAATTGATATCAATTATATTTATTTAATTATTTAATAAAATCTCTTAATTGGGTGGTAGATAGCCCTCGTCTCGACTAGGAGAAGTTTATTTTGGGGTTACCCAACTTGTTTCTTTTTTTTAGAAGAGTCGCTCTCGGTTTTTAAAAAAAGGGGGAAATTATTAATTAAGTTAGTACGTTTTCAGACGTACAGTGTTGTAATAATTTTGTTTTGTTTTCTCTTTTAATAGGTGAGTTTCCAGTCTTTTGGAAAATGTTTTCAAATTCAAGCAACGCGTACATTTATCGAGAAGGAACGTCAGGTAGATTTCAATCAATTTTTTTTTTATTTCGTTTTGTTAAATTTGTATTTCCCCAAATTTGGGTGAGTTGAGTGATAGTCCTTTTCTCATATTTCTTTGATAAACCGGTAGTTCTTTATATTTCATCACAATACGCAATGGAATTTGATGTGGAAAATCTTCATTTAACCCTTTTTTTGTTTCGGAGAAAAGTGGATTTTTTTTAGCTACGCCACATCGTAGTATACGATGAGGCTCTTAGTTTAACCCGAGCCGTAGTAGTAGTGGTAGTAGTTGTGGCCGGAGTTTTCTTTTTCGTTATCGTTAGTTTTTAGTTTAAAATGAACCCATAGGTGGAGCTGAGCTTGGTAAGAGATTTTATTTTTAATTAAAATTCTTCTTGGTCGCAGCCTGGATTCGAGCCCGGGTCGCTCGCGCAGATAGTAAGACACTTTACCACTGTACCATGAGGGCTAGACATAAATGGCGAGTTTTCTTCCTTTTAATATATCTCTAAAGGGTCGGGAATGAGAGAGGGGCCTATTTATTTGTGGGGTCGGATACTTCTGTATTTTTGGGGTCCGATACTTCTGAATTTGTGTCTTTTGGTCTTTATATTTATTTTCTTTTTATTTGTGCGCTAATTAAATAGATAACGATGTGGATACTATTAAGGCCCAGCCCTTGGGCCATCTTGTTTATTATTATAATATTTTTTTTAATTCGGACTATAGTTTGAGATTGTAGTTTAACTTATATATTTTAAAACCCGGAACTTCAACTTGAAGATATCCATCCACGTGACTCATTATTTACAAGTCATTTAATTAAAAACAAAACAGAAAACAAGGAGGGAGGAGGAGGCCAATGACCTTTGTATTGGTAAAATGGCAACTCCGTCTCGGCGCTCTTGAAAAGGCCAGCCATGTTTTTCCGAAATCAATATTCATAATGAATTCGTTCTAAGTCAAATACGCGGGAAAAAGGGGAAATTTGGCGGGAAATTGGTATAGTAAGGAAAACCACGTGTTCTTGGAAAATATTCAATATGGAAACAACTTACTCTCCACCCTCTTCCTTTCCGCCTTCCTAATAGTTTTACTTATCATATAAATCGATAATAATGTTCATTATGTCTGCTTTCCTAATTTTACTTGAGAATGTACTACGCTGAAAGGCGGGGAAGGTCCACGTGTAGAACATTTAATGTGGTACTTTTTCCTGGTGAAATATTTTAACCATGTCGCGTGATACCCGGGAAATTTAGTTTCAGTTAAAGTTTGCTCTATTCTAACGGGTTTATCGATGCGAGGATAGTGTTTTAGTCGTAGGGCAAACTTAGATTGGTAACCAATTTAGGCTTAGGTATAAATATATCCGTTTCCCCGCCTTCCCGTTTAAAAGCTTTTCAAGATTAGGCTCTCTCATTAATTCTTGTCAGTATTCGGTACTTTGAAAGCTTCCACGCTAAGCCTAACGAAGTCTATACGCTCTACCTTTTATTATGGTCAGCCTCTTTCTTTTGTCTTAAATTTATTAATGTAATCTCTTATTTCTTTTTTTTTTGTCTATTATAATGGATACTTTTTCCCAAGCCAAGCCAAGGCTTAACTCGTTTCATTCCCATCACCAGATAATCACAATGAAATGATTAATAGGGTTTAGGATATTCGCGTTGCCATAGCAACGCGGCTTATTCCAAGGTTCATTAAACCTGGAAATCAGGGAAATAAATAGTTGACAAAAACCTCAGGGAAATTTAGAATTTTTAGTGAAATTCAGGGAAATCAGGGAAATTTGCGTCAAACAGGAGCCGAGTAATTAAAAAAAATGTTCGTGAACATTCCCTCCATAGGATTAACATTACACTATACTTTGGAGGCTCATAACTCTGGTTCTACTAGAGATAAGGGGATGTCCTTTGATTATGTAATAGTCATATTTGCCCCCCCCTCTCCTTCGTTAACATTTGCTCCATAGGATACTCCATATACGGGAAAACCCTGGAGCACTCAGGGAAGTATATGGGAAAAAAACTGGAAATCTCAGGGAATTTTTTTCCCAAAAGTTGTATGAACCCTGTTATTCCCCTTTTCCTATATTGGTGTATTATATGAATTCCCTAGTTATATATTAAGCGCAGTAGGTCTATTTATGGCCTATTATTTTTAATATTAAAATAAATACACCGCAGTCTTCTAACCTCGGATTTACCATGCAGAGAACTGTTGCAACTGGGGATTCAAATGAGTTTTAATTAAAATTCTCGGTTCCCGGGCCTACCTTGGTTAATGGAATTTAAGTCTATAAGCGGGATTCTCTGCCTGGGCGGGAAATTATTTAGTTCCCAACTTGGCAGCAAAGGGTTGTATCTTGTCAGTGAATACGTCGCTGGGTCTGTATGTAAATTAAGCCAAATTTGGTGACGGGCGACCTCGGAATTGATTTAATAATAAAGTCCTTATTGGGAAATGAGGACGAAATAAAATCGATCGCTCCTTCCGAATTCTTCACGCCCCTCCCCCTTCCTCCGTTTTTGAAAAGGCACTTTCTAAAAATAAACTTATTCCGACTTTGACATTGTAAAAGGGATTCTACATCTCGAATATATTCAAATAGAAATTGCAGCGCTTACAAAAGTTTTAGAGTTTCATTTGAAATAGTCTATCGAAGATTTTTGCCGCGCTGTTAATTTTCCCAGACGTCTTTCTTTCTTTACTGCGAGCAGGGATAGATTTAATTTTAGAAGTGGGAATGGAGAACGGTTGGTTAGTATTTACTTCAGTCCGACTCATAGACCACCCAGTATATTAAGCCCCTCCTTCCAACACGTAACGAACCGTTTAAATTATCCTATTGGCTCACTTAAACCACGTTTTGATGACGTCGCTGACGGGGACGGCGAAAAGTACGTACTTAGTAATCCCTTTTTACCTCTGTCGCTATGACCCGCCTCTTCTTTCATACCCCCCTCCGTCCCGGGGAAGGAGGCCCGGGACTTTGACGCGCGCCCAGATTACTTACTCTGTTCTCCATTCCTACTTCTAAAATTAAATCTATCCCTGCTACTAGCGAATCCCAATGCGAACGACGACCATCTAGCCGGGCAGATTTATTGGAAAAGTTTTTTTTTTTTTTTTTCAAATTTGTTTTATTATTTTTATCGATTTACGAAGGCCTCCTCGTTCATTTTTTGTAATTTTGAAAGATGGACAAACGTTTGCTATTTTTTTTTAATAACCTGAATTTATTGAACTATAGCCTAGGCCTAGTTCTTGTTTGAGTTTCGGATTATTTCTCTATATTCTCTATTTGTCATTATTTGAGGATTATTTGTAATTTTTTTTTTAATAATTAATTTCTATCCTATACTTTCACTATATAGGCCTAAAATTAAAAAAAAAATAACAAAGAATTTTTGTTTTTGGACGAAACACGGAAATTAATTTCGATCTCATATCCGTTCTCTTTACGTTATTATTTATATGACGTAATGAAAATAAAAAAAGGAAACGCAACGCGAGGTTCAGCGGTATTGTAGAACGTTACAGCAGTGTAGAAAATATTATACGCTTACGTATGTTATAGCCTTGTTACTCTTGGAAAACGTTGACCTACATTTTGAAATATCAACTTTATTAGAATATTATAGAACCTTTACCTTGTTAAAATCAAAGTATTCGGGCTCCATCTGCGTTTATTATGATTTTCATTTATTATAAGCAAATGTTCATAAGATATGTACCATCCATAAGTTTGTCACTGTCAAATTTGGGCTTAGTAATGCAGACTAAATAGGAGAAGATGGAAGTCCTGCAAAATTAACCACCGGGTGTAGGACTTAAATTTTCGCTTGTCGTTCTGCTAGAACTACCACGAGCTGTAAGTCTCTCAGTAGCATTACGAACTTGTATTGGTAGTGTCATACTTATGGTAGGAACATATCTTATAAACTTATGTTACCGTTACGTAAGGATTTTATTAAAATAGTATAGGTTTAATTTATTAGTTGTATTTTTTTTTACTTCTATTATTTCTTAACTTCTCTATCAATCAAAGTTTCTAGTCGCGGAAACTATAAAATATAAAGGTAGTTTTAAGCTTAAGTTCGATCCTCGAAAATTCTGGCGGGAGAATGGATTCGTCCTTGAATGACGTTGGCGCTCTTTTAAGCCAATCAGCGAGAAGCGCGCGCGGGCTAGCGGAGAATCGGCGGAACCGCTATACGAAATATAAAAATTCTGTGTACTTTTTTTCCGCCAACCGTATAGAGCAGACGATAAAAGCTTTTCCTGCAAAACTGAAGTTCTCGCGCGCGCTGCTCGTGATTTTGTTTTTTTTGGCGCGGAATTGACTCGTGAGAAAATAGTTCGTGAATAATGGAAATATATAAGTGAACCCCCGTGATCTTCAGTAGGCGATAATCGTGATAATCGCGTTTCACCTCACGATTTTCTCCGTTTGCTCTAATTGCGATCTCAAAGATATTTTAAATCACCGCGATAAAATCTTTTTTAGTCTATTCTACTTTAACGAGAAGTTAATATTCAAGGAGATTATCTATGGAGCGGTTATATCTATCTTTAAATCCCGGGGCCGGATTATATAACGCGAAATTGGCGTAATTTTATCCGGATTCGGATTTGCGGTAATAGGAGATTGATATTTAAGAAACTTAGTCTCGGTGTGTAGGATTATAAAGACGCTGAAGCTGAAAAGTGAAAACTTGTATTAAACGCGAGTTCCGCTTACACTTACAGCCTCTGTGTTGAGGAGTTTAGTGGTTTGCAGCTCGCCAAACGTCAGGAACTCGGTTGGTTTTATTTTTAAATCAGGAAAATGGATGGAAAATCCCGACTTAGAAGATCAGGAACTCTTAAAAGAGGAACCTTTTATACTCGTGAGTTCTTTTCGTTCCGGAATTTTTGTTATTATTGTTTGAGCAAATTTAAAGTTACGAAAAATTACGTTAGAATCTGGGTAACTCTTTGAACTTAGGGTCAAAGTTTAACTGTAAGAAATGGGTAACTCTTTGAACTTAGGGTCAAAGTTTAACTGTAAGAAAAGGGTAACTCTTCGAACTTAGGGTCGAAGTTTAACTGTAAGAAATTTGTCTAGTAAAGTACTGTAGGCCGTTTCCAACCCAGGAAACTCTTAGCGTATATTAATTTCCACGTGATGAAAACACACCACGCAATTTTTACTTCCTGTTTATAATACGTATATTTATGACGTATAATTTAAATCCTAATCGAAATTTAAACAATAAGTTTAACCTTTAACCTTTTTCGAAAAAGAAAAAACAACAAAACAATTTAACAACAATATATATTCCCGGTTTTTACAATAATAAACGGTGTATATGTGTTTATGTTAGACGGTCCTCGAGGAAATTACATAGTTTTTCATAAAGAAAAATGTGGGCTGGTACGTACTACGTAATACTTCAGGCTGTCACGAAAGAAATTCGGGAAATTTTAATGGCTCGATATCCAGGTCATGATGATAGGCGACTGTTAAAAAATCCTCTAAACAATCATCCTCTGACAGAACTTGGAATCAGTTTTTTTGAGAAAATCGCGTTTACAATAACTGGCCATGCAGCGTGTTTCATTATCCCATTCCTACTGCTCCTAGCAAGTTCCACATGCCTCTGCCCCCAAGTAAATGCCATCCCTCGAGACTAGTCCACTTTCCCCTGTAAACCACTCGTTGGTATCCTTGGTTAATACTACTGACAAGTCGCGTTGTCAAATTGTAGGAAGGAAGCCAAAGCAACCAACCAAGCATTTACACACAAACAGCAGATGTTTTTCGGCCTATTTGGGGTCTAAGTGCGCGCGCGCGAGCGGTTGGTTTGGTTTCCCGCGTTTTTTTTACCGCTATAATGCACGTGAAAAATTATCCACAATTCCTCCTACAATAAATCCCCTTGTACCGTCTAGGAAATTGTTCTCCATGAATCAGAATGATTACTGTACAATTTTCACAGAGTAAACGTTTACTTTGAACAAGGGCGGGGGGATAATGCATTTTGTATTACATTTATAATGCACGGTTTCTCCCCTTCCACCATACTCGTCTTTGTAGTTGAAAAAGCGATTAAGGAGACTAGGGGGTCATGTTTCCGTAATCAAAAATTGGGATTGGCTACATGCTTGTTGGGATGCCCTCGGGCTACGGGAGGGAGTTGGTGGTACTGGTTTATTTATTTTCTACAAAGATGAGTTGATTAACCAT
This sequence comes from Phalangium opilio, assembly GCA_019434445.1. Lineage (NCBI taxonomy): Eukaryota > Metazoa > Arthropoda > Arachnida > Opiliones > Phalangiidae > Phalangium > Phalangium opilio. Next base: position 226,684 of record JAEQBA010002027.1, on the reverse strand, counting down.
AATAAATAACTATTTATTAAACCATGCTGAACTTAACAGAAAAATTTATAAGTTGGAACAGGGATATATTTAATTTTAGAAGTAGGAATGGAGAACAGAGTAATATCTGGGCGCGCGTTAAAGTCCCGGACCCCCTTCCAAGGGGGGGGGGGTATGAAAGAAGAGGCGGGTCATAGCGATAGAGGTAAAAAGGAATTACGTCACTATTTTTCGCCGTCCCCGTCAGCAACGTCATCAAAACGTAGTTTAAGTGAGCCAATAAGATAATATAAAATTTTCGTTACGTGTTGGAGGGAGGTGCTCTATACTGGGTGGGCTATGAGTCGGACTGAAGTAAATACTAACCGTTCAATCCATTCCTACTTCTAAAATTAAATCTATTCCTGGTTGGAATTAATGTTGTATACTTTTGCTGGAAAAAATGTATTATGGCAAAAGTTCTTTTTCTACAATATTATTTTTTCGATAAATGTTTTTACGATTGATGTAGGAATTTTTGTAATCTCGTCGACTGTTTACATATGTAGAGTGTCTTGGGGGGATAGGGGGCGGGGCTATAGGGGAATTTATTCATAACCAGTTCTATACCAAGTTAAATCATTAAACGTCATCAGGTTTTGCTGGCGTATATATAAATATATACTTTCTTTATCCGGTAAACTCGCTTAACTTACCCGAGGAAAGATAATTTTGAAACGACCTCCAATCCCAAGACCCGAGATACGTGAATGGAATCGTAAAAGATATTTGTGTAAACACGACGTATACGATTTTTATCTCAGGATATAGAGTATTAATGTTATTTATTGATCAATATAGGTATTAGATAACAGTGCTGCTTTTCCTCATTCCGAAATATTGAATTACTTCCAGTGAAATTGACAAGGTGTTTTTGTCGAGGGGGAAACCACTAAGAAAATTTTGTACACCTGATTTCAGATTTCAAATGACTTCAATTGAACTATAAAAGACTTCATTCGACTTCAAAGACTTCACTAACTGTATTTGATTTCAGATGACTTCAATAAAATTTATAAAGACTTCAAGGGACTTCAATATAATTTATAAAGACTTCAAGTGACTTCAATACAATTTATAAAGACTTCAAGTGACTTCAATACAATTTATGAAGACTTCAAGTGACTTCAATATAATTTAGAGACTTCAAGTGACTTCAATACAATTTATGAAGACTTCAAGTGACTTCAATATAATTTAGAGACTTCAAGTGACTTCAATACAATTTATGAAGACTTCAAGTGACTTCAATATAATTTAGAGACTTCAAGTGACTTCATTACATTTTATAGACTTCAAGTGACTTCAATAGAATTTGTAAAGACTTCTAGTGACTTCAACATAATTTAAAGACTTCTAGTGACTTCAACATAATTTAAAGACTTCAAGTGACTTCAATAGAATTTATAGACTAAAGCCGATTTCTATTTTTTTCTCAAGACTTCATTAAATTGTAATAATTAAAAAATATCTATGTACTTCGCTATTAAGTACTAAGGTGCAGAGCAACCGAAAGCAATTATCTATGCAGAATTATATCAAGAATTAATTTACTATAAGAATGCCTAAGTCACTAGATTTTACGCTTCTACTCTTACGCCGGTGTTAGTGGACAAGTAAGCCCCACCCCTTTCATGTCCCTCATTGCTCTGCGCTTTCCTATTGGATCCCGCAGGAATAGGTCATACAGACGCGATTGACGTATTCCGAATAGAGAAAGAAAACGTCTAGCAAAGTAAGCAGAAAATGGAGGCTGCCAGCGGTGCTGAAACGGTTAGGGAATGGTTTTTAATTGCCATTAACAAGTTAGTTAAAGGTTTTGAACCTAACTTAATGGATTTTGAATACTTGTCTCTACGTGAAAATCGTTCGTTCTATAATTGTTTCTAAATCGAATCAAGTGTACTATACTTATGATTTCGTGAGTTCCAAAAACCAAACCAAGGCTTAACGAGAAGGTAAAAGAGATAGATGGTGGAAACATAGAGTAAGATAAAATATTAAGTCCCGCCTTCTTTTCCAGCCTCCCCCCACCCATGAGGGGGGATTGTCGACTATCACGCGCGCACCGGACGCCTTTTTAGGCCTTCTTATAGTAAATTCCTTCTTGATTATATGGCGCAGATACAAGCCCGGATAGTATACTGATCCATTTGATCGTCGCTTATGTCTCAAGAATTCTGCGACGTTTCACGCGGGAAAATATGATCACGTGATCGGCCGCTATTTACGGAAAGAAGTTTTTGTCGTGGCATAGCTAACTCAATCACGCCAGTGAGCGCTTGGGCAGTAGTTTTTGCAAGGGGTCGGTCATTCATGAAATCCCGTACGCTACCCGCGAAATCCAACTTAAAAAATCTCATAAAAAATCCGAAATCAATAAAGAAATAACAAAACAGTAAAGAAATCACAAAATCAGTAAAGATACCACAAAATCAACAAAGAAATCACAAAATCAGTAACGAAATCGCGAAATCCATTACAAAATTCACGAAATCCAAACTCAAAAGAAATCACAAAATCCAACGAAATCCAAACTCAAAAGAAATCACAAAATCCAACGAAATCAATTGAAATATCCCAAAATCTGCCGAAATCATGGAAAAAATCCGAGGAAATCACGGGAAAAATTGCAAAATCCGTTGGATTTTATCGAATTTTGAAATCAAACAAAATCCGACGAAATCAATTGAATTCCGACGAAATCAAACGAAATCCGAAGAAATCAAATTGGATTTCGAAATCCCGTACACTTTTTCCAAAACGTCCGACCCCTCAGGTTTTTGAAACTGATTATCGTCTGATTCATACTCGAATTCATAGTTCAGAGAACTAGAAGACACAATTTTTAAATTGGCTGCTTGTATGCTGTATTTCGAAGGTTCCCAATTTAGTTAAATAGTAGTTTAAATTAAGCCAATTAAACTTCGCCACAAACAAAAATATATCGTTTTTACGAATATTCCTTGAAAACGGAATGATTAGCAGCCGACAATAAGTCCAAAAACGAAAAATTTCTGGGGAAGAGTGTCTGGCACAAGAGTCTGGTAGCATTGCACCTCCGAAAACGGCCGAAAATTGAGGGATAGAGACCAGCCCCCCCCCTGTTTGACTGGAAAATTTATAGGACATTGTCCACTGTATATGAAAGACGGAATTTCAATAGACTTCAAGGGATTTTTCTACCACTTCATTTGACTTCAAGAGATTTCCAACGGACTTCGTATGACTTCTGAGAGACTTCAAGAGATTTCCGAGAGACTTCAAGAGATTTCCGAGAGACTTCAAGAGATTTCCGAGAGACTTCAAGAGATTTCCGAGAGACTTCAAGAGATTTCCGAGAGACTTCAAGAGATTTCCGAGAGACTTCAAGAGATTTCCAAGCGACTTCAAGAGATTTCCAAGAGACTTCAAGAGATTTCCAAGAGACTTCAAGAGATTTCAAAGGGACTTCGTATGACTTCTCTTGACTTCAGAGAGACTTCAAGAGATTTCAAAGGGATTTCGTATGACTTCAAGAGACTTCCGAGAGACTTCGACTGACTTCAAGCGATTTCCAAGGACTTCGCATGACTTCAAGGGATTCTCTAGGGACTTCCTAAGATTTCCGAGATTTCAACTAAACTTTGCGATTTATAGAGACTTCAAAAACAATTTATGGACTTCAATTGTGATTTCAAAAATTTTGTACACCTGATTTCACAAGTGGTTTCCCCCTCGGTTTTTGTTTGTTTCAATAACTTTATCTCTTAATTTATAACGGTAATTAAAGAACTAGAAAAATCGGTACATCGCGAATAAGTTTTATATATCATTAATGATTATTATTTTAAATTAAGTTAATATTTCTTGAGTTGCCACTCTCTCTCTCTCGACATTTCACGAGATGTGAAAAGTTTCACGCGATTCCTTTTAACCAAATTATTTAATTTGAACACTTACCAGATTACTCTACTAAATTCGCTGTCACTTAATTCAATATTTCACTTGACAGTTGCGAGATTAAATTAACCCTGAAAAAAGGGACACGCGCGTGGAATTTCTCAAACCGTATAGCTTCTGTACAAAGTCACGTCTTAAATAATCCCCTAGAACCTCCTTCATACTCCCAAACTTTACTTACCAAGATGCGAATAATAATATACCCTTCTTGGGTTTCTTATAGCTTTTTCCAGCCCACTCTTGTATGTACTAAAATGGGGAAGAGTACATTAAAACAATGTAATTCCATATTCACTGCATGGGATACCGCAACCTGGGAAACCCTCTCTTTCAAAAATGGCAGACAAGTTTTAATAATGAAGATGGGTAAGGGAAAAAGATTCGCGCCAAAACCCTAGCTCGCGTGATGGGGCAAGTGTATTTGTAATTTCATCCAATGTTGACTATAACTTAGCTCGTTCCATGGGGAATAATATAGGGTTTTCAGTGGTGCAAACTCCGCTTAAAAATTACGTTTCGTTAATATAATACCAACGTCTTACCGTCTTCTTCGGGAAAACCAACGGAAAGGAATTAAGTAAACGTATAGGTAACAAAATCCTCCACCCTCCTAGCGGGCTTTTAAGTAATTACCAGGATTCAGTATGAAACCCACCAAAGGAAGTTGATGTTCTAGTTTCTTATATCAAAATCTGGTTTGTTTAATCCGTTATTTGATAAATTTTACAACAATTAATTTATTTCTGATTGTAAATGCGCGCCTGATCCCGGTCACGTGCTCTGGCGCTAGCGCTCTCTGTCTAATTGCGTATCTCTAATTTAAATAAATAATAAGTTGCTTGGTTGGTTAGGCGACTTGCAGGTTAAAAGCGAACGGCGGACGTGGTGGTGAGATAAGCAGCACCCGAATGACATTGCACGAAACATTATAGGCCAAAACACGCTTGAAATTTACGACCTGTCCAGTCCTCTCTAATATTAAACGAAACTAAGGTAGGCTACGCCCTAGAAAACGTCTATTTATTATTCTCGTTAATCTAAGGCTTAACCAGGCTTAAGTAACGATACCCATCTTCCTGTAGCTCCTTGTATGACGTCAGTGAGAGTCAATTTTGAAACGGTAGCCATCAAGCTCCTCGATTTTGTTTTTCTGACAAAATATTCAATTTAGCTTTTTATATTCGGGATGGTGAAGTTTTCTTTACTATACCAAGAAGCGATATCTGGTTTACTAGGGAGAAGGTATAAGATGCCTTAGTATTGGCGCGCCATAGTCCCAGTCCCCCTCTCAAAATACAAGGGGGGGGGGCGTAAAAGGAGTCCCCGGGCTATTTCGCTACACTATCCTCAGTCGGAAAATACGACTGTAATTTTCGTCATTCGCGTCTGTCGCGCTGACGTGCGTTTTCAAGAACCAATGAGATGTCGGTGCTCTGGTTGTAATTTAGAGGCGGCGGGGATTAACTCCGGACCTACGTTTGGACTGGAGATAAAGCTAGATTATAAATGTGGGGCGAGTTTATACCTTCTCCCTAATAAACTAGATATCACTTCTTGACTATACCTAATGTTCCTGATGATTAGCGTTGGTAACGTTGAATAGAGTGAAAGGAGTGGAGGAGAAATAAAACACCCTTAAGAATGCTCCTCTTCCACTCTTCTTTTATCATATTCATCTTCTCTAAGTGGACACGTGACGTTTTAGGATGAAAGAGATGTCGGAGCTATAGCCTACGTGAACCATTAAAAGTTGTTAAAAGCTTGGCGACTTTGAATTAGCCCCCTTTTAACTTTGCTCCATTTTAAGCAAAAAGGTTTGGCCTATTTTGCGGAGTGTCCGAACATATTCCGGAAGAATGAACTCTATTTAAATTTGGCACAAATCGCTTTTTGCATAAAGGCCGAGCCAAAACTGCAGGGGCTTCTATTAACACTTTGAACCAAAATAAGCCGGCTAGCCAGCTCTTAAGCCCAAAATGGTTTTAACTTTATTTTACCATGATAAAATCGAGGGGGAACTCACTAACGTAAATTTCACGATGTAATCTCTTATAGATTTCATTGCTAAATTTCAGTGACTAAAACAAAAACTCTGACTTAAAAATGTACACCGCGAATTTCACCAGTGATTTACATATCTCCCTCTCTCTCTCTCTCTCTCTCTCTCTCTCTCTCTCTCTCTCTCTCTCTCTCTCTCTCTACCTCTCTCTCTCTTTCTCTCTCTCTTTCTTTTTCTCTCTCTCTCCCTTTCTCTTTCTCTCTCTCTCTCACTCTCTCTTTCTCTCTGCCTTAACTTTTTACCTTAATTGTTTACTTCCATAGTCTGAGAACTGGGTCTGGAAGTTTTAAGCTGGCACTAAGCCTCTTGAAGCCCGAAGAGACGATAACCGCATAATGACGGGTCAAAAAGAGTTACCCTAAATTACTTCTACAGCTAAAGCTTATAACACGTCCCATACCTATCCCTATACACTTCATGTACTTTATTCCGCGTGTTACGTAAGTGTAAGACGGCGGTAACTGGTGTACTAATGGATTATGGGGAAGAGAGTGTCGCTTATTATAGAAGAAGCGAGAGAGGTCTGTGCTAGTAGCATAGCATCCACGCCATAATCGCTGTCAAATGGATTGAGGTAAATTGATAATGGCTTTTCAACACCCGAACACCCGATTCGCCGCGTCGAGCTATAAGTACTCCTCGACGCCTATAAGTGTATGCCCACTATAGAAACAATGGTGAATGCCTATCTAGGCTTTTATAGTTAAGAGACTAGAGACCTTTCTCTAGCTCCCACTGCTGCTTTTAGGTAAATTTGATCGGGAGGAACGTATCATGATTTGAGAATCAGATAGATATTGGCCAATGTGTACATACATATATCAGGGTTCATACGGAACCTGGAAAACCTGGATAAGTCAGGAATATGGAAAATAGGGGAAAAGTCAGGGATTTAAAACATTTTCCTAAAAAGTCATGGGATATGTTAGGGATTTTGTTTGGTACAGGGTTCATACAAACCTGGAAAACCTGGAAAAATCAAGGAAATAAATATTTGTCAAAAATTCAGGGAAATAAATAGTTGACAAAAACCTCAGGGAAAATTCAGGGAAATCAGGGAAATTTGCGTCAAACAGGGGCCGAGTAATTAAGCAAAATGTTCATCAACATACCCCCCTCCATAGGATTAACATTACACTAAACTTTGGAGGCTCGTAACTGTGGTTCTATTAGAGGTACGGCGATGTCCTTTGAGTATGTTATTAACGTTTGCTCCATATACGGAAAAACCTGGAAAACTCAGGTAAGTATATGGGGAAAAACCTGGAAATCTCAGGGAAATTTGTTTTCCGAAAGTTGTATGAACCCTGTTAGAAAGGTCAGGAATATAGGCAACATTTGGTCAGGGTCCGGATAACCTAGAAAAGTCATGGAAAAATTTCGTCCGAACCCTGACGTATAAGTTTTCATTTTCTATTATGGAATTGGTTGCGAGGCCCTCTGTTTGTTTATTTATGATGAGGCATTGCATCCCTTGAGTTCATTGACTCGTAAACGATCAATTCCATCTCTACATGTTGTTATTAAATTAGATAAAGCACCTTTGTTTCGAATCGATACGTTTAAATGGGTATTGTATTGTTGGTTTTCAGATAATGGCCTCTAAAATCAGCTTTCCTCGCCAGCGCCCAGAAAATCCGACCAAATTCAATCCGTTTCGAAAGCATTGGCGAAGCGATTTCACCCCGGTCATATACTTATAATCCAATCCGCACCCTGCAGTGTGTTGTTAGTTTGTGATCCAATCTTCAGAGCCTTATTTCGTATTCTTAGCACCGGTATATCCGGTCTAGAAATTCCGCCCACGTCTCTCGAACCGCGAAACTAATCCGAGACACGATTCGCTTTTAGCCCTTTTTACCCCGTTCTGATTAAAATTTCGGGTTTCTTTCCATGGAAATGTAACTAACGTAAAACGCGCCCCCCCCTTAAGAGATATCTTAGGGAGTTTTATTTAATTTAATTTAAGAGACATTTTAAAATATCCAGCAGGCTCAGGGAAAACCTGGAAAAGTCACGGAATTTTAAAATGGGCAAAAAAGGTCAGGGAAAAGTCAGGGAATTTGTTTTTAGTGGGTAAAATTTCTGGGGATAAATCTTTATTGAAAGAGTAATGAAAGTTTCTCCTCCTCATCCTCTCTTCTTAACATAGAGTGAACTCTAGAGCAATCCTTAAAAATGCTGTCTAGAATTGTTTTTATAAAGTAAATGCCTTTAAAAAAATCTCTCAGACTGTTATTTACGAGGGGTCGGACGTTTAGGAAAAAGTGTACGGGATTTCAAAATCCAATTTGATTTTGTCGGATTTCGTTTGATTTCGTCTGATTTCATCGTATTTCATTTGATTTCATCGGATTTCGTTTGATTTCGTCGGAATTTGTTTGATTTCAGAATTCGATAAAATCCAATGGATTTCATCGAATTTTAAGATTTTTCCCGTGATTCCGTCGGATTTTGCTATTTTTACCGTGATTTCGACTGATTTTGCGATATTTCCCTTGATTTCGTTAGATTTTGAGGTTTTTCGCGTGATTTCCTCGGATTTTGAGATTTTTCCCCGTAATTTCGTCGGATTTTGTGATTTCTTTTGATTTTGGATTTCGTGAATTCAGGTCACCCAGTCAGAGTTGTAATGGATTTCACGATTTCTTTACTGATTTTGCTTCTGATTTTGTGATTTCGCTTCTAATTTCGTGATTTCTATGTTGATTTCGTGATTTCTTTGTTGATTTTGTGATTTTTTACTGATTTTATGATTTCTTTACTGATTTTGTGATTTCGTTGCTGATTTCGGATTTTTTTAATTGATTTCGAAATCAGCATTGATTTCGGATTTCTTAAATTGGATTTCACGGGTAGTGTACGGGATTTCATGAATGACCGACCCCTCGGTTATTTATAATTAAAATGTTTCGTAACCATTTTGGTGCAACAAATACATTGGAAAACTTAATGTAGATCGAGTTTATTATAAGCTTTTTTTACATTTTCGGCCTAAAAAGTCCAGGGAAAACCTGGAAAAGTCAGGGAATTTGGTTCTGAAAATTCCGTGGCAACCCTGTATTGTAATTGCTGGTTTTGACCTTAAAGAAGGCCTATATGTGTTCGAGATGTTTTGCCCCCTCCCCCCTTTACTCGACAATTTGCGACAGTGGTGGCTATTTTTAGAAAACGGAAGGTCCAAGATTGCTCTTAAATAATCCAAAGTTTTGAGTGGAAAGTTTGGCCAGCCTGAAACGAAGAAAAAGGTCTTTGTTCCCTCCCTAGTTTATCGATTCTTTCTGAAGTTCTATTCGGGTTTCAACTGAAGATTATACCCTTTCTCCTAAAAGCTATCTTAGTATTTTTGTAACGTCCTAAGGAATACGTTAATGTAGGGATGTCACCATGGAACAAACTTTATCCGGAACCATTAAAAAAATATAAAAAAAAGTTTATTCATTCTTGTCGCACTACTTCCCCTTTTTTTATATATTTCGGAATCAAGTAAAAATTCCTTCAATTCCAAGCTCCTTTTACTAGCGTCGGCGATCCATATTTAAAAGCTGGAATATGGGATATGTCACGTGGTATCATCTCGGAGTTAAAGAAGAAAAAAACGGTTTAACGTTCATTTTTGATATTTAATCTTTTTCCAAGCTTCTTTTCATAATGCGTTCATCTTTTTCCCACTCGGCACGAAATCTCTATACCGCCCAAATATATTTTGGTTGCAGGAATGTTTTTGTGTCGCTGCTTCATCTTTTCTTTGCTCGAATTTCTTTTCATAATACATTTAACGGTTAGATTTATGAGATACGATGTAACATCATTAAAAAAATTACGTTTTAAAATATACCTCCAAGAACCTATTTAAGGACAGAGAACATTTAAAGACAGAATTGGATCTATAGTTCCATCCCAGGCTTAGCTTGGTATATAGTGGTCCCAGAGAGCAATGGCAGGGTTCGTACGGAACTTGGATAACCTGCAAAACCTGGGTAAGTCAGGGATATGAATATTAGTGGAAAAAGTCAGGGATTAAAACGTTTTTCCCAAAAAATCAGGGATATGTCAGGGATTTCGTTTGGTATATCAAACCATGCTTCGAGCAATGCTAAATATGAGACAGGTGTGACGAAGGGGCTCTGGTCAATACCTTAAAATGGTCAGGGATATTGACAAGATTTGGTCATGGATAACCTGGAACAGTCAGAGATTTTCAATGTAAAAATTTAGTACGAACCCTGCAATGTTGTTTGTTAGGCTTTTTGCTGCGTGAGCTGTGGTTATTTATTATTAGTTTCTAAAAGAAATTAACCTTCCCATTCATAAAGATTAATATAAAAAAAATGTAAGAAAAGTTTTCCCCGATTTCTTGGGACCGAAAATCAGTTCATTACACCCATTCTCCTTCTCTCCTAAAAAAACGTTGAAAGAGAGAGAAAGAGAAAAATAAAATAATAATCAAGCAAGCTCAGAACGTCTTATCGTTTTGACCTCCCTCTCTCCAAGAAATGGGAAGGCATCACTCACGTGGTTCCAGAATCTCCCCCTCTATAGAGGAACTTGCGTAAAACGCGCGGCTTTGTGGCGTACTTCGAGCCAGGGGTCAAATAAGGTCATCCTTCCTAGGGGGTACCCCGAAAAACGACAGACTGATACCCCAAAGAAAAAAATTTTGAAGAAAAAAATTTGGTTGTAGGCTATATTCACTGAGATGACATTTTTTTATTTTTACATAACTTTCATACCAACAACTGTATGGATACTTTATGACTAAAGATAGATACATAGAAGTTCAGAACTTGAAGTAAAATATTTAAAACATTGACCTAAAATATTAGCAAAAGAGAGGTCTTTTTAATCCAAAATTCCTTAAGTTTTCATAGCTACTTCAAAATTATAAATTTATAGATGTCATTTTATATAAAAATGTTTTAGACATCTATTGATGTCAGTGCAGCTTCTGGGAGGTAACTGGTCTCGTATTTCTACGTTTCTGAGTTCTTATAAAAATAAAATTATTTCTTATATCGGCTAGAGAAGAAGAACACTCGGTTGAAAGTGTGGGAAAAGAGATTAAAAATATCTATCATTTTAAAAAATATATCGCCAAGACTAAAATGCGATTTCCGAAACTCGTGGAGTCGTGGTACTTGAATTTTTAAAAAGGTTAAACGCCTAGCTCTCTCGTGCGGATTTTGACCCCGGTTGTGTCTAGCTAGGGATCTAGGTCTAGGGTACCGGAGTGATTGATAGTGTCGACTGTCGAGTCTCCCGGAGTCCCTGGACGTGTCGAGACACCTATTAAACTTATTATATAATAACTTTTTATTTTAAACCGTTTCACGTAGTTGCCATGGAGAGAAGAAAAACAAATTGAAAATGTTTTGAAATTGCGATAGGGATACAGGGAAAACCTGGAAAAGTCAGGGAATTTGAAAGTGGGCCGAAAAGGTCAGGGAATTTTAAAAATTTCAGCAAAGTCAGGGAATTTGATTTTAGTGGGTAAAATTTCTGGGAATAAGTCTTTATTGAAAGAGTAATGATTCTAGTTTCTCCTCATCCTCTCTTAACACAGAAAACTCTAGAGCAATCCTTAAAAATGTCTAGAATTGTTTTTATAAAGTAAATGCCTTTAAAATAATCTCTTAGACTGTTATTTATAGCTAAAATGTTTCTAAAATTCATTTTGGTGCAACAAATACATTGGAAAACTTAATGCGGAGAGTCAGGGAAAACCTGGAAAAGTCAGGGAATTTGGTTCTGAAAATTCCGTGGCAACCCTGGGATAACACTATTGGTATTATTAGCCTACACGTGTGTTTCACCGCTGAAAAAAATCCGTTCCTTTACAGTGATAATTTTAAAACCAATACCAATACAATCTTAAACACCTGGTCGAGGAGAGGAGGGTAGTCCACCCTTTTAGTACTAAATATGGGGCAGGTGGTCTCCGTTGGCCCGCTCGTTCTCTCTCTCGCTCCATGCCAGATGCCTAACCTAACCTCGCCATCCGAACTACCCTTAAAAGTCTTACCCACTTAAAAAGTATCATTTTTTATTCGATTTTTAGCCATATCGTAGTATACGATAGGCTCTTAGTTTGACCCGAGCCGTCCGTAGTAGTAGTAGTAGTAGTAGTAGTAGTAGTAGTAGTAGTAGTAGTAGTGGCCGGGGTTGTCGCTTCGTTATCGTCAGATTTTAGCTTAAAAGGAACTTTATATTACCACAACCCACCCATAGGGGTTACTGGGCTCGGTTAGAGATTTAATTTAAATTAAAATTTTTTCAGGTCAGACCCGGGATTCGAACCCGGGACGCTGGCACAGTAGACAAACATTCTAACCACTAAACCATAGAGACTTGAGAGAAACCTCGAGTTTTTTATTATTTATTTTTATCTCTAAAATGTCGGGGTGATGTGGGGTGGGGTACCTCATAATCTGTGGGGTCGGATACTTTTGAATTTTTATCTGTGGGGTCGGATACTTATGAATTTGTATGTTTGGGGTTTTTATATTTATTTTCTTTTTATGTATGTGCTAATTAAATAGATAACGATTTTCCCCGTTTCCTACCGCGCTCATGTGTTTCGTTCTCGTTCGGTAGCTATCGTCATCTATGTTATGTTTGACTGGAACGTTTTGGCGGTTAATTCAAATGTGGGTTTAGATAGAGCTAACATAGTGCTAAATGAGCGTTATGCGTTTGATCATTTAGCATTACTAAAGGTAATTCGAGGGGATAATCACTAAAATGCGTAATCACTATAACCAAAAGTAGATAGGGGGAAAGTAAAGCTCGAGGATGGTCCCCCACCTTTGACTGTGGGTTTCCTCTAAGTTTAGAAGCTCTCTCTCCTCTCCCTTACCCCCTATGCGAGTTAGCCAATGACGTTTGAGAAAACACCCCAACCCCTTATCGATTTTTTTTTGAGAGGTAGTTCATAGCGACGGCAGCGCCCCGGGACAGTAGCCGGTGAAATTGTCTGCTCTAAAGGGAAATTCAAATCGACCAAGTGTTACATCGTTTAAAAATTCGGGGCGCTGATTTTTATCCTTTAATAGTCCAGGCAAAAAGAAATGCAGAATAACCACCACTATCTTCTTCATGTTTTGACTTAAGAAGATCACAACTCATATCATATAACAGTTCATTCATGGATCCATTAGCTTTCATACAGTTAAATATTCTAATTCTACTTCCAGTATCGTCCGTGGTAAAAAGATCATTTATTAATTTTAACGTATCCACTCACAGATGTTGCTTTACCGTATATCCGTATGCAATCTTGTTAAGCCTTGGCTAGTAGGAGTCCTTTTAAAACTGTTTACAGAACTATTTTTCAGTTGCAAATAGGCACTGGCAATGTGCAATGCCTCTCCTACGCGAGGGGGTAGGAACTGTGAGAGAGAGGAAAGGGGGTTTCTAGGTTTTCATGGCGCGGGGGATCTTCCAAGTGCTTTACTTTCCCCCCTATCTACTTTTGCTATAACTAAACTTTCTCTTTCAAAAGTTTCTGGGCATAAGTCCTTGTTAGAAATTTATAAGATGCGATAAGTGTGCATCGGCAAATTCGGCATAAGTCTATGTTGTAAGCTCATCGAGGGGATTATCACTAAAAACTATCTGTTCTTCGATTCGCCGGAATATTAGAATTAAACCATAAGTAAATTTATACGGTTATAATTTAATCACTGTTTAGAGAGTAGGGAATCGAGGGGCTATTCACTCTGATTTTATGCACGGTAAATCATTTAAGCATTGAAAAAGATAGCGCTATTCACTCATTAGGGTAAGGTATAGAGGGGTTATCCACTCATTAGGGTAGGGTATAGAGGGGCTATTCACTCGTACGATATGGCTACTATTACGAGCCCTTGGGCCGTCTTGTTAATTTAAAAATGTCCGCATCAAACGCGACCAACCAAGGTCGTTTGTTACGTTACAAGTTATACTTATATATATATAGGGCCTATATATAAAAAATATTATTACCTACCTTAAGACCCACAAACTTTGAAAAGACATTCACACACTCAATTAAACATCTGCTTGCTATAAAGATTTGAAAAAAGAATTCGCAAGTAATGATGCTAGACGTTAACTAACAAACCAGTTTTGTTCAATACCTCGTTATTTTTTAAAGGAACATTCCACAATAATTTTTTCTTTGCTTTAAACCGTTCATTTAAACTTAAAACTCAAAGATCTATTATTATTCTGTCAAAAAGAATCTCAATTAGTTAGTAATTAGCATTTAATCATCTTAACTAAGACGGTGCCATTTTTAAAAAGCTAGAGGCAAAAATTGGGGGTAACTTTCTATTCGTTGATGTCTAGGCCAATGAGCTACGGGAAATCATGTTGTCTGCTTACCCTTCCAAGATCAAAGTTCCCAGCTGCAGCCCGCGCATTTAGGCTTCCAGAATGTCGAAGTGTATTATTGAAGGGTGTGAGGTTTATTCGAAAAAACAAAGAGTTAGTTGTTTTAGAATTCCGGATGTTGAATCCAATTTAGAAATGGCAAGAATGTGGGTTAAATTTGCTAAAATACCGGTGAGAGAGGAATTCGAAGCGCTCGTAACGTCATTAGAGACTAAGCCTTTGCCAGAAAGACGTACCGCAATCAGGAAATTTAGGGAAGCTACTAGAGTATGCCAGTTACATTTTGCTCCTGAATGTTTAAACATTAACGTTTCGTATGGCCGTAATTTGTCGAAAGAAGTAGTAAGATTGAAACCGTTATCCGTACCAACAATAAACCTACCAAGTACAGAAGAAACGATGGAAATATTTCCAATAGAAGCAATTGAAATTCCAAGTAACGAAGAGGTAAGACTGGAATATTTTTAGACAGTGTCACATTGCTTCCTTTTCTAGGATTATAATATGAAATTTTATTTGTTACATTGTTATAGGTTCCAACTGTAACTGAGATCTATAATATAACAAAAGTAAATACAACGGAAATTGGAACTCAAACTGATCCAGAGTTAAGCATTGAAGCCCTCCGAGCTACAATTCCTATTCAAACGGATTTTTGCAAGATTGATTGCGCTACTGAAGCATGTACTGAAGAGGAAATTACTTCAGAAGTCTTAGCTTTGTTTCAAGATACAATTACTGCAGTGTCAAAAGATCACGCATACTTCGCTCACAGTTTAGATTACGAAACAGAATCGACACCAAAGAAATGCACACATGATAGCGACAAAACAATACTTTTGAATTGCGCAAAATCCGATTTAGAAAATTTGAAGGATATGGCATCTCCCGTATCTGTAAGCATGATTTTTGATGAGACCCCTGAAAATTCTCCCAGTGTCTCAATGTACGAGCCTAGTATACCCAGTTCAGCGTCAACAACGAACTATTCACCTCCCCCTAAAAATATTTCTGATCAATTTATTGAGGAAAAAAAGTATATTGTTTTTGAGAGCCAACTGAACCAACTCTTAGCAAGACTAAGGTGTGATAAGGCTGGCTGTGATAGTGCCATTGATATTACTGAAAATTTCAAGTCTGAAACTTGTGGATCTCAATTATCTGTCAAGATGACCTGTCTAAGTGGCCACGAATTTATTTGGCGCTCACAGCCTGTGCTGGGAAGAATGCCAGTGGGGAATTTACTGCTAGCTTCAAGTATTTTGCTCTCAGGGGCCACATTTCAACGAATCAACACTATTTTTCAATTTATGGGATTATGTGGAATTCAAAAATCAGCTTTCTACAACATTCAAAAAAAATATATCATTCCAGAAATTAGGGTCAGCTGGAGAAATGAACAAAGCAATATTTTAGAGAAATTAAAATGTTCTTCAGAAGTCACGATTTCTGGTGATGGACGATATGACTCGCCAGGGCATTCGGCCAAATATTGCGGATACACATTCATTGACCAGGAAAGTGACAAATGTGTCCATTTTGAAATCGTAAAGAAAAATGAGGTTCAATACAAGTCTAGCAATATGGAGTTAGAAAGTTTGAAAAGATGTCTGACAAAAATGGAAAAATTTGGAGTTAATATATTTAGAATCACAACTGACAGACACATACAGATTAGGGCCTTTTTAAGGGATAATTATCCGAATATAGACCATCAATTCGATGTTTGGCATTTTTCAAAAAGCGTTTCCAAAAAAATTACGGCTATAAGTAAAAAAAAGGATAATAAGGATCTTGAACCCTGGGTGAAATCTCTCAGCCGCCACTTGTGGTTTGCCGCAGAAAACTGTGATGGGAACCCTGATATCCTAATTGAAATGTGGAAATCAGTTCTTTTTCACGTCACAAATGTCCATTCATTTCCTAGTTTTAATCAACATAAACGGTGTATCCACGATCGTCTTTCAGTCGAAACAGCAAGAAAAAAAAAATGGCTCACACCTGATACCCCCCCTTATGACGCTCTAAATGAAATTGTCAACAAAAAAAGTACTTTACGAGATTTAAAGCAAGTTTGCGCATTTAGCCACACTTCTAAGTTGGAATCGTACCACAGTCTTCTGCTTAAATATTGCCCAAAACGACTAGATTTTGACCAAGATGTCATGGAAGCCCGTACTATGTTGGCAGCTTTGGACCATAATTTTAATGTAGACAGAAAATTCTATTTTGAACTAGAAACAGAATCAACAACCCAAGATGGGAATAAGGAAGATTTTGAATTTTATTTTTCTAAAGCCACTGCTGAGTGGTACGCTAGACCTCGAAAGGAGCCAAAATCGTACACATTTGTTTATGAAATAATGAAAAACATAATAAAGCGTAAACAAATTGACGAAGATGAAATTCCACTAGCGAATTTAATGACAAGCTATCATAAGAGAGGTAATATAGCTCCAACTCCACGGCCTGACAAGCAAGTTTTAATTCAAGCAGCGAAAAGGAGGAGGTTATTTTAATTGAAAACTCTAAACATGGATTTAATACTGAAATTAATAAACATGGATTTAATACTGAAATTTATAAACATGGATTTAATACTGAAATTTCTTGACTAGGTCATAATAAACCAGAAAATATACAAAATTTGTACTTCAAATGTAAATAAACTGTGACCGTAGCAACTTACGAATATAATTTTTTTGTTACACCTTAATAGCAGGTCTGTTAATTATATTTACTTAGTATTCAACTCTGTTTTTTATGACCAGAAGTTACGACTAATATGACCATTTTAGTAACTTATTTAAGTATCCATTTAATATTCGAAGGCTTTTAATTATGACTAATAATATCACACTGTTAGGAACCTTGGCAATCACAATTATTTAAAAAAAAATGAATATCAATCCTTACTCTAAGTGGATTCAATAATTTTTATATCTCATAAGAGTAATATAATAATTATGAATTTTAATTTAGGATAGCTAATTTTTATGTAAATTTTAAGCTTTAATTTTAAAACTTAATCTGGTCATTTTAAACTAAAAAATTTAGGATGGCTTTTTTGTAAGCAAATATATCACAATACTTTCGTGACTTCAAGGTTATTCATTCAACTCGGTTAATTGGCTCTAAATCCTTCTATTTCAACACCTGGTTTGTAGCTTATGTATGAATTTACATCATTTTCTGGGAAAAGCTTTCGTATATCAAGCAGGACACAATGGGGAACTGCTCTTCTATTAGCTCTTCCAAGTTTATGGTAAATTAAATGGGTGTACGTGCGATATGCTATATAGCGATAGGTTCTACAATAAAACAATATTAGCTTACATAAAAAATTATATTTCATAGAGGCTGTTCCCTTACGATTAATTAAAAATTTACCTATTCGAAACATTAATGGGCAATGGCCTTCTACGTGTTTGCAAATAACCCCTGTACGTTGCGATTAAAGCTCGCTTTCTTTGGCACATAGATTTGTAGTCAATATCACAAGTGACACATGGCGCAACACCTTGTGGATCATCTGTATCGTTTAAAAATTCAACGACATCTTCTATTTGTTTACAACAAATAAATCCTGCCCTTAAATCCTTCCAATTTAGATAGTTTTTCATGTTTACAATTTTTTCTTCGTCATTGGTAAGGCCTAACCAATCGGGAATGCAGTGGCCACAAGTACAGTTGTTTTTTATTTCCTCTAGGTTAATGATAACTTCTTGATTCGCTATTTCTAACTCATTCTCTCGCTGTAATTGTCGTTCCCTTAATTCTTCTTCTGTAAATTCCGGTTCTACTTCAAAGGGATTAATACGAGGCATCGCTAATAGAGTTTAAGGGAGCCAGCGAGGGATTAAACAAGCAGACGATATAAGGCTGCAGAGGGCAGTTTCTTGTTGGTCCATTGCTATGGAAAGCCGGCCAATGAAAAGTTACCCCCTCTAGAAAATCGAGCCAGTTACAAGCACTGCGGAATTTTTAAATATCAGAAATGGCGGCGTTCAATTTCCTTCTAGTGGCCAGCTAATTTGAGCTTAAATATTAATTAATAAGAGCTAATCTCCATTTCTAATTTTTTTTGTATATATATAAGCGTAAGGAACCATTTTAAACCAAGAAAATATTATTGTGGCTTTTTCCTTTAAGTTTTAAATAGCAAGAAGTGATATCTAATTTATTAGGAAAAAGGTATAAATTTGCCACATTTATAATCTAGCTTTATCTCCAGTCCAAACGTTACGTAGGTCCGGAGTTAATCCCCCCGCCTCTAAATTACAACCAGCATCTCATTGGTTCTTGAAAACTCACGTCAGCGCGGCGACGCGAATGACAAAAATTACAGTCATATCTTGCGACTGAGGAGAGGCGAAATAGCCCGGCCTCCTTTTACATCCCCTCCCTTGTATTTTGAAAGGGGGACTGCAGGACTATGGCGCGCGAATTCTTAGGCATCTTATACCTTCAGCCTAGTAAACTAGATATCGCTTCTTAATTGATTTTAGGCCTTTATAACGTTTTTACTAGCGCGTCTTCGATAGGGACAAATTTAGAATTGCCGTGTTGCGTTTTAATTAGCGAGTTTATCCATCATCACTCGGGGCCTTACTAATTAGCCGAGCGTGAATTTAAAGCCAGTAGCGCCTGAGAAATAATTGAGAAGCAAGGCTTAATGAGGGAATTATAATACAACCCGTTATGTCTACATGTATATACTCTAATGAATGGCTCCGCGACGTTTTTACGGACCGACGAGTTTGCTTAAAATATTATAAACCAAGTTTTAGGTTGTAAAATTTAGTTACTTGAGTGTAACGTTAAATTTCAGAGACTTTGTAAACAAATTAGGCTTAACAACCCTTCCTTACGTTACTCGTCACATTGACTGGACTTTTGTTATAGGCCTATTTTCTGAAGTGACTGAAAAATGTTTCAAGTGGCGCCGTATTTAATGTCCAAGTACTAAACTTTTGACCTACATTTTAAGCCTTTTCGGATATACCAGAAATATCTATATTACGCTCAAGAACCCTTCAATTCATTTCCCCTTTTAGGCTTAGCGGGGAGGCTTACAAATATACGAGTTCCGCGCGGCTCTCGAAAGACATATAAATAACCGAGTAATCTTATATTAATAAATTGAAGGAGCTAAAAAGAAACCTTTAGATGTACGGCTTCCGAGCATTTGGTTTTGAACCAACTTTATTCCCATAGAGTGCAGGAACACTATTTCGAGATCTCGAGTATATATATTTACTTATCATCGTGATGCTAAATTCTTTATATACTCCTCTTTTATAAGTCCGTATCTGCCGCTAAGCCTAGGCCGCTACTGGATACTAGATTTTAAGAGCGGATTGACCTACATTAGATCTTGGCCTAAAACATCCCCGCAGCTTCCGAGTATAGCTTATCTTTATTAGCTAGGATTTTAGTTTCGTCTTATTAATTTTATAATAATTTTATACCATTCAAATCAACGAATTGATCTAACTTTATTTCACCCCAATTAATCTGGAATTCTTCATGGTAACTTTATTCTCAGAATTTTCTGATTTGAGATATTCTTAATTCCGAGAGAGCGGTTGCTCTCTTAGGTAAGACTTCATACTGCGTTTTATGTATATATTGAATTGGGTTTATTACCGTTTTAACGGTATAATTAAATTAAATTTAATTCAGCCCAAATTGAAAATAATTTTCAGTGAAATTGTTTATCTATATAGTTCTAAAATAGAGATAGTAAATATTATTAGGTTCGCACAGGGATAGATTTAATTTTAGAAGTAGGAATGGAGAACAGAGTATATCTGGGGGCGCGTCAAAGTCCCGGACCCCCTTCCTCGGGACGGAGGGGTATGAAAGAAGAAGGCGGCGGTCATAGCGACAGAGGTAAACAGGAATTACGTATTTTTCGCCGTTCCCGTCAGTAACGTCATCAAAACGTAGTTAAGTGAGCCAATAAGATAATTTAAACTTTTCATTACGTGTTGGAGGGAGGGGCTCTATACTGGGTGGTCTATGAGTCTGACTGAAGTAAATACTAACCATTCTCCTTTCATACTTCTAAAATTAAATCTATCCCTGGTTCGCAATTATGAAGTAATTAATTTGGATCAAATAAAGCTCGGCTCTTATTCTTCACTTTCCAATTTAAGAGAGACAGAATGAAGAGAAAAAAGTAAACCTGCGGAATGTAATGAAAATCGTGCGTTAAACTTTGATCCAATCAATCCGGGTTAATCGATAAGACACTAGCCTACTGCAGGCGTCTGAACCGGAAGCCATAGCGGCGCGTATCGTATCGTGTAGCGAGCGGCCGATCAAGTGATCTCGTGGTTGTCAGTAATAGCACGCGGCACGCCTTGTTCCCCCGTTAACCTTAATTCTATATAAGATAGAAGTCTCATTAATATCTGGATTCAACAATCGGTTTCGAACGTGTATTTAATGACCATTGGGCGAGGTTGCAACTAGAGTACTTCGGAGTGGAAAGCTTCGTTATTGGAAATCTCGCGGGACTTGGCATAGACCCAGACCCAGTGATATCAAGAAGCGATATCTAGTTTACTAGGGAGAAGGTTTAAGATTCCCAAGTAATCGCGCGCCATAGTCTCAGTCCCCCTTTCAAAATACAAGGGGGACGTAAAAGGAGGCCGGGCTATTTCGCCAGCCTCTCCTCAGTCGGAAAATATGACTGTAATTTTCGTCATTCGCGTCGCCGCGCTGACGTCAGTTTTCAAGAACCAATGAGATATCTCGCTGGTTGCAATTAAGAGGCGGGGATTAACTCTGGACCTACGTTTGGACTGGAGATAAAGCTAGATTATAAATGTGGCGAATTTATACCTTCTCCCTAGTAAACTAGATATCACTTCTTGGTTATTTCAAAATATCTTAATAGGTTCCAATGAGATGCATGGATCTACGTAACGTTTGGACTGGAGATAAAGCTAGAAATGTGCGCGCGAATTTTTAAACCTTCTCCCTATAGTAAACTCGATATCGCTTCTTGGTGATATACGTACCAGAAATACATATCTAGAAGTTTAGATTGACATTTATCTGATAGAAAAAGCCTGGCAATGCATTTCCCTATGTATTTCTCCGTATTAATTTGATAGAGTAATGACGTTTTTAAATTGGAGTCTCGTTTACTTCGAGATATGGACGGCCTTTATATTATATAACTTGACACACCCACGCATTCGCCAAATAGGGAAGAAGAAGAAAAAAAGCTTAACCATTCTGGAAATACTTTCTTTATCGAATCCTCTCTGTCATCCTTCTCCTTCTCTTGGACTTCCCATCGTCAGCCTCTCCCAATCCCTGTCCACCGCCACCTTAGTTTAGCACGATCTCTGCCGGTCTAGATCGCTAAGATACGTACGGGAGTGCATAGAAATCGATTCGTTTTAACCTTCGTCTTCCTTTTTTTCTTTTTGGGGGAATGTTTGAAGTGCAGTTGAAAGATTCGTCTTAAAGAGGCCCGAGAGCAAAAATCCACCGCGGAAAATTTTTTTTTTCTTCTTCGAGCTTCTCACTCTTGACATCTACTTTTTTTTCTTCAATCCCGTTACAATACCCGGAGATTTTTGTATTTTTCTATAGAATAAGGGATTGAAAGAGAAAAGGGTTTCATCTTTCTTTCTCTCCCTTTCTTTTGCTCTTGGGCTTCTTGCTGAGTCTGACCGACCGTTGGAAGATGCTGCCTTAGAGATTTAGATTATGCGGGTGCCTTCAACTTTTTTTTTTTACGAAAAAGAGCTAGCACGATAGCTAAGCATCTATTGAAAGAAAAATCTTTTACCCGTATATTCGCATTGTACTCTATTTTTATCTTGGATTTAGTGGAGTGGAAGGCTAGGTACTGCCTCTTTCGTATTTTCCGAGCCGACCATGCATTTTGCTCTCTTAATGTCGGTAGAGATATCTTACGAATTTCGTCATTTAAAGGACCATACGTTGAATAACGCTATTTAAATTTATATTTTCCGCATCTTTCCGACGTATGCAAAATTTATGTACTCAGTATGGGTTTTATCAAGAAGTGATATCTAGTTTATTAGGGAGAAGGTATAAATTCGCCGCATTTATAATCTAGCTTTATCTCCAGTCCAAACGTTACGTAGGTCCGGAGTTAATCCCCGCCGCCTCTAAATTACAACCAGCATCTCATTGGTTCTTGAAAACTCGCGTCAGCGCGGCGACGCGAATGACGAAAATTACAGTCATATTTTCCGACTGAGGAGAGGAGGTGAAATAGCCCGGGGCCTCCTTTTACGTCCCCCCTTGTATTTCGAAAGGGGGACTGGGACTATGACTCGCGAATACTTAGGCATCTTAAACCTTCACCCTAATAAACTAGATATCACTTCTTGGTTTTATGTAAAACGAGCAAGGACTATATAGAAGTCAAATTTTTGGGAGCTGGGTTCCTCGACTCTGCTGTAAGACTAACGGAAAGTTCTCCCTTCAAAGGATAAAACTTTTTCTCTTACTCAAATATAAATCAAGGGGGGGGGGCGAATTCATCCCTCAGCCTCTTCCATCATCATCCTCCGGATAAGTCTGGGAAAAGGGCTGGTTACCAAGGGCAACCATTATTGGAATAAGATAAGGTATAAGAACTATGTACTGTACGAAAAAGACCACGAAAGGAAGGAAAAAGGTAAAGAGATAGCCCCGCAAGCCCCGGATGTAATTAGTTGGCCCCATTCCCCCATATAGTCATTATACTTTTCATTGTCGTTGATCCGAAGTTCATTGTTTGATATTTGCTAAGCAGCTGACGTACGACTACGAACCATTGATTCCTTTAATTGATCTCTTTGTCTTTACCCTATCCTACTCCTTTTCGTTATCAACAATGTATATAACTGATGGGAATTCGTGATGAGGTTTGATCTCTGTCTGTCTTTTAGTAACGCTTCATTTAGTTAAAGGGAATATGGATTTGAATCGATGTACTCGTTTCTACGCGCGTGTTTTGAAAATGTAAAAGCCCTAGGAGTAGTGAAATCAGGATTTAATACGGCTATGTTATAGCTAGAGGATAAAGACGAGTGGAAATGAGGTGGCGTAAAAAGTGAAAGTGTCAGAATGGAAATCAGAATGCCAACAACAGTTCTAGCAAAATTCATTGAACTATTGACAATCTACTTGTTCCCAAGATAGTAGGATTCTCCTACGTACACACCCGTCCCTGAATCATAGCTATCAGAAATATATATATATATAGCAAGTTGCAACATCCCACCCGCTGTCTGAGACACTAGCGCCACCTTTCGCCCATTCTTGGAAACGCCAACGCTGTCTTAAAGTTAACAATCTCTTCGCTAGAGATCGCAACCATCTCTGGTGGGTCGATAAATCGAGCGGTTTCCAAAATGCCAGACTGTTTCGCGCCCAAGTTCAAAATCGATTTTGACTCCCGACTTAACCTAGAGACATACTCCCTCCTTAATGAGAGTATAAATATTTTATAAGAGACAAACGATACTTTTTTTAAATAATACAAAATTCCTATCGTGTAGAAAAGCCTAGTTTGCAAAAATTCTTCTTTACCAACCGTCCCTAACACGGGTCCGCCCCCCTCTCCCCTTACTATGATTCATCTATTTCCGGGATAATTTCGGGGTTAGCCCCTCTAACTCCCCACCCTCAATCGATATCTAATGTCTGTCTATCGTAACGGTTTCCTTTAATAGGGGAAAAAACGGAGCGCCTCTATATAATTTAGATCTAATCTCGCCTAACACCGAACAAAGTATTAATTTAGCCTCAAAATTATTCTTGGGTTGTGGTCAAGTAATGCGGGTACGCTTCGTGTATTTCGACCCTCGTCTAGTTAAAACCATATTAAACTTATAGCTCATCATACAGGGCGAGTCGGTTTCCGTTAGATTTACACGCAATTTGGGTTTATTTTCTAATTCTTCCCAAGGGACCAGCCATTGACCATGACCACTCCCTGACCGCTATAGCTAATCGAGGGTCATTTACAATTTAATTATCTTAAAAAAAAAAGGAAAACATGTTTACCAATTATGTTAAACCCCATTTTTCTTGGCGGTTATTTTTGTCGCCGCGTTTTTAAAACCGTCTTCTTAAACAAACCAATTAACGAGGTGTTTTTATTTTTATTTATATTTTCTGTTCGCGCTGCCAGCCTGCCATGCAGGAAGTGTTCTTAAATGTTTCCATTGGAACTTTGCCCGTATTTATTATATTCCAAAGAGATAAAGACAGACATCTTTCATTTCCAAACATACAGTACACTCTCCCCAAGTGTGTGTTTGTGCATGCAACTCGTTTTGCAGTCGGTACTTCTTGCAAAGGGAGCGTTATGGTATGGTCCAATCATTAATATCATTCGTTGTGATCACTCTAGCGGCGTAGAACGCATTTATTTCGCTAGCAAAACAAGCAGCCCTGAGTTGACCCAACTTGTTGCGAAGCGACGTTCCCTTTTTGACAGATGTTTCGTTTCAAATTACCCAGCCGAAATGTTTTAAGAGTTTTTGACAGGGACAAATTAAAACTGTCCGCGTTCTCTCCCTCCTCTCTCCGAAATTCGATATAACTGAATATTTTTTTTCCCAATATGACAGCCGCAGTTCAGTTTTGACCAACCAATAAACTTTTAAATTAATTAGCGTAGGCTATATGTACATTCTTTAAAACATTCCAATCTCGTTGTATTTCATCCGTGAAATGATATCGTGGGAGTTGTAGTATTTTTACGCCGCGTATGTATGGTGTCACCTCTGACCTTTGTTTACCAAAATATCAGAGAGTTGGGTAATGTGTAATGTAGCTCCCTGGTAATATGATGTTTTTCTCTTTTGGGTTGGAAGGTCATTTGGTCAGGGGTAACCTGGAAAAGTCAGGGATTTTCAATGTAAAAATTTCGTACAAACCCTGTGACCTATGACCTTAGTTTTAAACATATCAGACGGTTATTTATATCCAAAGTTATTATAATAATTTTACGAGATTTAATGGAAAATATTTTTAGGTTTGATTTTGGGTTCACGTGACAGAGTGGCCGTTTAAGAAAAAAGGATATCTATCAATCGGTCATTCTCGTAGCGAGGGCCATTGTACCTTTGAAAGGTTCAGGCCCCGTAAAAAAATGTAAAAAAACCGCCTGACGTAAGGCGTTTCCCGCGAAAACATCATCTAACCACGTATGGTATAAGAGGATATAGAACTTTGCCTCTTAAAGAGCCATTTAAGCGCACTACCAATAATGCCCCTCCTTTCTTAGAGCTTGTAACGCGCGCACCACTGTCCATCGTCCATCACCCATCACCGAGAGATTTCTTTTTTTTTTAGCTATAGGGGTCCCGAAAAAGGTCAAAGTTAACGGCGATAACCTCTAGCGTTTCTATCTCGGGTATCGAACGAGAGAGATATTTATCACGTCACTAAAGTCGTTTAGAGTGATACCCCCTAGCTCTATGAGTATGACCTCCAAGATGGCCGAACCGTAATGATAGTGGGTGCAACCTCCCAAAATCTCTCGATCTGTTTTCATCGTAAAAATTGGGGTCAAAAGAAAGATATCTTTTCTTTAAATTATCATTAATATACCTACGTAAAAGATGTGTTTTTTTTTTTGAGCTATTATTTTCGTTTTGTTTGGGAGATAATGTTCGTCTTATCTTTAATCTAAATGTTAACTTCGCTTCTAGTCTACCGTATTTTCTATCTACAAGAGAACCTTTGAACAAAAGTTAAAAACTAACTTAAAATCGAAGTTAACTTTTTTTACCGTGGTTGTTCATCCTTTGGTGTAATGATGTTTTTTAAGGTTTCGTAATATTGCTAGATCGTAGGTAGATTTTTTAGTTCCACGAGGTTTTGAATGGAACCTACGTTTAACGTTATGCCTTATTAAGAAAGGGGAACCCACTTGTAAATACCCTATTAGGCGATTACTCCGTTGTATGATCTATTTTGATCTGGTTTTCACCCCGTTTTTTTTTTTTTTTTTTTTTGACTCGGGTTTGGTTCGACGTGACGCTTATCACCGGAATATGAACCGCCGCGGAAGCTGGATGGTTTTTAAGTAGTCGCTAAGCCCAATTCCTCCAGTTATTCAACATCCACCCTCGTAATCCGCGCGGTACGAATCGGGGTTTTCCTGACAAAAACAGAGTTTGGCCACAAAATCATGCATCAGCCATCTTTTTTTAGATCAATTCCGATTCCTTTCTCTGTCGTTAATCCCTCGGACTTCCGCTTCTCATTTTTCCCATCTGACAATCCTCCTCCTTCTCCCAAAAAAGAATCTGTTCCGACGTACGTCATTTTGTTAAATCTCCGCCCACACTAATGCGCTCCGTTGTACTTATCGTAAGTCTGCGAAAGAGAAAAAGCTAGTACATACGTGCCCCCTCTCTCCCTTCCTAAAAGTCTGTCGTAATAGTATAGTCTTCTGACATTTTAGGAAATCCCTTTTCTTCCTATCCTCCCCGTGACCTCTCGTATTGACCCCGTCGGTTTTCGCTTTTCGCGACGCGTCCCTGGTGTTAGTTAGAAAATTTAAGACGGTAGTAACTTTCTTTTAAGTCTAACGGATCGATGCTTGCTTTCTCCGCGTCTGATTCGTTTAAGCCTTGGCGTTAGGCTTAGTGTGATATTACTTTGATTTCCGCACGGGGCTCGTGAAGGAGACCCACTCTCTGAACTACAAAACTTCTCCCACGATGATATTCGTAAAGAGCGTTTAAGAACGTCTTTTAAGTTTTTTATGGGATGGGAGGATTGAAATTATTTTAATACTCTTACGGATCCCGATGAATTAATTCAAATTTCCCATGAATGTTGAATGAAGTGTCGCGAATTAAATTTGATAAAGTTGTAATATGAATATTTGATCAGGGATAGATTTAATTTTAGAAGTAGGAATGGAGAACAGAGTAATATCTGGGCGCGCGTCAAAGTCCCGGACCCCCTTCCACGGGACGGAGGGTATGAAAGAAGAGGCGGGTCATAGCGACAGAGGTAAAAATGAATTACGTCACTATTTTTCGTCGTCCCTTACAGCAACGTCATCAAAACGTAGTTTAAGTGAGCCAATAAGATAATTTAAACTTTTCGTTACGTGTTGGAGGAAGGGGCTCTATACTGTGTGGTCTATGAGTCGGACTGAAGTAAATATTAACCGTTCTCCATTCCTAGGTACTTCTAAAATTAAATCTATCCCTGATTTGATCTACAGAAATTATTGCTTACCCCCCCCCCCGGTCTGCTATCAAATCATTATTCACGTGATAATTCACTACTTATGAATGCTAACTTATAGGCTCTGGGAGTTAATTTATAGGCGGAGAAGCTCTGTACTTGATTTTCCTCGCTAGTTATTTTATTTTTTTTTGATGTTTTTACTGGATCTCAGGGTACTTAGGCGTTCTCCCTCGATATAGGGGAAGCCCTCACTCACTCACTCAGTCTGTTATGAATTTTTATCTGACCTTTCTCATCTTAATGGTTTGTTATGAGGGGAATAACGTTTTAAAAGTGGCGGTTTCGAAACGATGTTATGAATTTTATATCTGTATTAAAAAGCACGGAGGGAACCTGCACCGAGGTTTTACGGATGGTGATGACCCGATACAAATGTTTCTAAAATCCACTCACCCCCTCGTAAATGGTCAATATCAAGAATGTATGTCGTGGGATAGAATGGAAAATAGTTCCAACTATTTTGTTGGAACAGGGATGGATTTAATTTTAGAAGTAGGAATGGAGGACGGTTAGTATTTACTTCAGTCCGACTCATAGACCACCCAGTATAGAGCGTACTCTCCCTCCAACACGTAACGAAAAGTTTAAATTATCTTATTGGCTCACTTAAACTACGTTTTGATGACGTTGCTGACGGGAACGGCGGCGAAAAATACCCGTAATTCCTTTCTACCTCTGTCGCTATGACCCGCCTCTTCTTTCATACCCCCGTCCCGGGGAAGGGGGTCCGGGACTTTGACGCGCGCCCAGATTACTCTGTTCTCCATTCCTACTTCTAAAATGAAATCTATCCCTGGTCGGAATAAAAAAATTTGATCCCTTACCCTGATGGCAATGGCATCTAAAATATTGAGAAATAAACGAAAAGAAAGAAATTCCTTTTTTATTTTATTGGACGTTCAACTCCGTGATCGATTGATACTCGAAAAAAATGGGAAAATTGAAGCATTTTACGTCGTTTAAATCCAATTTCATACGAAGATATGGTTATAAAAAATCCTATTTTATATTATTAAATTTTGTAAAATTTTCAAACTTTTAGGGCTTTGAAATTCGTGCATTATGTTCGGAGTGTTTCACTCTTATATCCGTCGTGTCTAGACTCGGGATTCCGAACATCACGTGACTCCTATTACGCGTCATTGACAATACAAAAGAAAAGAATTTGTGTCCCCTCGCTCTCCCCAAACCAAGATGTTCCTCGACCCCGTAGGACAAAATTGAAAATTCTTGTCCCGCGAAACTAGCTCCGGATGAAGAAGAATAAAACGGCGATAGATGGATGACGCGGGGGTGGAACTCAGACTAGACATCAATTTATATATATATGTACACTACTCCCGTGGTTTTGAGGTTTTCATTATTGTTTGTCACCGCGTGAAGTCTGGTCTGGGTGAGAGAGAGAGGACAAGGATGTTTGTATCACGGATGGATTTGATCCATCCATCCTTCTCTTCATCTTGAGCTTCCTTTCTTACATCCCTCTCTCTCTCTCTCTCTCTCCTCTCCTCTCCTCTCTTTCTCTTCCTCTCCCTCTCCTCTCTTTCTCTTCCTCTCCCTCTCCTCTTTCTCTCTCTCTCCTCTTTCTCTCCTCTCCTCTCTCTTTCTCTCTCTCTCCTCTCTTGTTGATGGCTTAAAGCGTAAGCTAATTCGGGAATGTTTCTAGGGGCGGGGCGTCCAGGGGGATGAGTATATAGAGTTTTCCTTCTGTCCTCATCTCGAGGAACCATGGGTTTATACAAAAACAAAATAGAATACCGGGCACGTGTTGTTTATCCAAGTTTTTTTTCATTCCTCTTGGATTTTGTACTGTCACTTCCGTTGTACTGTCCAAAATGTCATTTTCCATCTTCCGATAATAACTTTGCGTTATAAAAATAGATCATAATAATATGCTTAGAAATAATCTACGTTGATGGTCCAAACATGTGTTCCTCAATGTAATCTTTCAAAAAGTTCAACGAGGAAAATTGGTAATTTGTGTCTCGCGAAAGATGTTTCAAAAATACATCTAGGACTCGATTGGATTAATTTATCATAATTTTTTATGAAGTTGTAAAAATTTTGCGCCGTGATTATGTATTTTATTCTAAACTCGGTTTATTCAGACTGTATATTTGATATTTCAAAGTAGGTAGTCTCGGGATATAAAAGAAATCCTTTCGCAGCCGTACTGGTCACGATTTCGCCATCCAAATTTCTTCCCTTTCTTATCTGACCATTATATTATATTTTTCCGAATCCGAACTGGCTAGCCCAACCAAAACCTCAAAATATACACAATATATTCTACACAGTACCAACCAACTCGAAAAATGTTTTTTGGTTCAACGAAGCGAGCCAAAAACCGGCTTCTTTTCACGATATTTCAAGGTCACGTGCCACGTGAACTTCTTCCCCCCCCCCCCTATTCCATCCATCCCCCCCGTGAAAACTGGCTTCAGCTTCTGGCGATCCTCTCTCTCTCTCTGAAAATCGCGTCGCGAGCATCGTCATTCAGTCGGTTTCCATAAGCCAAGCCAGCAAGCCGCGCAGTTTTTCCCGCTTTTATACTGTTTCCCGCTTTCTTCAATCAATGAATGGAATAGTGATAGTAATAATGTAGGTGTAGAAAAGCAGCTGTAATCAACTATAAACTCCGTGAATATTGGTTGTCATCTTTGCTATAGTCTTTGTTTTGGTTGAATATGGGCAATTAACTATTTCACCATGCGTAATGTCGTGGCCATGTCGTGCTTCAACGCTCCTCTGGATTTGGATTGCGAAGGTAACATTGTCATTTAAAAATCATTCATTTCTTTTTGGGGAATTGCGTGGGAAAGGAAACCAACGAAAGTAATTACGACATTAAACAATTTGTCAATAATGAACAGTGATAATATTTATACGAAATGGGTTCAAGTTCAACTTGGTTTTTCGCCTCTATGCCGGAAAGCCTTGTAAGGAAATAGGATATACAAGTTGTGTTGAAATTTTGGTTGTTTAAAGTGGATTGGGAAAGTTGAATTGTAACAACAACACGGTCGTGAATTAAAACATTTGAATTTTTATGTATCATGCCCTGTCAGAATTTTGTGCAAGCGTTCAAAACACAAGCTTGTTGAATTTGGTTGTTCTAAGTTGATTGGGAAAGTTGAATTGTAACAACAACACAGTCGTGAATTAAAACATTTGAATTTTAACTTATCATGCCCTGTCAGAATTTTGTGCAAGCGTTCAGAATCAAAACACAAGCTTGTTGACTTTGTTGTTACACTGAAACGCTTGCTTAAGTTTTTACTTTAAGTACCAATAGTATATATTTTAAATAAGAGTGAATGGTTCTTGTTGACCTATCTTTTTGAATTTTTTAAAATGGCCACCACCTTCTATTGTACTTCTAAATTGCACCACGCGGTACCAGTAAGGGCGTAGGTACGATTTCAATCCATTTTAATTGAATATTATAGTTCAACTTGCACAGTTATAAAAAAAAAAAATAAACGTGTTGGGTCCAGCGAATAAGCGAGTCACGCGTGACAAGGGGTCAACCGGGGTCAACACCGTATACCATTTTACACTTAAATAAAAAAACCTTGAAAAAATCACGTGTTACGCGTTTTTTCGAAGCAATAATATTAGAGCGTGAAGAAGGTGATTATTTTTGTAGCTCTTTTTTGTTTTTTTAACTTTATGTAACACGATTCAAGCTAGGCCTAATCCGGATAATTCTCAACGTGTAGGCTTTAGTAGTAACTGTGGGAAGATCGGGTTAGTTTTGGAGAAACAACGTTCCCAAACATCACGACCAACGTAATGTACTTCTTAAGTATGAAACTTAATTACGTGTTCGCCAAGGAAACATTTTGGCGGCCTAGCTCAACCATTCTCCTTTTAATAACTTATATTAATTTGCCTTTTTATTTATTACGAAAAACGAGGGGTGTTTCACTCCCAGATTCTTTGTACCCCCAATTACGTGTTATTTGTAATAATTACTCCGAGTGACTCGCCCCTCGACATAGGACCCCAGTTTCTTCCCTTTAAATATTAAGATTGGGATGTCTAACGCTTGCTTTTTGAAAGTAAATACAGTAAATAAAAACCCCCATTAAGAAATTAATTAACTATCCTACCCCTCAACGCGTCATCCCCCGAGTTCCGAGTCCTGACTTGGGAGTGGTGAATTGGTGAGGGCTATGTTGGATGATCCTGACATTGGAAACTATCTCTCTCTCTCTCTCTCTCTCTCTCTCTCTCTCTCTCTCTCTCTCTCTCTCTCTCTCTCTCTCTCTCTCTCTCTCTCTCTCTCTCTCTCCCCCACTTAATTAGGAAACGCCTTTGGTTGGTATAAATTTTAGATATTAGTGGCGCCATGGCACCCCGTGTTTTATTACCATTGGTTTTAACGTAGTTAAGGGTGGAGAGCCGCCATGACTGTATGTATCCCTTGGGTAGCCCCCTCTCTTATTATACCACCAACAACCCCCTCTGTAATAATTTTCATTATGTTTCTCTAATAGTTTTTTTTCTTCTTCTCCTAAACACTAAGAGAGAGAACAACCAATTAGCAGTAACTATAGGGGTTTAGTTCTAGGGTTTAGTTAAGGCGCGTGGGAGACGGGATCACCTTCTCAAGTCAATGTAATTAATCATTAAATTTTCATCTTCCGCAATGAGCTTGATTACTTTCTTTTTTATTGAAATTTTATTTTAAAACCGCTTTTAGTTTTGATATAAAATTAACCAAATTATGCAGGGTTGCCACGGGTCAGGGAAAACATGGAAAAGTCAGGGAATTTTAAAAATTTCAGCAAAGTCAGGGAATTTGATTTTAGTGGGTAAAATTTCAGGGGATAAGTCTTTATTGAAAGAGTAATGAAAGTTTCTCCTCATCCTCTCTTAACGCAGAAAACTCTAGACCAATCCTTAAAAATGTCTAGAATTGTTTTTATAAAGTAAATGCCTTTAAAAAAATCTCTTAGACTGTTATTTATAGTTAAAATGTTTCTTATTAATTTTGGTGCAACAAATACATTGGAAAACTTAATGTAGATCGAGTTTATTTAATTATAAGCACTTAAACGTGCTGTAAACATTTACACTTTCGGGAAAATCTTAGAAAAAGGTCAGGGAAAACCTGGAAAAGTCGGGGAATGTGGTTCTGAAAAATTCCGTGGCAACCCTGTTATGGCTGTGTAATTAAGTTTAAGTCTTGAAAGGAGTTAAATACTGTAGTAGTAAAGACATATTTTACATATAAGAAAATATAGTTCATTTTAAGGATGTCACAACTGAATTTACGGGATGACAGTCGACCGGCGACAAAAATATTATTTTTTTTTTTTTGATTTCCTAGAAAAGATATTGGCCTCATTCTTTTGTTTCTTGGTATTACGATGTTTGGTTAAGAAAATCTTTACTCATTCTTATTGTTACTGGGAATATTATTTTGTTCTTGGGACTAGTAGGGTGATATCATTATTTATATTTTACGATATCAAATTATATATAAACAAGTTGGGAAAACCAAAATATTACCTCTCCGAGTCAAGACGACTACTTACAAACTTATTTACCCAGATATGGAAATGTTTCTTAAGTTAAAATTTATGAAATATTTAAGCAGTATACAAAGCATAGCAAATATACTGTAAATCAGACGACATTTTACATCCAATAATGATATACTTGTACACATTAAAATCATCCGATGGGGGAGAAACGGGAAATGAAGAGAGGGATACTACCTTTACGTGTTTGTAAAGGCCCAATTTTCTACTCCTCAACTGTATGCCCTCTATGTTCAAAGCCATATTCACAACAGGGTTGCCATATAAACACTATCCTCTCGTTTCACCTCAACGATTTTCTTAGTTTGTCAACATGACTGTTAACGTTACATAACACCAAAGCTTATTTGTGGCTACACACACTGAAAGTAAATGCGTACCATAAAAAGCATGAAAACACGAAGCTATTATTCGATTACGGTCAGACCTTTCACTGGTCTGGGCTGCGTTCAGCAGAGCTCACCAAAAAAGACAGCGGATTTTGGAAATGTTTACCGGTGAGCTCTGTCGTCATAGCTTTTCTCCGGTCATCGGCGTTTTATAAATGACGCTAGCGCAATAAAGCGTGCAAGGTACCAAGGCTTAACAAAAATTGTATGATAACATATTTATAGAGATAGATAACAACTTTTATAATTAAAATTAGAAACTAGCATATCTCTCAAAATTCTCGCGTGATCAACTGGTTTCACGCCAATTAAATAGCTATAGTCCCATAGAGCTATTTGTATTAATTCATTCATGGTTTTTTCGCCAAGCTGAGAACTACACGTTTTACGTCACGTTATCCAAAAAGCCGACTATTTTCTTTGAACACCGCGCTAGCTCAGCGCTAAGCACCGTGACGTCAAAATTCTAAAACAAAATCCCGTTATGTAGGACACTGCTAACAGCGCTGGGCTCTGCTGAACGCGGCCCAGATTTCCAACATGATTACAATATCTAAGCCTAAAGTGTACTTAACTTTCGGCTCACTCTGAACCGTTAATGTCTCTGCATTACAGAAACGAAATCCAAACCCAAGCGTTTACTTTTTGTTTCACTAGGCCTATTGACAAATAAAAGTTCATTTGACCAACATAGTAGCGTTGTGCTTGTATTCACTTTAGAAAGGATTATGCTATAAACAGATGTAGTATAGCTTAGGTAATATATAAACATCCATTTTAAATAATAATATTAAAAAACTTTTTGGAATATCAAAATGAAATAGAGCTTTAAAGCTACAAAAGTACTAAATGCATCATAATTACGAAAAATATTTCCACATATTCACTTTATATTAAGGATAAAGGGAATATTATGGTTCTGTAGGATTCCTGTACACATCAAAACAAAACGAACTTCTAACGCAGCGCACTACTGTAACAACGGACGGACACACACAGACAAAACCATAGACTGCTTTTTAACTCTTTCCGTATTAATTTTGAATTGAGAAACAAGATTATCTTAAATATTAAAATGAACATAATTAATATTTAATATTTTCTTCGTTAGTTATTCGCCTTATTGAACGTTACATCGTTTTAAAAAAGAACAATTAAACATTCTTGAGAGACTTGACTAATATTGGCGTTTGAAATGAAGCATACGCCGTTTGCTTCGCCTCAATGAAATAGGTAGTATATAAGGGTGTCGAACTACAGCTAAAAGCAAGAACAACCGCAATTGCGAAAACCTTTGGTGGTGATCCCACCTTAGGGAGGCTAGACGTTTCTCGTAACCCTAGCTGATCGCCGCGAATGTCTTAAACCCAACGATGACGATGGAGTAGAAGCCAGGTGTACAGACTGGTGTCCAAGTGGAATGGACGAAGACCAGAAGATGGTGGTGATTAGAAGCCAGTATGTACAGACTGGTGTCCAAGTGGGATGGACAAAGACCAGAAGATGGTGGTGATTAGAAGCCAGTATGTACAGACTGGTGTCCATGTGGAATGGACGAAGACCAGAGGATGGTGGTGATTAGAAGCCAGTATGTACAGACTGGTGTCCATGTGGAATGGACGAAGACCAGAGGATGGTGGTGATTAGAAGCCAGTATGTACAGACTGGTGTCCATGGGGGATGGACAAAAACAAAGACCAGAAGATGTTGGTGTTAGAAGCCAGTGTGTACAGACTGGTGTCCATGTGGAATGGACAATTGACTAGTCAGATGAAGTAATAGTGGTCAGTTGAATTGTGGATAGCCTCAAGTTTTGAATTTTCCGGGAACTGTGAATGCGGTCCGGAAATAGCGAACACATTTGCTTCGATTCGGAAACTGCGAACGCGGTCCCCTGGGGTGTAAGTCAATAACAACAGCCAGACAGACAGACAGACAGACAGACACACACGTCGAAATTAGAACCTCTCCGTGACATACGTCACTCGGAGAGGTAAAAATGATGTCTTAACTTTTAATTAAGGTGGCAATTAAGTTCGCTCGTTTTCTTAAATACGAATGTACAGTACCCAAAAATTCAAAATATATTATCTATTTATAAGATCGCCTCTTTAGTTAATTGGAGTTCATTATTTTAATAATTATTAGGTTTCAATTAACGCGACATAACGTCTACCTAATTCCGATTTGACCTCAATAATAATAATAATGTAATTTGCAAGTAACTAATTGCTCTTTCGCAGCGTCTTCTTCCTCTATTTTTTTTAATTAGCAATAAAATAAACATTTAATTAGTAGAAAATTGGAAATAACGTTGCCAGTTGAACTCTTCTGGTTTTTTTTTTAATTCAAATTAGTTCGAAAAGCCACTCTGTAGTTTGTTTTATTTGTTTTTGTAGTTGTAGGTATGTACGTATAGATACGAGAAGGGTATAAATTATTGAAAACAAGGCCGTATTATTAAATTTGTCCTTGATATTCAGAAAGTTCTCCGGGATTTGAGTTTTTGGCAGGTTATCTTTTAGCGTTTCTCTTTACTAACTCGTGGGTTGAAGACTCGAGGGTTCAGAGTGTTTTAGCGAGTGTATTTTTGCAAAATAACAGCTGGGGCGTTCCGGGCAAGACATTTTTTATTTTGGTTGTTGGCACTGTCTATAATACTCTACCAAGAAGTGATATCTAGTTTATTAGGGAGAAGGTGTAAGATGCCTAACTATTCGCGCGCGCCATAGTCCCAGTCCCCCTTTCAAAATACAAGGGGGGGACGTAAAAAGACCGGGCTATTTCGCCTCTCCTCAGTCTGAAAAATACGTAATTTTCGTCATTCGCGTCGCGCTGACGTGAGTTTTCAAGAACCAATGAGATGCTGGCTGGTTGTAATTTAGAGGCGGCGGGGATTAACTCCGGACCTACGTTTGGACTGGAGATAAAGCTAGATTATAAATGTGGGGCGAATTTATATCTTCTCCCTAATAAACTAGATATCACTTCTTGACTCTACAAAATGTTATTCCATATCCTATATAGTTTTGATATGTTCTTTATTTTTTTGTGCTCTTGAAGAGTAAAAAGAGAGATTTTAAAAAAGAGAAAGTTTATTTATATCGCACCACTGATGATAAGTGGTAGCGACTGAAAGCAGCCAAGTGACTCAACACCGTGTTTCCTATGGGTTTGGGTTGCTTGCTGGCAGGCAAAGATAGTAATTACACGCACGTTTGAAATATATCCACACTGATGGGTATTTATTTTATTTCTAAAGGGATATTGGAATCATTCTGAATTAGGCGCTTAGGCTCAATCAAAACTGCATGCCTAAATTTGGCCTAATTTCACTTCACTCTTCCTTTAAATACACTGTTTTTATCCTAGTTGGCAAGGAAATCTATATTTTTTTTAAACCCGCTTGTTTTTGCCAGGGATAGATTTAATTTTAGAATGGAGAACGGTTAGTATTTACTTCAGTCCGGTATAGAGCCCCTCCCTCCAACACGAAACGAAAAGTTTAAATTATCTTATTGACTCAATTAAACTACGTTTCGATGACGTTGCTGACAGGGACGTCTAAAAATACGTAATTCCTTTTTTACCTCTGTCGCTATGACCCGCCTCTTCTTTCATACCCCTCCGTCCCGTGAAA
Organism: Phalangium opilio; assembly: GCA_019434445.1. Lineage (NCBI taxonomy): Eukaryota > Metazoa > Arthropoda > Arachnida > Opiliones > Phalangiidae > Phalangium > Phalangium opilio. The sequence continues at coordinate 189,451 of JAEQBA010002027.1, read as the reverse complement.
GGGGGGTCCGGGGCTTTGACGCGCGCCCAGATATTACTCTATTCTCCATTCCTACTTCTAAAATTAAATCTATCCCTGTTCTTACCAATATTTTTGCATAAATAATTCACGCTGCCAAATTGTAACTCCAAAAAAAATGGTTTACAGTAACAAGTAGTTTGGAAACTTTCTGATCCTTGTACCAATGATTGCCGAATAATTTTGTCATCGACCTTATATTTTTTAAGTAAATTGATGTCCTTGTGTCCCCAAGTCTAAAAATAGGTTGCGAGTACAAAAATATTTCAGAAAATCTTCGCGGAAGGGTTTTTTATTTAGTTTTAACTAACTCTCGAGACGCTTTAGTCATCTTCACTTTGCAAGGTTCATAAGATGAACTGGATTAAGTTAAATGGATCTTACCCGCTGCAAAGTGAAGGTGTCGTTGTCACGCGGGTCGTTATTTTTTTGCAAACGACAATTGAAGGAGGTCGAGTTTTTTTAAGATGTTCGTAATGAAATCCCTTAACCACGCGAGGGAAAATATTTTTAGAGTTTTTTTAGACATTTTTTATATTCAGTTTATTCTTTCTTTCAAAGCTGCTGGTTCTCTATCTCTCTCTCTTTTGGAATGGCACATCCGGGGATGAAGGGGCCCTCCTTTTAGATCTAGTCTTTTACACCCGCTATGTACCAAAGAAGCTTATAAAACGCCAGCCAGATAAGGTCTGTTAACGCGCAGTTTCTCCAGCTGCCGAAATAAAAAACCTTCTTGAGTTGGTGTATATCCCTGCCTTTCAAACTGGGCAAAAAAATGTGACAAAATCTAACGGAATCATAATATCGCCGATGCGAAGAAAGACATTTAGCCTAGTCACACTTGACATTCTTAATTACAGGGTTCATACAAACCTGGAAAAATCAGGGAAACAAATAGTTGACAAAACCTCAGGGAAATAAATAGTTGACAAAAACCTCAGGGAAAACTCAGGGAAATAAATTGTTGACAAAAACCTCAGGGAAAACTCAGGGAAATAAATAGTTGACAAAAACCTCAGGGAAAACTCAGGGAAATAAATAGTTGACAAAAACCTCAGGGAAAACTCAGGGAAATAAATAGTTGACAAAAACCTCAGAGAAAACTCAGGGAAATTTCGAATTTTTAGTAAAATTCAGGGAAATTTGCGTCAAACAAGGAGCCGAGTAATTAAGCAAAATGTTCGTGAACATATTCTCCATAGGATTAACATCTGACTATACTTTGGAGGCTCATAACTCTGGTTATATTAGAGATACGGGGATGTCCTTTGATTATGTTGTAGTCATATTTCCCCCCCCCTCCTTCGTTAACATTTGCTCCATAGGATACTCCATATACGGGAAAAAGCTGGAAAATTCAGTGAAGTATATGGGGAAAAACCTGGAAATCTCAGGGAAATTTGTTTTCCAAAAGCTGTATGAACTCAGAGTCGGACTGAAGTAAATACTAACCGTTCTCCATTCCTACTTCTAAAATTAAATCTATCCCTGGTCCCAAAGTTAAGAAACGCGGAGGAAATTATCCCTTTAGTGTAGTCTTCCAATTTATTTACTTCTGTTGCGTGTTTGTTATTACTGGTTGATGTATTTCTAGCTACATTACTCTGGAATTTAAATATCTTAATTAGGTTTTAACCTTGTAATTAAACCCGCCTATCCATTAAGCAATTTAAAATTCCATCGTTTGGTAAAGGGGGTATATGATTAAATTTAACCTTGACGTAATACGGGAAGTCAACTTTGAAATTTTTTGTAAAAAAATGTTTTAAATCATTTCGAAATTAACGAGGGATACGGGTACGTATAGACAAGTTTGGTTTATGAATTCGTCCCGCCAAAACTTTCGCGCAAAAAATAAACCGCGAAAATCATTCGTGCGTATAGATTTTTAATTAAAATTACGGGGAAAAAATAAATGTAATTCATCATTTTTTAACTTTTCCATAATGATGGTATGGACCCAGATTTTTCGTAATATTATTATGTTAAACAAAAACTAGGGTTCTACCTCTATGTTAGTATAAAATTTGCATTTATTGGTATATAATTACGAGCAAGAAGTGATATCTAGTTTACTAGGAAGAAGGTATAAATTCGCCCCACATTTATAATCTAGCTTTATCTCCAGTCCAAACGTTACGTAGGTCCGGAGTTAATCCCCCCCCCCCCGCCTCTAAATTACAACCAGCGAGATATCTCATTGGTTCTTGAAAACTCACGTCAGCGCGGCGACGCAAATGACGAAAATTACAGTCATATTTTCCGACTGAGGAGAGGAGGCGTAATAGCCTGGCCTCATTTTACGTCCCCCCTTTGTATTTTGAAAGGGGGACTGGGACTATGGCGCGCGGATACTTAGGCATCTTATACCTTCTCCCTAATAAAATAGATATCCCTTCTTACGAGTTGATGCGATAACGAAGAATGAATAAAATATAATAAACGACGTACAGATATAGAGGAGTCTTTAATTTTAGGGTTCTAGTTTATTTTCATCTCAAGAAAGAAAAATTAATATTCACTTTTCGTGACTTTTAATTTCTTTTATAAGATATAACTCGCTTAAGAAAAACTAAATAAAAAAAGCGTCTGCTATAAAGATTTGGAACAAGGGCACACCCGCCCGTGTTTAATACCGTATATTTCATCCTTTTTAAAAGATAATGATATCAATTCTTTTCCAACGTATTTGGGTGAGCTTACCGAATTAAAAACCAGTACTGGTTCGACAACTTAACTCGAAAGCGAGAAGAGATCATCTTGAATTTAAGCGACTAACCAAGTTTATTTTGAACTTGAATTGACGAAGAAAGGGGTGGGGCTATATCAAACTTTTAACTTCATCTTTTATTTAAAACTTTCTGAAACGAGAATTTTTGATAATCTTTTAGCCTATCTTCCAAGGTTCTTTTTTTTTTTTTTTTTTTGTTTAATCAGGTCGGATTTAGATTAAAGTTTTCTTTCTCTTTGTACGCTGGGTTCAATTTTCTCCAAACAAAGATAATATTTAAAGTATATTTTAAGAGACACGCGGCTCAAACAAAAGAATCCATCGTAACTTATAAATAGAAATTGCTTTTGGAATTGATACAAATCTAGTTTTTATGATTATGGTTTATATTTCTCGTTGCGATCAGATTAATCTATACGGCATAAGTTCATAAGATATGTTCCTTCATAAGTTTGTCACTGGTAACTTAGAAACTGGAGCTTGTCATGAAGTGATTGAAGTATAGGTCATAGATTCAAGGGTAAAGCGAAGACGCCTGGTTTTGGCGCTGACAAAGACTTAGTAATGCAGACTAAATAGGACCTAGATGGAAGTCCTGCATGCAAAATTAACCACCGAGTGTAGGACTTCAATTCTCGCTTCCGTCGTTCTGCTAGAACTAGCTCGAGCTGTAAGTCTCTCAGTAGCATTACGAACTTGTATATAGGTAGTGTCATACTTATGATTGGAACGTATCACTTATAAACTTATGATGCGTTGTGTACATTATGCCGTAGTTAAGTTTAGATTGTAGTAAACGTTAAAGGTGAAAATATCGTGAAAGTGTCACGTTATTTTGAAAATTGGGGAAAAAATATTATAGTTGATAGCTTGATTCGAAGAGTGTCTCTTGACACGCACGGCGCTCGTTGAAATGTCTTTTCTCAAATCAATACAACAAACTACATTTTATACCTTTTTTTGTAAGGGTATAATACCATATAGAAATCCAAAGAAATATTTTGGTTAAAGATTCGAGGTACCCCGGCTTTTAAAGTATATAGTCTACTGTAATGACGGGGCGTATGTATAGTTATAACGGAGAAAATGACAATCTTGGCGGGCGCATGCTCCTTTAGCTTCTTCTCCATCTAACACATAATTGGAGGCCCTTTTCCCGATTTACTGTTTTGTTTCTATAGCAGAGTCGTGCCTAAACCTCGTCAATATTTTAGTTGGGCTTAAAGGCCGACTTCCATCGGAAAGAGTTCCAGCTAATGTGGTTCTAGCGAACTGAAGAAACGCGATAGAGAATTTCCTTCAAGGGAAAGCAAAAATTCGAGAGGAAATAAATTTAAAAGGATTTCTATTGTTCATCTTCAGTTCGCTAGAACCGCATTGCACGGCTTTCAGTTAGCCAGAACCCTTCCAACTTTTGACCCAGCGGGGCTTCGAAAATCGGCACGGTCGCTTCATTGTTAGTCTCGATGCTCGGTTGTCATTTCGCTAGCACTCTTTTCGCTGGAAGTCGGCCTTTAAAATAAGGTTTAAATGTTCTTAGACCTCGAAATTATAGGCGTTTAATTTAAACTTTGGCGTAGCTACGGTTTAGTTTAGGCGTTCAGTGGATGAAACCGATACAACCCCGTATTCACTTACTCAAACGCGGTAAAAATAGACCCAAAGACAATTGGCTTTCAAGGTGATGAACCAAAACCCTGCAGCAATACTTACTTTCTTATACAACTTAACTTTTGGTTGTAAATGGCACGGTCAATGTCTTTTCTTGTGTGGGAGGGGGGGAGGTCTTCAACAACATCCCAACAAGCGTATCGAATCCAAGTTACATTTTTATCAATCATCCAAGAAGATTGGGCCAACCAGTATCGTCTCGCTTTGTTATTTCGAGCGTATCCAAAAATGTATCCAATACCGTATTTGAAGTAATGGCATATCTTCTTCTATTACCCCATCAAGTTCAATTGAAATATAACAAGAACCGCCGTTACTCTAGTCTGTAAATAACCCCAATTTCGGTTGAACCCACTCTCTCTCGCTCCTCTTTAGGGTGCGGGGTATAAATAAGCTCGGGTCAACTGATAAAAATGGAAACCAGACGCTAAGCTACTCGCAGTTGAATTGAAGTGTTTACTTGTATAGTTTTCCTTAAAAGTAATTTACCTTTCGTGATGTAGAGTTCATTGCGGGTTGGCCCGGGGGTGTGATACGCACCAAGTGTTCCAAACACTGTAATTCATTTCAATTAAAGATGTATTATTAGTCGTATGTAATAAGAACTTCCATCAAAATGATATAAAGAATGGGTAGATTCTACTGATGACTAATATTTTTGTAGCTCCCTAGGAGCGAAGGCACTCGGCATTGCCCGTCAGCCCGTCGGGACTTTTTTTTTACTTTCCATGCGGACATTATTCCATAAAGAAGGGTTTTTAAATTTTTGGCCGCCATTTAAAAAGATGGCAACAAATCGAACCCGAAAGACCATTCAGCCCGTCTATAGGTTAAGGAAACCAGTGTACTAATAATATTTGTGAAATCGATTGAAACGCGCGGACTTTGTTGCATAGAGAAGAGGTTTTACATTTCTGGTCGCCATTTTTTAAGATGGCGGCGGATTGGAAAAATCTTTGTTAGTACGCGCCTACTACTTATGAGTAACGTTCCTGCAAATTTTCAGCCTTCTAGGGCAAGCGGTTTGGGCTGGGCGTTGATTGTCAGTCAGTCAGTCAGGACTTTGATTTATATAGATATAGATTTTCACAATTTTATTTAATTCTTTTTTTAATATAGCAATTGAACAAAATACCCCCTTCCTACAGAATTTATCTATTATTGTATCATCATTTCCTATTCCCTCGTACACCTGTGTAATTTGCTGATCCTTTTTAGATTACCAAAAGGAGAGGGTATAGGCCTAGGTAGTTGAACCACAGTATACGGTGCATGTAGTTGGGTCTCGGTATTTGTATAAGGAATATGTAGAAATTATTTCAAATGAATGACGTTGATTTTAATAAGGATGTCAAGGAGGCCTCGCTTTTCTTCTACAAAGTTTCATCCCCGTGTCTAACCGACAAAATATTCCAAGAGTGCATGGGGCCCTGCCATGAATACAGACCCCGTCGCCGCCACCGCATCTTGATGAGATTTGTGCAGACGTTTTTTTAATGCCAGGATATTGTTCTTTTCAAGGATCGAAATAAGTTCAGGGTTCGTAACCCGTAGTCATTTTTTGGGGGGGCATCAATAATCAACACCCCAAGACTTATTCTTATTCGCGTCAACGAATTATGTTCATTTTTACTTTCAGTTATGTCTTTTTAAGTTTAGGCCTTAATCGTTTTGATTTTATTCAAACACATAATCTGTTACAGATTTTTTGTACCCCCGAAAGGGTCTCTGGTATCTACATTCAACCATAAGTTTATAAGTGATATGTTCTATGATAAGTAGGACACTACCTATACAAGTTCGTAGTGCTACTGAGAGACTTACAGTTCGAGCTAGTTCTAAGCAGAACGACAAGCGAGAATTGAAGTCCTACACTCGTTGGTTAATTTTGCAGGACTTCCATCTAATCCTATTTAGTCTGCATTACTAAGCCTTTGACAGCGCCAAACCCAGGTCTCCCTCGCTTTACCCAGAATCTATGACCTACCTCATTCACTTCATGACAAGCTCCGGTTTCTAAGTTACCAGACATTACAAACTTACGGTGAACATATATCTCATGAACTTATGATTCAACCCAACATAATGCATCCATTGACTGAGAATTTGGTTGTAATTTGGTCTCCCCCGTTGGGATTTATTTTGCATTACCATATTTCATGGTTGGAAGAGGTTTTATATATCGTGGCCTCTAAAGGAAACTTAGATAAAAAATGTTGTCATTTGAACTCCGGAGAGATAGTGAATTTATTTGAAATAATGTTTTTATTACAGTGCCCCAATTTCAAATAGAATAAATCTAATTTAAATTCAAAGACGTAACTGACCCTGAAAAATGGATTTGATCTAATTTTTTATCAATTTGATATTGAACTCGAGTGTTCATTGATTGTATTAAAATTAGGAAAGGAAAAGACGTTCCTTGAACTACATAAAAGTATTTATTCTCAGATATTTAATACCCTTATCGTGTTTAAACCGATTTTACATTATCTTTTAAAAGCGATTGTTTAAAGAATTAGAATCAAGAAACCCTCCCAGATCATTTTCGGTTCTTTTTCAAATGATAGGGGATTTGTTTTAGGTTCTCATTATACGTTTAAAACCGTATAGTACTTTTTAAAAGGGGTCAATTTCAAAACGAGGAAAAACTAGGTTCGGTCTGTCTTAATTAAAGTCAGATTATCTTTAAAGGTGCTATGAAATATTAAACAATTAACTTACGACTCCTTATCGTTAATAATCACCGTCTTTCAATATTATTTCACCGTCCCTTGATAAGAAACCAATTTAGGTATGTACATAAAAGGACCGCTTGAAAGATTTTTTTTTTACGAAGCCGGCAATGTTTTCCTGGTTGTGTATCGCCATGATAAATTGCCTTTAAAAATTAATTACCAAATCGTTAGGGGTTATCCGAGGTCAACTAGAGACTCCCCTTTATACTTTTTCATTTTTTTTAAACAACGCGTTAACTTATCTGGGAAAAAAAGTGTTATGTAGTTTCAAGAAGTGATATCTAGTTTATTAGGGAGAAGGTATAACTTGCCTAAATATTCGCGCGCACCATAGTCCCAGTCCCCCTTTCAAAATACAAGGGGGGGGGGACCCAAAAGGATGCCCCGGGCTATTTCGCCTCTCCTCAGTCGGAAAATATGACTGTAATTTTCGTCATTCGCGTCGCCGCGTTGACGTGAATTTTCAAGAACCAATGAGATGCTGGTTGTAATTTAGAGGCGGAGGGGATTAACTCCGGACCTACGTAACGTTTGGACTGGAGATAAAGCTAGATTATAAATGTGGCGCGAATTTATACCTTCTCCCTAATAAACTAGATATCACTTCTTGGTAGTTTCTTGAATGACCCGTTTTCGAAATTAGAAATTGAAAATGACTAATTCAAACGATGTTTTTTTTTGTAAATGTATAAATTATTCAATTTAGCCTTAGAAAAAACGAAGGAATAGCCGCTTGTAAAATTTAACGAGCCGTAAAAATTAATATTTTGAAACCTACGCGTATCCGTTGCTAAGCCTTTTAGCCAAAAATATATATTAAATTTATGTTTAATATTAAAAGGTCGTCTATCCCAAAAAAAAAAGAAAAAAAAAGAAAATATAAAAATAAATACCGATTGAGGTATCGAATTTCGCTTGGAATAATTTTTTTTTTCTAGTTTGCCGCGGCCTATCTTTCCAGCTGTTTTTATAGCGATAACGCGAACTAGTAATTGATTTTCAAGAAGGTTCATTCATTTATTTAATTAATCGATTTGTTCAAAGTTATAATAAAATAAAATTAGACTCGCTATGCTATTTATTATTCCAGTAAAATGCGGTTGAGCTCGTTCTCACTTCATTATTTATTTTTTTAGTAATTTATTAATACCACCTCGCGCGAGATCCTATTTAACGTATTCATTAAGACTTATTTTTTAATTAAACCCCACGGGTAACGGCGCCATTTTTGCATTTTTGCGAAACGAAAAATAAAAAAATATTTTGTATCAAATATTGGCCTAGAGATTTTCGGTTTTGTATCCTCAGGGATAGATTTAATTTTAGAAGTAGGAATGGAGAACGGTTAGTGTTTACTTCAGTCCGACTCATAGACCATCCAGTATAGAGCGTACTCTCCCTATAACACGTAACGAAAAGTTTAAATTATCTTATTGGCTCACTTAAACTACGTTTTGATGACGTTGCTGACGTGGACGGCGAAAAATACGTAATTACTTTTTACCTCTGTCGTTATGACCCGCCTCTTCTTTCATACCCCCCTCCGTCCCGTGGAAGGGGGTCCGGGATTTTGACGCGCGCCCAGATATTACTCTGTTCTCCATTCCTACTTCTAAAATTAAATTTATCCCTGGTATCCTCATTTCCTTTCTTACCATAATATTTTCAATCGAGGTTGCCACGGGTATCTTTTTATTTTTTTTTTATTATTTTTAATTAATACTTGAAATAAATTTTAGGGGTTTAATTTTGGCGTAAAGGCGCTAAAGGGTTTTCTTTAAACATCTCTACAGGTACATTTGCCTCGATTTTAATTCAAAGAAATTTGATATTTTTCGTGGCGACCGCGGAGAAAGAAGATGAGTCTCTTTTCGTATAATTCTAGAAAACGCCTTAGCCCTTGGGTAGTAATGATGAGTCCATAAGCGGGAAAATCACGCCGATATCGCGAGTTTACTGAACTTGGATCTCGTGCCATTTCCCGCCAAATATAATTAACCACCACGTGGGTGAAAATTTGGGCTAATTAGCTTATTCAGGGTTCATACAAACCGGAAAAATCAGGGAAATAAATAGTTGACAAAAACCTCACTGCTCACGGAAAATTTAGAGAAATTATCGAATTTTTGGTAAAAATCTGGGAAATTTGCGTCAAACAGGGGCCGAGTAATTATGCAAAATGTTCATAAACATACCCTCCATAGGATTAACATTACACTATACTTTGGAGGCTCATAACTCTGGTTATATTAGAGATACGGGGATGTCCTTTGATTATGTTATAGTCATATTTCCCCCGCCCCCTCCTTGGTTAACATTTGCTCCATAGGATACTCCATATACGGGAAAAACCTGGAAAATTCAGGGAAGTATATGGGGAAAAACCTTGAAATCTCAGGGAAATTTGTTTTCCAAAAGTTGTATGAACCCTGATTAGCTTATTTAAACACTCGGAAAGGTTTTCTCGACCCACGTTAAGGTATACTTCATTCTTAGTATCATTTTGTAAAGGACAATTTGCCCTATGATATCCTTTATTTTTTAATTTACCTCAGGTGTTAAAATCAAGGGTTACGCCTTTCTGATACTATAATGTCAATAATATGCCGCTCTCTTTATAGACAAGGGGGAGGAGAAGGTTTGGCCCTAGGGCTTAATGTCACTCTTGACGGGATGGAGAGCGACTAAAAGAAAGAACAATAAATTTGATTCTATTTTTGGTGTAAAAATTCTCCAAGACGAGGGAGTCGAAAAAAGCTATTTCCCATATACCCCCTCTTCTCCTCTCTATCCCCCACCCTCGCCCCGTCTTTTCTTTTATTTTCTTTCTTTCGTAACTCGGTATTTTATTGCCAAGAAAGGAATAGGAGTAAAAAGCGTGTATAAATTGTTACTATATTCGGTCGCTCGGCGCTTTCTTTTATTTTCGCCCCAAAATAAGTAGAGCGGCAAGAATCGTCTATATATATATTTTTGGTGTCGCGCAATTCACGATTGCGATTACGCCATTTTGTCATTTGTCCCTCGACAAGTTGACGTCATTTCGTTGAGAGATGCTAGGACGTTGTTGTGGACGGTTTTCAGCATTTCAGGGACAGTGGAAGGCAAAAATTCAGGGTCAGAATTGAGATGGTCTCTGACGCTGTCGCATTTTCCAAAATACTTTCATATATTTTAATAGCTATTGATATAGGAAATTCCAGGGTTGCCACGGGTCAGGGAAAACCTGGAAAGTCAGGGAATTTGAAACATTTCAGCAAAGTCAGGGAATTTGATTTTAGTGCATGGGTAAAATTTCTGGGGATAAGTCTTTATTGAAAGAGTAATGAAAGGTTCTCCTCATCCTCTCTTAACACAGAGTGAACTCTAGAGCAATCCTTAAAAATGCTGTCTAGAATTAAAACCTGGAAAAGTCAGGGAATTTGGTTCTGAAAATTCCACGTAGACCCGTCCATCTCGCTAGCTTTGAAGACGCCGAGTTTTCTGGGGTTTAACTAAAAAGGGGCCCCTTAGTTAGGGGTGCTGAAAAGAAAACAGAGTGCCGAGCGAGTACGGATCCCGATCCTTTCCTTTTTTGGGTGGTCCTCTGTTTTTGACGGTTACCTAAACTTTACCCTTAGGGTCCACCCATCACCGTTAAAAAAGCAGGTGTGGACCATAACGTCCTATACCTCTCTTTCTTTATCCCGCTCCTTGAAACCCTTTTCTTTTAATCCTATCTCAACTCCAATCTCCCACGTCCTCCGTTTTCACTCCTCTCTTCTTCTCTTTTCTTACACCCGCATCCCTCTTGAGCCTCCCGAGATTTTTCCGAGCTAAAAGTATACTAGAGGAATGCTTTATGATAATGCGATTTAAATTTGAGACCCCCTCGTTGCAGTGTAGTACACTTTTAAGATGAAATGTTTTGCTCCCAAAATCGAACGCTGGAGTGAAATTTCGTTCCAAACACGATCGTACGTGCGAATCGAATTCAATACGGTAGCTCTGCTCACCATATTCGCCTTAACCCTAACTGGCCTCACTCTTTTTGCATTGAGGTGTATGTATATAAATATACTACACGTGTATGGAGGCACGGTAACGACGTGCGCAATGTACTATTTTTTTACATATGGATTTACGCAAGGAAAGAAGAGAACTGCCATTACTGTAATTTTACCTCTCCATCCTTCTCTCCTTTCAATCAATCAATCAACATTTTTATTACTTCTTCTCCCCATTGAAATTTGAAGCCTAAATTTTGGAATTTTCATCTCGACTTTTACCAAATGAAAATATGAATTTTATAAATATAGGCCTATATTTTGTTGTTATTCAATAAAATATGGATCGGATCGAATTTCCAGGTTTACAGATGGTTTGTAGGTCTTATTTTTGCTACAAGCCTAACCGGAAATGAAATATATTTCTCTCCCCATCTTTCTCTATAGTATTAGGGCTATAACAAAAACACTTTTATACGTATCCCTTCCTGGTTCCATAACGGAATTGTAGATAAAGCAATTTCTCTTGTTTATATTAAGGCCGGGTGTTCGAAGAATCAATATTAGGCTTAAGAAAAAAATTGTTTTACGGATATAGACAAAAGGAAAGGTTGAATAACCTTTTCAAACTCCTGAAGTATATCCATCCATCCCAGTTTCGGAAAAATACGAAATCTTCAGATCAGACTGTAAGGGAATTAGATAACGTAACCCTTGCTTTCAACTCTCTAAATACAATACTTCACATTATGTTACGGACTTAGAAAGTCAAATTTGAATTAGACAAAACAGTGAATTGACTAAATTACCCCTATTTAATTTTCACAGTATCCGGTTTTCCTATTGTCATTTATTTAATGGTGTCTCCGACTCATTTGTCCCGTCAAGAAGTGATATCTAGTTTATTAGGGAGAAGGTATAAGATGCCTAAGTATTCACGCGCCATAGTCCCAGTCCCCCTTTCAAAATACAAGGGGGGACGTAAAAGGAGGTCCCGGGCTATTTCGCAGCCTCTCCTCAGTCGGAAAATATGACTAATTTTCGTCATTCGCGTCGCCGCGCTGTCGTGAGTTTTCAAGAACCGATGAGATATCTCGCTGGTTGTAATTTAGAGGCGGCGGGGATTAACTCCGGACCTACTATACGTTTGGACTGGAGATAAAGCTAGATTATAAATGTGGAGGCGAATTTATACCTTCTCCCTAATAAATTAGATATCACTTCTTGGTCCCGTTTAATACCAAGAAGATGGTATCTCGTAATAAAATATCTGCCGTAAAAAGCGTTGGCAGCTGTTTAAGTTTGATAACACTATAGTTATTTTCGCCGGGACGTTTCGCTCGCCCTTTGTTATGAGAATAATTTTTGCTTTAATGTCATTGCTGGTAAAATAGAGGACATGATTTTTCGAAGCTTTAAAGGTCAAAATAGGAAGGAAGGATAGGGTAGGGTAGGGTGTGTGTGTCCAAACTAGAGAATATTCTTTATGGGAAAGCTTTTTGCAAGGCGCCAAAATTGTCGCTCGAGTTCTGCTGAATTTACTCTAGTGTATAATAGAAAAATATATCGGTCAGGAAAATGCCCGACAGGCTTTTCCACTCGTGTCGTCTTTCGCATCTGATCTTCAGCCTCTTCCAATCCCGCGCTCAGCATCCCGAAATAACTTCTCTCTCCTCGGCTCCCTAATATTGACGCCTCCATTCATTACCGAATCCTTCCTTCCTCCCTCTTGTCTCTCAATTTCTCTCCCTCCCTCTCTCTCTTTCTTTCTCTCCCTCAGTCTCTCCCTCTCTCTCTCTCCCTCCCTCCCTCTCTCCCTCCCTCTCGTCTCTCTCTCTGTTCTGGATTCAAGTGACATTTGCGCAGATATAGTTCTAGTAAAGGTCACGGGTTGATTCGAGTGACGTATGTTTATTTCCATGCGCGAGATGATGATTTTTCCACCCCAAAGGGCTTTCCCTGTCTCTGCCGTGATTTTGTTCTCATCCAAGAACCTACCGCGTCCCTGAAATATTTTTGGCTTTTGCTGTCAATGTTTGAACTACCAAAATACGACCGCTCGTTTATTATTAGACTTTGCTCGTTATATTTCGGTTACGTAAAAGTTCGTGTCGTTAAGAAAGTACGGTGAAAGGAAAAGCGGTATTTCCGAGGTTTCACTGATTATCCTTCGAATAAAATTGAGTTTTTCACATCCACTGTTTCAACAAGAAGTTTACTTTTCTCTGTTTACTTATTAATTTGATTTTTGCTAAGCCTAATTACGGAGTAGAGTTTGTTTTGGCTTATAGATCGGCTTTCCAAACACTGTAAACGGATATTGCGATTGAATTTAGGGATACAATTTACGACTGACGACAGGAAACTAAAGTTGGTCGTTTTCGCCTTGTTTTATATCCTTGGCCTTCTCTCTCTCTCTCCGTTCAACTTTGACCTTTTACTTTCTCTCTCTCTCTCTGTCTCGGAAATGAGAATCCCATGCACCAGCCATCGGAACAGGGTGGAAAAATCTTTGGGGCATTTAAGAGTGTAGGATTTTTCGGGGATCCTGGGGGTCAAAGTTAATGGTTTTGGAGGATAGCGCGGCGCGGTCCTGTTTTTAAGCTTTTCCACAAAAATATAAACAAGAGATTGTTTTCTTCTCCAAGAGCTGTCCAAATAGGTTTCGAGACGCGTTTTTCTGGCAGGCGGATTTTGTTCGGTGTTGTTTATCGCTGTTTTTCCCCTGCCTAGCTGCCCGTCTATCACAATGGGGACCCGTTATTGAGGGGAATGATCGAACGTTTCTATAGCCTGTTTTCAAATGACGTTGTAAACGTCTGGCCAATGTTAAAACCGGCCCGCGAGTTTCCTTCATCTGGCAAATTTTTCAATAGAGGAGGAGAATGGCATCGGGATGAACCAATTTATATTTATGATTAATTACAGATTTTGTTTGTAATATAAATTTAAAATGTATTGACGTAAATTTATGTCAAAATATTTTCCAAAAATAAACGTTAGCCCCTTCCCCCCAACTTGACTAAACTCTTATTTGGTGGTCCTATATGGGATTAATTTATAAAACATACTGTATAGATAGAGTAGAAAAACAGATACCGCGAGCTCGTTTATTTAACGATAAAGACGTAACAGCCTGTTCGGCGTGGGTGAACGTCAAAGATGACGCCAAGTCTTTTATTAATGTCTCTCTCTCTGTTTCGTTTCTTTTGATCAGATATCAGGCAACAATTGAACGAGCAATTGAAATGTCTGGACGTCAGGTTAGAGACCCAAGTCAGTCTCGTCTCCGAGATACAAGATTACTTCCGGAGAAGAGCGGAAGTTGAACTGGAATATTCACGATCTCTTGAAAAGCTGTCCAAAGGACTCTTACTGCGTCATAAAGCTGAAAAACAAAAGTAAGACATTTTCTTTTGGTTGGGAGCTGCTTCAATCACGAGGGTTTTGCGGGTTTAGGGGGTGCCAATTAGGGAACTTTTCCGAGTGATTTATTTGTGGATTTTGCCCGCTTATTTCTTAAGACGCGAGCAATGGCATCTTTTCTCGTCTTATTCGTGTTGGCAACATCTGGTAGCCACGACCAGGCGCCAAAGTCGAGATCACGCCGTCTTGAGCGAGATTTACGCCAATCAACTTATAAGCCGCTTCAATCACATCATGGAAGATGTACAGCGGATATATAAAAGGGTAAGCTTCGTCGTGGGGCTAATCACTAGGGCAGCCTATTTGACCATTTAAGGATCGGGTCAAAAATGTTTCGACTTATTATTTCAGTGTCGGGAAATTGGTATAGAAGGCCACGAAGAATTGCTGAAAGTTTTGCACGAACTTCACACTGTAAGCCTCCGCGCTTTTCTCATTTTATTTCTCAGTGTCCGCTTTATTATGTTAATTCCTAATTTGGTTCATCGCTATATTTGGATGTATTTGTTTATTTATAGTCTATGAAAACGTACCACACTTACCACGCCGAAGAACGTCAAGCCGAAGGCAAATTGAGAGCCATTGAATCTCAGCGCGCTAAACTAGAGCAGTCCATTCCCAAAGAAAAGCTAGAACGATCCAAAAAATTCAGGTTGATCGTGAAAGAAATTGAAAAAGTAAGGACTTGATTCAAATTAATTAAACATTTTTCCAAATTGGGCGTGGACTAGGCCTATATATTATTATAAATCATAATTTTTTAGTCTTTCCTTATATAAGTTAAAATGTTTTAAATAAGAACCACTTAAGATATACAGGGGTGGGGGGCCTCCGCTATAGTGTACTCTCAAATTTCTTTTAGAGAAATACGCCCCCATTAAATTAAGAGGTTACGCCCCAAGATTAAACCCCAGATACACCCTTAAAATCTAAATTAAAATTAGCAAACGTAGGCCTAACATCTTACGTGTAGAAAAAAATATGCCTCTCTCCCCCCAAGTTCAATATCTCTCTTAACCTTAATCAGAGGCAGTCTAAATACAATGATGCCAAAATCAAAGCATTGAAAGCCAGAAACGATTACCTTCTTTGTATGGACGCTTCCAATGCGGCCATTCACAAGTACTTTGTGGATGATTTATCCGATCTCGTTGATGTAAGATACGATTCTATTACCCATGTTCCCCAATTGCATTGCATGCCCTAGACATTATTGTAAAACTGGCGCGTGTGTACGTTAGTGTATGGATTTTGGATTCCACACGTGTCTGGCCCGCACATTGATGATGCATTTAAGCTCCGAAGATAGTTTGCGCAAATCGCAACAAAGCCACATTGACGGAATGAATAAGTGTATCACGAGCTTAGATTCGCGCGTCGACAAACAAAAGTTCCTCGAGTTTAACAACTCCGCCTTTATGGTGCCAAAGAAATTTGAATTCCAATCGCGCAAGGCCGATGAAGTCAGTATTTTCAACTATACGTGTTTCTTATCGATTAGCCAACGGGTTTGGTTACTAATGTTTCTTGGGGTCGGCTTTACTTATTATTAAGGTTGTAGAAATTTCGGTTGAGAAAAACATTAAGGAAGACTTGGAGCAACGTCAGAAACAGTTGGCCAAACGGTTGACTGCCTTGAAAACCGAAAGCGAAGAGGTAAGGGGAGGAATTTTACTGACCAGGGCTGCCAAGGGTCAGGGGGTAATAAGGGGTCAGGGAAATTTGAATCTCGTGGCAACCCTCGGAGCGATCTCTAGAATATGCGATTCGAATTGCGCTGATAGTTTGAACGGAGTCCGGGGCTAAGTTCGATCATTTGACTGTAAACTTAGATATGGAAAACGCTCGAAACGGCTGAAAGGTCATTGCTGGAAATGATCACGGCCAAAGACTACGACGTTTCTTCGCTTTTCGAAGAAGAAAACAACCGGTGCATCGTGAAACAACCCGAGGCCGTGGCCATTAAGCTACGAGCCGATAGACAAGAGACTGAAGATTTTTATCTCAATGTAAATATACCCCGTTACGTATTGCGTCAGGATTAACCGCGCGACCCGATAATAATAAATAATCAACGCGGCGTCTTTTGCTTTGGCAGAAATTCCGCGAATACACATTGGGCAGTAACCTAATCGCGCGTTTACAAGCGAAACAAAGCGTGATGGGTCGGGCTTTGGGTTCCGAGGAGGAAGATTCCTTATCGCAGACATCCTCCGTCGGATCTTCGCCTCACCCGGCCACTAGACCTCATTCTTTACCGCAAAAAATTCGCAAGAAACGTATAGGTCGAACTCCCATGGTTGGACAACCGAAATTATTCGGGGGTAGCATCGAAGAGTATTTGGAATCAACCGGACAAGAGATTCCGCTTCTGATACAAAGCTGCATACGCGTCATTAACCTTTACGGTAAGTACTTTACTACCCTGTCTCGCCCACCCGCCCCGCCCTAAGTTTAATTACCCGATATTATTGGCTGGCGACTTTAGGATTACACCATCAGGGTATTTTCCGGGTATCGGGTTCCCAAGTTGAGATTAATAATTTCAAGGAAGCCTTCGAGAGAGGGGACGATCCGCTGGCGGACATGACTGACGCGAGTGATATCAATTCGGTGGGGGGCGTGCTCAAATTGTACTTGCGCGAATTGCGAGAACCTCTCTTTCCAATTTACTACTTTGAGCTTTTAATGGAAGTCAGCCGTAAGTACTTTGATACTTACTTTAATTCTCGGGTACTTGGTTTTAATCGCCGCTCTCTGTGATATGATTGGGTCGATACAGAATTAGATTCCAAACACGAGTTTATCAGTAGAGTAAGAGATTTGGTGGTTAACTTACCTCGTCCCGTTGTCATTGTGTTACGATATCTATTCGCTTTTCTGAACCAGTAAGTTAATGTTACTTTCGGGTCGTCTTTAGTCGCTAGAAAGTATTTATAAGCCTACCTACCTTTATAAATTAAGTTTGTCGGAGTTCAGTGACGAAAATATGATGGACCCTTACAATTTGGCCATCTGTTTCGGTCCCACTTTATTGCCCATTCCGGAGGACAAAGATCAGGTGCAATATCAAAACTTGGTCAACGAATTGATTAAGAATTTGATTATTTACCAAGAAGAAATCTTTCCCAATGATGGCGGCATTATTTACGAAAAATATATTAGTACCAACGTTCCCGATGACAAGTAAGTCACGCCGGGTTTTGACGCGTACTTCGAATCGAGTACATACCTTGAATATTCCGGTGTTGAATGACTATATCTCTTATAGCGATGTTGGTGAGTCACCTCCCGATCAGGGACCTGATCAAGTAGACGATTCCGAGGCTGACAATGTTCCCAGTGAGGATGGTAATTCCTTTTCCATTTATTTATTAATGGTCTTACCATTTTAGTTCCCCGCATTTTACATGCACTTTTGATTGAATTTAATTATCCTTAATTAATGTTACTTATACTTCAACTCGTTACTACTTTTATTTATGTTTATTTTAATTAAACCTCCGATTGTTAATAATTTTTGAAGATGCTGTTTTTCCCGAACCAGATATTGCGTTGAATCTTTTTGGGAGTGAGTTTATGTTTTTATTATTTTTAAAGTTTTCTCCCCCCTTTTGTCTTCTGGCGGCGGTTGTCTTAATTATTGTTTTAATTTCGAGGTCTTAAATTAGTAATTAATTTGACAGAAGCGGAGATCCTGGAGGCTGTGGCGCAATTTGACTTCAAAGCTCGTTCCGATAGGGAACTTTCTTTTCATAAGGGTGACACTTTGACTCTGTACACGCAAGTCTCAAATGATTGGTGGAGAGGCAATTTTAACGGACGCGATGGTCTTATTCCGGATAAATATATCCTCCTGAAAATTAGGTTTGTGTTTCGTTTATTTTCGGGGTTTGGGGAAAGGGTGACTTTAACTTTAATTTAATTGCGCTTAATCAGGGATGAGGATAAAGATAAGATCAGTACGGACAGCGGAGGAGGAGGAGGAGGAGGGGGCGAAAGACGCCGTGCCAGTAGCAGCAGCGATTCCTTATCAGGGATCAGTCCTAGTCCTCGTATTCATTCCTCCTCGGATTTTATCATGGAAGAAAGTTGCAGTTCTCGCGACGGAGACGTCTCTCTCTTGGACGTTTCAACCAATTCCGTTCCTTGTTCCCAACTGGGCTCCCCGAGAAATTCGGACCCTCGTGGTCGTCGAAGGAGCTTGAGTCCTTCTTCCCTAAATAGCTTGAAACCCTTGGTCTCTCCCGGTTGGGACGCCCGAAAGCTGCGTCCCTGTCTCAGCGCCGACGAGTCCGGCGGCGACGCCAACTCCAAGTTGAAGCGTCAAAAGGAGTCGACGAAAAACATTCAAGACGACAGCGGAACGGAGTGCGCGGATCACATCAGTAGTACAGGTACTAGTTTGAGTGATTTAAACTTGAGGGACTTGTCGGCTTACGACCCCGCTGACGAACGTTCCAACCACGAGTTGGCCAAAGACTTGGATAGCACCTTAGCCAAGGTTTACACCAGCATCAGTACCTTGGAGAAGGAAAAGGAACTGGAGAGACAACTCCAGAGACGGCGCGATTTATTGGACGAACACGACGAAACCATTTTAGAGACGAAAAGCGTCAAAAAGACTTTGATGAGAGCGTCCTGCAAAGATACGCCCGATTTAGTAATGGACTTGCCCGTCAACCCGTCTAGTCCCACTTCCTCGACTTCCAGTGGCGGAGGAGGTTTGGGCGAATCTCCTCCCAAAGATTCGGGAATCCGTGACGATAACGCCACCGTCGGTGTCGTGAAGAAATTGACGCGGACCGCTTCCCAAACTTCGGAATCGGGGATCGGTGGAAGTCTCAGCGAATTAACCACCGCGGAAAGATTCGCCCTTTCTAATCAATGCACCATGAAGAAGGGAACCATGTCTCGAAGTCAAACGGTCGGAATCAATTCCTCTTCCCCCTTAATGATCAGCGGTGGCGGCGGCGGGCAGTCGTTGAGCGACGCTCAGACCCAAACTTTCCCCGCGGTTAGACGCAGCGCTAGCACTAACGTCGATATGTCCCCAGCCCAAAACGCTTCTTCCTTAGAAACTGATATCGATTCTAATAAACCGACGCACCATCATCTCCAACCTCAGGTTCCGACTGAACGCGAGCGACATCCTTCCGGTAGCGGAAAGAACTTGCTGCCACCCGATATTCCCGAAAAACCCTTGGCCACCGACAAAACGAAAACAACAACGACGACGACGAACTCTTCCATCTTGACGAAAGACACTTCCATCTTGACGAAAGACACTTCCGGATCTCATTTAATGACGAAACCTCAAGTCAAAGTCAAACCTCCCGTTATGAAAAAACCCACTAATTACATTCCGTCGCCCGAAGTACAGCGACGAACTCAGGAAAGAGAGTACAAGCAAACTTCGTGCTAGCAAACTTATTCTTCTTCTTCTTCTTCTTCGCCGCTGCTTTACCGTCGTCGTAATTATAATAAAAGATGAAGAAAAGGTTTCGAATTTATTTCTTTTTTAACATTTTTGACGTAGTCTATAGAGGTAAGTCGAATTCCCCACCCACCTACCCATCCCTAGACTGTTCTTGGTGTTTAAATGAAGCCTAAGGGAAATATTGTATCAAATGCCACGGTGTAATATAAAAAGTACGTCTTGAATTTTAATTATTATTATTATTATTATTAATGTAGTATTCGCGTTTATTTTATCGACGAGCGAGCGAATGATCGTGAAAGAATCGTAGAACGTTTTGTTGCAATTATGATCCACCTATGAACAAATTTAGTTTTCTAGTTTATATATAAAGTATTCAATTGTTTCATTTCGTTGTTTTTATACATATTAATAGTCGAATATTTAGAGTATTAGTAATTAATTAATTAAACAATTAGCGCCGAAATAGACGGAGCATTTTTTTTGTAAAATATATATATTTTACCAAAAACGGATTTATGCATAAATCCGTTTTTGATTTTACGATTACGAATTGTACGAAATAATTTCGACACAGTCTGAGAACTACAAACAAGAATGATATATACGCATCTTTTTTATTTTTTTAGACTTAATCGCGTGTAATATATATAATTTTAAACAATTAATTAATTAATTCGCGGAGACTATACCTTTAATTATTTAAATAGGTCAGTTTAATTAATTAAGATATTAGAGTACGAGTTACGTATGGCCGCCGATACTTTTTGGTGTTTAGACTCTGACTGAACCTTTTTTAAAAAAAAATAAGTTTTTATTTCTTCTCCGGATTCGTAAGCCTATTGTAAAAAAAAAATGCTTTCCTAATCAGCGGCGTAAGGTTTATTCTCAATTATAATTATAAACAAATCCATTTTTTCGATTTTTACTACCGTGTTTATCTAGAATAAACCATAAACCGGTACCTTTAATGTAGATCCAAGAAGTGATATCTAGTTTATTAGGGAGAAGGTATAAGATGCCTAAGTATTCGCGAGAAATAGTCCCTGCAGTCCCCCTTTCAAAATACAAGGGGGGGGGCGTAAATGGAGGCCGGCCTATTTCGCCAACCTCTCCGCAGTCGGAAAATATGACTGTAATTTTCGTCATTCGCGTCGCCGTGCTGACGTGAGTTTCCAAGAACCAATGAGATATCTCGCTGGTTGGTTGTAATTTAGAGGCTGCGGGGATTAATTTAACTCCGGACCTACGTAATGTTACGTTTGGACTGGAGATAAAGCTAGATTATAAATGTGGATGAATGAATTTATACCTTCTCCCTAATAAACTAGATATCACTTCTTGGTAGATCGTAATAAAAACAGGTATCATAAACGTTATAGGAATTTCAACGCTTTTTATCTAAATTATTATATCTTCCACGTGACGTAATCGTGTGCCAAGTTTTTGGGTCGACAGTGTTTCTTTGTTTTCTTTAAATTAATTAATTAATTAATTTATAGTAAACAATTAAATACACTTAATAAGTAATAAATATTAAAAGAAAAGTAATTTTAAAATTATAAATTTCCGAAATGGGTTAAGGGTAATTACTAATCACACTAATTAGTATACTGGGGAAAGTCTAAAATCAAATCAAAAAGTCTAATAAAATACAAACCCATTTCACATATCCAGAAATTAGTAATTTATTACAAACGTAACATTACGAAAGAAAAGAAATAAAGAAAAACAAATTACAAATACAAAAAAGAGTGCCTTCTAATTTTACTCCGAAGAAGATAAACAAAAAAAACAACTACTAAGAATATTTCCCTCCCCCAAAATTGGGTCTTAAAAAACAAAAGAAACCAACCAAAAATTGCCAAAGTTCTCTTCTCTATAGGCCTTATAATAAAACCACCATCTTTGTTTTTAATTCTACTCTTCTTAAATAAACACGTGACATTTAACTTCCAAAAAAAAAAACAAAAACTTTAAAAAACAATTAATTCGTGATGTTAATATTAAAAGAAAAAAACAAATGTTCTCGTAGCGTTTTGAATGTATAATGTAATTTTATTTTTTATCTAAATGTACCTACCTATTAATTGAGAAACCGATGACGTACTGATTGATATTGATGAAAGAAGGGATGATTTTCACGAAGAAACAATTATTTCTAGTCTTAAAAAAAAACAACAAATCTTTTTGAAAAGAAAACCAAAAGCTATACTGTCTTATTTTGTAATTGATGAAATAAAAATGGTTTCTGAGAAGATATATTATTTTAACAGTTTTTTATTTTTCAGAAAGTTCTTACAACAATACAAGGTTTGCTTAAGCCTAACTATACAAGGTTTGCTTAAGCCTAACTGGTTTCGGATGTAGGCCTTGGTCTTTCTTTTTCGTATTCCTCCAATGAAACGAAGCCAAACTCATTAGTTAACGCGTCTTTTGGATGAAGAGGTAACATCATTACCGCCATATATCCTTTATCCCACGGATTACTGACCAATAATGAAGGATTTTCAATTAACCTCTCATTAACTTCCATCAAATTTCCTTTAAGGCCGCTTTTAATTTCAAATTTGGCGCCATCTTGGCAATCGATGACGCATACAATGTCCCCCACTTGTAGTTTCTGACCGCCCCTCTTCTTTTTACCCGACACCTTATTGTCCAATCGATTGGTGCGGTCAGAGATTTGGTAATTGACCTTGACCACCGTTTTTTTCTCATTTAAAATCGGGTGATTAGGGGCCAAAGTAATTAAACATATTTTATTCGAATGAATTAATACGCATTTATCTTTAGTCGGATCGTTTTCCAGTTTAAATTTAGGGACGAAATATCTCTCGATCACTGATTGGAAGGACTGAATGACGCGATTGACGGGTAAGTAATCCGGCAAAGGCTTAGTATCAACTTCTATTTCCTCGAAATTATAACCGTTAGATACTTCTTCCGACATTTCTAATTAATTTTACCGCCGTAATTTTGTTTATTTTAATTGATTTCTAGGCTTAATTAGACGATAGCGCGAGATTATAGAAGGCAGACGGTGAAATGACAACACCAATAACGTAATCAATAAGAGCAGACGATAATGATAGTTCAAAGGTCAGTAGGTCTAATCTAATTAGTTTTTCCCGCGCGCGCTTCAGAAGTAAACTGAAAGTCGAACAAGATAGTCAATTAGGGCTACAGTTTTCGAAACTTAAAAGCAAGAATGTCAAGAAAAAGTCTTCCAGTTCCAAGTAAGTGTGTGGTGGTCCAATTATTGCCCAATTTAATATACTAATTACCTTAAAATTTTTATTGAAAAGAGGCCATCGTCAAACGGTGGACATTTTAAGTCCAGTGGCTATCGAAAATGCCTATTTTCTGGTGCATAATATCCCAGATCTATTAGCAGCATGTGGCTTCCCTTGGCAAGGCAATCAGAAGAAAAGAGCTAAGGGAAAAAAGAAAAAAAAGAGGTCGTAAATTAGAGTGAAATTAATAATAACAACTACATTTCGCAATGGTTATTAATTACCGTCAAAGATATGTCGAAACAACAAAATAATTGTTATAATAATTAAAATCCAACCGCACTGCCTGACTTAGCTCTATTAGCTACGTCAGTTCAGTCATTGTCTGTCTGAATAAGCCCCGGTGTTTCTTTTACCAACCTATCCTAAAAGTTGAGGGTTATTCAGAAACACTGTATTAAATTCTTTGAGGATATTATCAAGTTAAGTTGGTATTTTGGCTTCTAAATTCTGCTACCGGAGGGAGGGATATGTACGGGCGCTTTTCTATTGGTCGATTTAAAAATTATCCGATCCCGCGCCATCCAACGGTTTCAAAGTTGCAACTCTTTCTGGCAACACTGTTTTCTGTCTTTCGGCAAGCATGGCGGATAACCACGAAGCGGGTGAAGTTTCAGTCCCAATTAAAATTCAATATGACAGTTCGGAATTATCGAAACAAGCGGGATCTCCTTACGTTCGAGACCGGAAAGTTTTGGATTCTTCGAGTAACCCAAGGGTATGTACGCTTCACTTTCTATTATCCCGTAAATTTCGCTTTTATACCACGCATATTGCCTCGGTCTAGCGGCTTCTTTGTTAATTTAAATGTCGTCGTACACTAAGCCTCGGTCTCAATTCTCAAGCGCTATAAAATTATTCCCGGTGTTATATCGCCTCGTAAAATGTCAATAATAATAATAATAATAATAATAATAATAATAATATTGGGCTTAAAATTATTATGACCCAAAACAACGGGATTGCGAGCTCCTAAGAAATATTGAATAAAAACGAGAGGCTAATATTAGGGTTTTTGTGGAAAAACCCCTAAAAGACAAAAATTGCATTTCGCGTTTAGAGTTTAAGGAAACCCATTAAATTTGAACACGCGTTTTTATTTAGAAAAATCGTGTTTGCGTTTAAAGTAGGAAATTTATTTCAAGATGTTGGAGATCTTGATTAGTTTATCTTATTGACAAGTAAACTAAGATAAACCGCGAAGATAGGAGTCTTAGAAAGTAGAAACCAAGATAAGATTGTTTTTCTCATTATCACCCTTGAGATATTAAAACCGTTAATATCAACAAATTAGGTAGTTAACTAAATGAAACCACGAATTAAATAATATTTATGGCAACAATGACATTTAAACAACCTTTTTCTCCACTGAAACGAATACACTTGATTGCTTGTATTAATAAAAATTCAAGGTCTTTATTTATACACATATATATATATAGAAGTTAAAAGCAGGTTTTAGCTCAAAATACATCTACCCTTTGTCCCCTGCTAATATTAAACATTCTGATACGTTAATAATATAACTTAAAAAGAGATATTTAAAAAAAAATAATAATAATAATTTCCTATTCTGAACGCTCCATAGAACTTTTTAAAATGACCCGTTTTTCTTGGGGTTTATTTTTAAACATTTTGGGCGTTTACAATGAAATCATTTTCAATTTATCAATAAGAAAAAAATGACTAGGGCCTGGCAAACTTAACTGGGTAGAATAATAAATGTAAAATTGGCCTTATTAACCCTCCCCTCCCCACCAACGGTTCTACTAATTATTACCCCGATTTAAAAATAGATTTGAGCCCTACCACTAAATATAGTAAATAGTAAATAGTAAAAAGTTTTTTTTTCTCACATCGGGTTTCCGAAGTCTTTCTTTAGTCTTTAGAAACTAAATAAGTGTAAAGTGAATCTTAAAGCAAACTTGTGGTGGTGGTTAAAGTTGCTAAAGCCTGTTTAGGCTTAGTTACACGATATAATGTAAGAGGGTACAGGTTCTGTCTGTCAAGAGGGAATGATTTACTTATTTTTTCGGGAGAAATAGTGATGTTGCGAAACGACGGTTTGTCGTCAGTCAATTTTTCTTTTGAAGAACATTCTTTTTGTTCTTTTTTTTTATAAATATAAAGATTGTATCCCAGTTTTTAAACACCGAGTAGTCTTTATCCTATTAATCTTCTGACTCTTCACTATATTTGCTTCAAAGAGAGAGTGACACGCGGAAAATTTAATTTTTTTTTATATATTAGCTTCATTGACGTTTTAATTAAAACTTATGGTAACTGTCAATGGAAAATTAGACAGGCTTATCAACCTAGAGATAGATTTCCTCCCCCCTCTCTTCTCTCTCTCCCAGTGCATTGTTACCAGGCTCTCTGTCAAATACTAATTGAAAGCATTTGTCATGATCAAACTTCCGTCAACGCTTTGGGAATGGCGAAGCTACCTTACTACATTAATAAATACGCTGTTTAGTTTAACTCTCACTTTAGGCATTGTTATCAAACCCTAAAAATATATATTAAAGATGAAGTAAATTGAAAAATATTGAATTGACCTTTTTTTCCTCGTTTTTGAAAATTGAATCGTTCCCAATAACATTTTATACGCTAACTATCAGGGTTCATATAAACCTGGAGAACCAGGAAATGTACGTTAGGGAAATAAATTTTTGACTGGAAATTCAGAAATATTTAAAAAATTCTATCTCTCCAACTAAATTAACTAAGCCCGCAGTTGCACCTGCTGAAAATATTTGGGAAAACTTTGAAGTATTAGGGAAATCTCTTTTCCAAAATTTGTAGGAACCAAACTACATCATCCTAGGGTTCGTACACGACCTGGAAAACCGGGAAAAGTCAGGCAAATTGAAAATAGGCCTAAAAGGTCAGGGAAATTGAAAACGGACCTAAAAGTCAGGGAAAAATATATTTGAGGGTAATTCCGATTATGATTCACTTAAAGTTAAATTTAAACGAATTAATTGGCTAATTTTAATAACAATAACTTGTGCAAAAATGATTAGAGTGAATACAGATTGGTTTTCATATATGTTCGCCATGTACATTATTGCAAATGGTCAGGGAAATCTGTGGAATTTAGTCTGGAAAAGTCAGGGAATTTCATTCCAAAAATTTTGTACGAACCCTGCATCGGTATTTTTCTTTACCACTGCGCTGGTGTTGAACCCGGTATTTTTTTTCCCCAGTAATATTATTAAACTAGAGTTGGAACCTTTTTATTTCTTTCCCCGTTTCTCACACCCTGGGGCCTTCCGATATAAATTTTGATAGATATTGATTTATATCTAAAGCCGTCCGTTATAGAACGCCGATTAAAAATAGACCTACCGGTAAGCTGTACCACCACCAGCACCGGCAGCATCTAAATCCTTACATTACAAATCGGGTTTTTTTATATTGAATTATTATTATTATAAATGTATAGCTATAGCTCTAGTTGTTGCTAGTTGCAATCGATGGGAATAACCTGTTTTTTTACTGGGAGGTATAAAATTGGAACACTTTCCCAGAGATAAACTCCAGTCCATAGTAAACCTCCGCTATGGTATAAGTATATATTGAACGGGAAATGTATAGTAGCCGCCGCATATAACTAATATCAGAAGGGGATAATAGAAGAAGGGTGACACTATATATCTCCTCAATACTTCAGTTATGTAAGGTGATTCGTCCCAGGCTCACCCCCCCCCCCTTAATTTGCTCCCCCTCTCATCAAACTTCAGATGGGTAACTATCGCACCTTGCTAGGGTGAAGTCTATAGAGCTATCTCAGTTGTGACGTCAGTGCCTAGGTAAAACGTCACGGGTTTAGATTTGGCAGCGGGCGGCCATGTTTGGTACCGCTTTGATTCTATGGGCAAATAGCATGGGTGACGTCACTCTATGGCTTCTGAGATAGCTCTATAACTGTTTGGTACTAAATCAGCAGCAATCAACTTATAAACCTTGATTGTCTTGACGTGGGACAAAATCCATCCACAAGCGCATGCGCCTTGGCAAATAGCTAAGCGTTAATGATACGGGAACAGACTATTTAGATCGCGTATGTGATTCGGTTTAGTAACCCTGCTTGCTATAATAAATGTTGCTCCTGATGTTGGGAAGAATTATGTTAAAATTACCCCGCTCGTTGTGGTACACTTCTCTCTAAGAGAGAAGTATTATATACTTTTGCTAATATTTCTAACCGGTAAACCTCTGTCCGCTCTATCACGAGACGGAATTATCGGAATTTCTCGAGCAGATTTCGTTCGACTGCCGATTGGATTGGAATGGTTTTATTCGTTTAACTCATTATTTTGTTAATTTAAATTTTGTTTGGTTTCTTTTGTGTCGTCGGGGAACGTTTTTAAAAAAATGATTGATTTTGCGATTACGTTTTTAAAACAAATGGAATTGATTAACAGGAGCAGTCAACCGACAAGATGTCAACTTTAGCGGTCGAACAAGACGAAGAAGCGGCCAGGATTCGCAGAACGCAGTTGTCCCCTAAACCTAAACGTCAGGTAGCCATTATTTTTATTTATTTTTGGGATTTTTTTTATAATTTTGTCGGTTTGTTTTGGGCTTTTGCGCCGTTTTAGGTTCTTTCTTAGCGTACTCCTTAACTTTCTCTTTCCCTCTCTATAAGGGGGGGGGGTGATATATTGACTCCCCCGCACATAGACCCCAGGAACTAAGACGTTTCCCACGTGGCTTCAGTTCAGTTCCGTAGCTATCTTTAGTCCTAGATTATTTCTAGCTCCCTCCATCCGTTTTCTCTCCAAGCTCTCGGGCGGCGTCTATTGTTTCAAAACTTTTCTTTTCACTAGATTTAAGCCTATTAGGCCTACATTGTTGCTTGTGATTTTTCTTTGTGTTTATTTTTACCAATTTATTGGCTTATAAAAAGCCCCAGTTGAAATGGTCATGTTGTAAAATAAAGTGTTACGGTACGGGGGTAGAAGTACCCCAAGATGGCTACAAAAACGTCGCTCGCGCGTTTTTCGACTATAGCGAAATAGTGACGTCACGGTAGGGGTTGTAATTTCTAGCCAGTATATATATGAATTTATCGGTATAGGGAGCTATAACAACTGGCTAGGGGCAAGAGATAGTCTGACGTCACGCAGCCCCCCTCTGGTTGGCATTTTTGCGCGTAGAATACTGTTTCCAACCGTTAGGGGGGATGAAACTCCAGTAAGAGATAGAAGGGTGTGACGTTTCAGGGTCAGAACTGTTAGCTCCCTATACTATGAAATCGTAGAAATGCTCGCTCGTTTGTCTCCTTGGTTTCGGGACGACATCGAGTGATACCGAAACAGTATACTAATCGTATTTATTGTACAGTGAGAGTTGTAGCGTCTAGTACTCCACTTTTCACTTGCAATTAGCGTCCAATTTGTAATGTTAACCCTTAAGAATTGACTATTTAAAAGTATTGTAAGTTGAACACGCGCTGGAACTACAGTTGCCTATAGCAGAGCTACCGCGTAGACGACTTTGTAGACGAGGTTCGAATTTCCGGCGGACTAGATTATGCCTCTCTTTCCTTTCAAATTAACGAAAGCCTTTCCACCCCGTCTTAATTATTTTCTCTCTAATTAAAGCCTGAGCTCAACGCGAACCGAAGGGTTCCGGTTCCGAAAATTGGTCAGGAAGTATAGTTAGTAGTTGAGAGAGAGTCAGCTTTCAAATCCCCTCTTTCTTGGTTTCTTCCTTTCATGGAATATTTTACGCGATCAATTCTCAATCACGTATCTCGGTAAATCCCTAGCCATTCTATTAGCTTGATTATCCGTAGAAGGATGTTCAAAAATCAAGGTAGATTGATTTAAATCGTATATAGTGTACACTAAAAAGTAAACCATCCTCTGAATTTAATATTTAGCAAATAAGAAAGAACCTTGCCAGTTATAATATTTATCCTTTTAATACTATCAGAAGTAAGTTGAGACTTGAAGTAAAGAGCTCTAGCATTGGTAGTAGATCCCCCTGGCACTAGTGAACAAATTTGAGGATTTTATGACGCTTCCATCGCGCCTACACTAGAGAGAAAAAAATTGGTCGAGTTCCAAAAACATTTCCTACCCCTTTCCCCTCAACCTAAAGCGGCGGAACACTGACGCGGGTGCTTGAATCTAGTTCGGCCGTCTACCGCCACGAGCGTCTCACGTTTTGGACGGAATATTCGGAAACCGCTACCAGAGGGCCGACCGTTGGTGTGTTATCAAGAATATTCACTTTCGTCAAGTGAAGAATTTGGTTACCGCGATACTTCTAGTCTCATCTTACTTCTGGCAATACTATTGAACTTGTTCGCTCGCCGCGTGTTATTACGAAACTTGGGTGTCCCCCTACCTTGAATCCTTAATTTCAATATATCGGTGGATATGTTGAAACCCCTAGCTGGCATAAGTCTTTATAAATTTAAAAGCAAGCGTCCTCCCATCCATGGGGAATTAATAGAAACTCGATCCGCTCTTCATTTTGAGGACCCTAACTCGAGTTTGCTGCGGTTTTCGGGCAATTTCAAAGTTCAAATTTATTAGCGAAGATACAGAATTAATTCCCTTACCTTTATGAATTCAGTTGAAAGAGAGATGACTCAAATCTATACTGAAATTGAAATAGCAAACGTTCCCTGACGAAAGTAGATCCTAACTAAGAATTAAGAAGAAAGTCTCAGTGTCTTGGCGACGAACCTTAGAATCGGCGGGCCTCTAAGCTCCAGTTATCTTCTATAAATATAGAGATATAAATTCTTGGGGTTAAAGGTCGATATTTTGTTTGGTGTATTTTCGCGGGCTCCAGCAGCTCTGGCTGGTTAGCTTCACAATTGAATTGATAAGATAGTACAGGCGCATGGCCATGGCGCGCTCTGCCGCTATCTTTGACTTAAAACCCCCACTAGCTCTCCTTCCTGCTCCGCTCTTAACCATTATCGAAAGATTAAGCTCGGTATAGTTCCCCTTTGGCGGCCTTTCATTTTATAACTTCGTAATCGCTCCGAGTACTGGGATTTTGCGGTGTTTTATTACGTTACGGTTCTTCCCTCGATCACTCCTAAAAGCCGAGATTCTTCTACGTCTAAGCAACCGCCTCGTGTTCCGCAGTACCAAGTACAGATCTGAAATCGCGCCATGACGCGCTTACGCGTCATCAAAGTTCAGTTTGAACGGTTAAGGTAGTACTTGGTGATCTCCGCGAAGGAAGAGTATATACTATAGTGACGTCGAGATTTCAAAATTGACCTCGACGTAATAACCGATTTGTTATCGTCGCGACGTCACTCGTGGACAAATCACTCCGATGGAGAAAGCCAAGAAGAAGGGTTTTATGGACCTATTACGGCGTAAGAGCGCCGATTACCAAGAACTGTTACTATTTCGAGACGGACGAAGGGGTTCTTTCGGACCAGTCGGGACGTCACCAAAAACCCCGCCCCCTTCATCACCCATCGTCATCAACAAGGCGTCTGGTCCGGCAACAATCGCGGCCGAAGCTTCGTCTCTTTTGTCCGTCGAAGATGGATACGATAGCGGCGATCAAGAAACGCCTCTTAGTAGTGACCATTCGGAAAAAAGGGTTAGTTACACGGAGATCAGCATCCCGGTGCCGCGAATTAGTATATCATCGCCACCGCAACCAGAACCCGGTTCCTCGCCATCCGGACCGAGGCTTAATAAACCCAGGGTGTCCTTTGACGCCACGGTACAAGTTGAAAACTCCGATGTCTTTCTCGATGTGGATTTAATTGAAATTGATAAAGAGGATACCGTGGAACATCGAAAAACTAAGGTATGATTGAACCACGACTTATTTGTAATATAGCGTCATGAACTTCTCAGGATCAGCGACTTTAATTAGTAAGCCCGCCACTAATTAGTCTATAATTGGTATATAGTTACGAATTAGGGAAAGATTTTAATTGCCAAAGCTTCTTTCCAGTCACGCGTAATTCCTAAGAAGAATCAAAACAATATTAATGAGAAGATTTTATATTCCCATGTACTTCTTTCTTGGAATTCTCTTATAACGTATCATTTGGCCTTTTCACGTTTCAACCCATCCCTTTCCCCATTTCATTATTGAGCAATATTTTCCAAGTACACGTTTTGCCCCCCCCCCCTTGCCCCACCGGTGCTATATCGCGGGTTTTCTATTACAGCGGTTTGTTACGTTACCATAAGTTTATAAGTGATATGTTCTTACCATAAGTTGGACACTATATATACAAGTTCGTAATGCTACTGAGAGACTTACAGTTCTAGTAGAACGACAAGCGAGAATTGAAGTCCTACACTCGGTTGGTTAGTTTTGCAGTACTTCCATCTAGGTCCTATTTAGTCTACATTACTAAGCCTTTGACAGCGCCAAAACCAGGCCTCCCTCGCTTTACCTCGAATCTATGACCTACCTCCCTCACTTCATGACAAGCCGCAGTTTCTAAGTTACCAGTGAAAAACTTATGACCAACATATCTTATGAACTTATGCTTACTTAAGGTCACCTCGGGCACTTCTCAACTTTCATTTTATTTCAAAAAGGCATAGCGAAAAAGTGTACGAATAAATATCGTTTTTCGCCAGAATCGATGGATTAGCTTAGCCTTTCACCAAAGTTTCCTATATAGCTCGCGTTTCCCAAAATATGAAGATAAACTATCCTAGGCTATATATAACTCTAGTAGAAATCTATAGAAATAGACGATGTCTATTCAAAGTCCTACGGTGGTAAAAGTAGTGCTGGTCTAGCTATGTGGCTATTTTGATGAGTTGACGATCGAGGGTTTTGACTCCTTTTTCCAATATCTTGTAAGTTGAGTTGGAGTCTGCCTGAAGGGATAACATTCGGTATTTACAACCCCTTTCGCGCTCTCTCTTTCTCTCCTAAATATCCCGGATTGAAATTATATAGTAGCTGAACTTTCTCTCCTTTCTGAACCCCAAAAACTAGTCTCCATTATTACTAAAGGTACGCTGAAATGGACACGTTGAGTTCTATCAGAAGTAAGACAAGAAAGAACCTTGCCAGTTATAATATTTATCCTTTTAATACTATCAGAAGTAAGTTGAGACTAGAAGTAAAGAGCTCTAGCATTGGTAGTAGATCCTGACACTAGTGAACAAATTTAAGGATTTTATGCCGCTTCCATCGCGCCTACAATAGAGAGAAAAAAATTGGTCGAGTTCCAAAAATATTTTCTACCCCCTTCCCCTCAACCTAAAACCGCGGAACACGGACGCGGCTCCTTGAATCTAGTTCGGCCGTCTACCACCGCGAGCGTCTCACGTTTTGGAGGGGAAATTCTGAAACCGCTACCAGAGGGCCAACCGTTGGTGTGTTATCAAGAATATTCACTTTCGCCAAGTGAAGAATTTGATTAGCTCAGTACTTCTGGTCTCATCTTACTTCTGGTTCTAAGTATCAGCCAGCCGAAAGATATTTTATTCACCCCGTGTAACTGTAAAAATCACCCTTCCAGCGTCGAAACGAGTTAGTTTTCTTTATAGAAATTGGTGTTAAATATGACTCGTTTAGTTAACTTTAAAATGGGAACGCCCAGCGTTAAGTTTGTTTATTGGATATAGAGCTCGATTTACAACGTTTAACGTGTTTATCGGCGACTTTTTAAATTTATTTACATTTTTATAACTCTCTCGATAACCCTTAAGGTCTATAAATCGTTATATTTCGCGCTTTTGATTAGATTAAACGCCGCTAATCCATCCAGTTTTATCACTTTATTTATTTATTACGGTTAATCCCTTACGTCGTTAGCAGTCCCGTGTTAATTTCCTGTAGATTCGATACTGTAAAAGGAAGATAGGGTGCCGATTCTCTATTAATTCCGACCCAATTTTGACGGAGTACGTTTCTCTCCTCTTTGATAATTTCCGCTAGTTATATATCAAATTTCCCGCAATTTTTTAGTTGATAGGAATGTTACTAGGTGGCGAGACGTATCCTATAGAAAATTCAATAAATTACGTAACAAATTTTCTCCCGGTTTTTTTTTTTGAGCACGTGGTACCGGCGTTTTCTTCCCAAGGTCTCACGTGGAAAGGTCACGTTCGTTAGCAATATGTCGCGCAAACTTTCTAAGGTTGCAATTTCATTATTGGCCGGTTGGGAAAAACATATTTTGATTAATTAATTTATTAAAGAAAGGGGTATTTTTTTAATTGGTATTAATGACTTTTATGATAAGATATCAGACTTGAACTTCTTAAAAAAAAAACCTTTAATTTGAGTCTTTTGGTTCTTAAAAAATCTCTCCCCGTCTTTTCTATTTGAACAGGGATAGATTTAATTTTAGAAGTAGGAATGGAGAACAGAGTAATATCTGGGCGCACGTCAAAGTCCCGGACCCCCTTCCACGGGACTGGGGGGGGGGGTATGAAACAAGAGGCGGGTCATAGCTACAGAGGTAGAATGGAATTACGTATTTTTCGCCGTCCCCGTCAGCAACGTCATCAAAACGTAGTTTAAGTGAGCCAATAAGATAATTTAAACTTTTCGTTACGTGTTGGAGGGAGGGGCTCTATACTGGGTGGTCTATGAGTCGGACTGAAGTAGATACTAACCGTTCCATTCTCCATTCCTACTTCTAAAATTAAATCTATCCCTGATTTGAATTAATCAGATATTTGTCTTAACTAGTATATGTCTAGACTCTAGACTTTTAGTGTCACTGAGACAAAATCAACAACTTCTGTCTGTAGTTTGTTGGTTGTGTAATTAATCTAGTTTCTCATTGTTAATTAATTAAATAAGAAATAATATCAAGCATACTGTCCTATTATTGCCGGAAACAATTAAGGTTCTACCAATGAAAAACAATATTTTAGGTTAATGATTCAACAGCTACTCCGATGCCATAGAACTGAATGGTAGCTAAGAGAGATACGGGGTAATGATATAATCACGCGAATTTCCTCTCAGCCCCTCTCTCTATTACATCTATATCAATAAACACACACTATCGTTTAACCACGACTACGCTACAGTTATTTCAGCTGACATTACACATTACTCTTTTATTTTTTCAACTACTATAACATTTTTTATTTCTTTTTTTCTCTCTGTGATTTCCCCCCCCCCTTTTCCTGAAATTGTCACGTTTTTGAAAATCAAAGTCGGTAGCCACGACTTTCAGGGTTGCCACAGTACCTGGAAAAGTCAGGGAATTTGAAAAAGGGTGTAAAACGTCAGGGACAAGTCAGGGAATTTCCGTTGCATACCGACTCGAGAAAATGTGTAGCTATAAGCGCACCAGCTCAAATAAGGGACAATGATATGTCTACATTAGCTGTTTCTGATAGTTCCTGATAAAGTTTTATTAACTACTAAATAGTAGTTTCAATTAAAATCTGTGATAAAATTAGCATAATTGTAAGTGCAAAGCTGATGATAAATAAGGAATTTTTAAAGGCTACATTCTTCACTTGTCTGTTAGTGTAAGTTTGAAAATTGGTCAGGGAAATTGGCTTCAGATGGACAGGGAAAACCTGGAAAAGTCAGGGAATTTTGGAATGAAAAATCTGTAGCAACCCTGACTTTTGTAGTCGCGCAATTATTTTGACAAATTTGCCTTTTTTGAATTTTTTCTCTATAATAAGTAATAACACAATGGGTCGTTAAGTTTTTGTCGAATAAGCCAGAATTTGAGATTTTTGGGCTAGTACAGTTCCATAGGAAATTTGATATTTTAGTTTTACCCGAAATTGTATAATGCTGCGGTGATTTGACGTTAAGAGCTCTATTATTATGTTTATAAATAAATTTATTGGCTCCATTTATTAAGAAAGAAAATATATTTTGGTATATTTGCACACCTTGTTACCTTATTATATCATTTTCCACAGTGATGGCCTTTTGGAATGTTAATGATATTAATTTAAGTGTTGTGTTTTGTGTGTTTCAGCAGTTTCTCTCTTTCCCCTTCCTCCAATTCCGTAACGGGTTTGTACAGGTAACGAATAAATACATACACAGGTATATCATATTAAATTATGGAAAATTAACTTAACGATACGAACAATTCCCGTAACGCCCTTACAATTTCTTGGCTCTTTAATACGAAATTGACCTTCGTCTTACTAAATCAATAGAGGGGTTTCGCCGTCAAGTAAATGCGTTTTTATTTGAATTGTTAATATTAGCAAACATCCGGATCGTATTATTCATTCAATATAAAAATCCTTCGCAATTTTAATCCTAAACCCTGCAAAGAATTTAGAGTTCTTCTTCAAATTTGCCTCTATTCGTGACGCCTTGTATACTTTCCACGTTCCTTATTGGTTAAGAGACTTTCGTGACGTAATTATAATCCCAAACCCAGCAAAGAATTAAAAGAGTTCTTCTTCTTCAAATTTGCCGCTATTCGTGACGTCTATTACTTTCCCGGTTCCTTATTGGTTAAAGAAGATATAAATCATCGTTATTGGTTGAGAGACTTTCGTGACGTAATTTCTTTTATATAATATTATACGATATCCAGGAAAAGGGGATATATTTTTCCGTCTATCCGTGTTTACTCAGCGAATGCGATGGAAGGGGGGATGGATGTCTTTTCTTAATGACCCGAATAGCGTGTTAGTCTCCTTTCCCCGTAGATATCTTCGTTGTTTTGGTCTTAACGAACGTGCGGAGAACGAAGTAGGAACTTTGGATCTAGAGCTAAACACGCATAGCACGCGAATTGCTTTATTTTCTATACTACGTTTTTCGCTCCAAGCATTTTGTAGGGCGCTCTGTGACGCCAAGGTTTTGCAGCGTTGTTAAGAAACGTCAGTTCAGTTGTTGTTGTACCTCTCGCTCGCCGGTGACGCGATCTTTGGATATCTTTCCCCTTTAATAATATCATCACCCTAAACTTGTCTTGATCCGAGGAACTAGCTTGAAAGTTTCATTTTAATAATCCCGCGGAGTCCTTTACCTTGGGACGGATCGGGTAAAGCCCTCGGGTGAAACGGATTGGGAGTTTTTTCTTCTCTTCATCCAAGTTTTTCAAAGTTACCGCCCCGAGGTTACGAAGAAAAACTGGCTTCCCTGCTAGAGTTGCTTCCAGTTAACTTTGACAGACATCAGTCGATGTCTCGCGGACGTCTTTGGTGGTGCCGGGTGCTGTTGTTGCTGCTGCTGGTCTAACGAGATATTTCGTTTGTTCGACCACGTGGAAGTGAACCGCCCGCCGGAAGTAAAGATCTAGTCATATCGTGCTGAATAATTTAGTCAAATAGATTAAAAAGTAAATACCCGATTTGAAGTTTATTTTGGGAGTTGTCAACGTTGAAATTAAGCCCAATATTGACTGAGACAGTGAAATCATCAAAGATAGTGATTGGATGTTATCAACACTTTGGTTGTCGCGGTTTGACGAGTGCAGTAGCTGAGAGCTAAAGATATCATCAAGAACCGGTAAAGCCTCAGCGGGGAATAGATCAAAATACCAGTGTTCTGTAAGACCAACCATTTCAATGAGTACCACGACGGGAAGCAACGATAAGAAACCCTCGTACTCCATCTTAAAACTATGTCCGACGGTCAAGTCGACAAACTTTTCGGAAAAGTTCAGTCCCAGTTTAGGGTTATCACCGGATAATAATAACAAAACGAAGAACGGTGTAGCCCTGGCGCGGATGTTAAAAGTGAAACGGGTCTTCGCAGATCAAGCTTACAACGAAGTTAGTGATTTAAAAGTGTTAAGTTGGAAGAAAAAAACGTGGGAGTGCGAAACGAATGGTGGGGGAAAAATGACGGTCACCGATAAAAAGGTCACTTTCGCCGCTAATCCCTGTACCACCACCGTCGAGAAAATTGACAAACCAACTTTGGACGAGACGATAACCTTGACCGAATCAATCCTGAAGAATTTTGACCACCAATGTACAATGTGTCTTACAGTGAGTTCTTCTTCGCCTCTTGCGTTCAATTTACTTCTATTCTATATTTTCCCCCGAGTCTTATTATTAATATATTCAGAGATGACTTAATTGTTGTTGTCTTTCTACTTTGTCAGTTTGACAACTCATCGTCTTTATAAAACCTAAAATTCGTATTATTAATTTATTTAAATTTATGCTTAATTAGTAGGGAATGACGCTGGGTAAAAACAGAGCGCCGGGTTATCTGGGAGCACGGCAGTGCTCCCAGCCAAGTCGAGCACTGACATCCTTTTCTCGAAGCAACTCGTGGCACTTTTAACCCCACTGTAACTTCGTGATGGGTACAGGTAAGAGCCTGAAATTTTGCTTGCCGCGAGGACTGTCAATCGTAACTATAGTTTCCAAATTTCAAGTTCCTACCCTATATACTTTTCGAAATATCGCAGGTGAAATTTACCTTATTTTGTCACTCACTCACTCACTCACCGATCATCAAAATTCTAAGGTACTTCTAGAGGAGATAGAAACTTAAAATTCAGGATTTAGTTATCATTTATTTTATAAGGCACAGAAAAATTAAAACATCCCGAGATTTTTATAAAATTGTTCTTTAGTTCTTAATTTTAAAACTAGATGGCGCTGCCGTCTTTTCAACAGAAATAGTGTGTTCTTGATGAAAGGACGTAATGGTCCAAAGTTAACCGAAAGTTAAATATATATTAAAGCTAATAGGAGTAGTAGTTTAAAAGAAATGTGTCGTAACTGATGCTACATTCTTTTATTAGGATATCGCGTACAATCTTTATTGCATATTCTCTGCGGGTCGAAAGGGGTAATTCAGTGTAAATATGGACAAACGTTAGCGATTATATTGGCAAACGAAGTACCACGAGAGTGTCTTGTTTTAATATAACTACCGAAGTATAACGAGAGGGTCTACAAAAAGAAGTGAGATCCTATGAAAAACATTAACATGTACAAAAATGGGCCAAGCCTCGCTTCGTGCCCTCTCCGCCGTAAAACGTTCTGAGATCCCATGTAGAGCCAAGTCTGCCTTTTGTTCTCATTCAATCGCCAATTGAACAATTATGTTATAAATTAAGTCCTTTTCCTAATTAATAACCAATATTCTTTGACTCTATCATTATTATACATCTTCGTTCGTATCAAAAATATCGTGACTTGGCAATCGCAGATAAGTAATATTAAAAGGAAGTCGAGGGGATATACACTAAATCGTTGCCGATTTTAAAATAATCGAAGGGATATTCACTAAATCGTTTATGGTCGAGGGGATATGTACAAGTTTATAAGATGAGTCGTGCACAGCCCTATGTACAAACTATATGGTGAGTTATGCATAACCCTATTTACAATTTTATAAGGCGAGTTATGCATAACCTTATGTACACCTGCGCTTGCCAAGTCACGATATTTTTGATACGAACAAAGATGTATAATAATGATAGAGTCAAAGAATATTGGTTATTAATTAGGAAAAGGACTTAATTTATAACATAATTGTTCAATTGGCGATTGAATGAGAACAAAAGGCAGACTTGGCTCTACATGGGATCTCAGAACGTTTTACGGCGGAGAGGGCACGAAGCGAGGCTTGGCCCATTTTTGTACATGTTAATGTTTTTCATAGGATACGTTAGTCTACAAGGAATAGAAATGGGGTGCTTTTATGCCTAGAGTCAGTTGATATTGCTATGTAGGAAGGTATTGAATCATTTTAGACCATCGGGGAAATAAATATACCTGATAATAATAAAAATAATCAGTGTTTTAACCCTGTACCACGGCATCAAGGACAAACCTTGTTTGAACCTATTATTATAAACAGTTGTCGTCTGTGATATCCGCGGGTGTCACGCGCAGGCCTGTCTTCATAACCTAGCCAATCACTTTGAACGTAGCTATTAAACTATAGCTTAGATTCCCCTATATAATTTAAATCAGATTGTTCATTTTTTTATTCAATCACATTGAGATCGACGTAACCTTGATTGAGTTCCCTTAATTTCAGTAATCAGTTCTTAAAGTTTTTAAAGATATTTAAGGTCTTAAGGCCGTCCCAACATAAACAGCTACGCGCGGCCTACATTTTTTTTTTTTTTCAACTTTTCAAGTTAAAATCAATTACTAAGGTAACGTTGCGGAAATATTTGGCGATTTTTATATCGGAATAACGCTCAAATAAATCTTAACAATAGAAAATATTAAGTATCATTTTCTATCGATAATATTATAAAACCTAGAAAAAAATGAGTATGAATAGGAATTAATTTCATACATCAGAAAAACACGTACGGTGTTTCGAATTCCCAAGAACTTTAATAATAAATTAAAAGAGAAAAACTAACTAAGCTTACTTAAATCACGAGTGGAATTAAAAAGCTATTCGTCATCGTTGCGAAATTCATTTCGGTGGGATGCAAAAGGGAGAAATTAAAAGTGAATGAACGCGTCTCCCTGCCCAATGGGCCAATATATTTTCAAGAAGTGATATCTAGTTTATTAGGGAGAAGATATAAGATGCCTAAGTATTCGCGCGCCATAGTCCCAGTCCCCCTTTCAAAGTACAAGGGGGACAAGAAGTAAAAGGAGGCCGGGCTATTTCGCCTCCTCTCCTCAGTCGGAAAATATGACTGTAATTTTCGTCAT
This sequence comes from Phalangium opilio, assembly GCA_019434445.1. Classification (NCBI taxonomy): domain Eukaryota; kingdom Metazoa; phylum Arthropoda; class Arachnida; order Opiliones; family Phalangiidae; genus Phalangium; species Phalangium opilio. The sequence continues at coordinate 149,580 of JAEQBA010002027.1, read as the reverse complement.
TCCCGTCGCCGCGCTCATGTGAGTTTTCAAGAACCAATGAGATGCTGGCTGGTTGTAATTTAGAGGCGGCGGGGATTAATTTAACTCCGGACCTACGTAACGTTTGGACTGGAGATAAAGCTAGATTATAAATGTGCTGCGAATTTATACTTTCTACCTAGTAAACTAGATATCACTTCTTGATATTTCAAAAACAAATATGGGCCATCATTTCACCATTGGGGTATTTTAGTTTAACTACTACCGAGATATACTTTTCCAGTACTAAACATTTCGTCAGCTAAATGCGCTGTCAAATGCGAATTCTTAAATATTTGATTAACCGATAGCGAATTTAAATCTTTTTAAAAAATATATATTTATATAAAAAAAATAATATAAATTTTCTTAAAGTGGGTTGATAAAATTTCGATAAAAATATTCTTTTTTTTTAATCGAGAATCCAGAAATATGTAAATTGAGATTTTAAATATCAGATAACGAAATAAGTATTTCGAAATGTTTTTCCCCCTTAGCCTGGAAATCTTTAAAAACATGACTCCCATATAAAAGTTTATTTTACCTCTTCAATCTTAAATTTATATATAAAAATTCCCCAGCCTAATATTAAATGTCGAAAAGTCACGGAAAAAACAAAGACTATTTCTGGGGAATTCAAATCTATGACCTTCAAAATATTATTAAGAACTTATTTTAGTAATAAAAAAATAAAATTACCCATTTAAGTTAACAGCGGTGGCAATTTACTACTATTTAGTTTACCCATAGACGTAACTATAGACTAAATTCCTCAAAATTGAGTTATAATTGAGTAAATGTAGGTAATAGGAGCAATATGGAAATTCCATAGACAATAACAATAATTTACGTTAAGTTCTAACGTTAATATTTGTTCAGAAACGGAATTTCCGCCCAACCTCTTTAAAGGGAGGGTGAAGTAAAAAATCAAGTGAGTTTTTTTTTATCGATTCTTCTACTAATTATAAGACCAGTCTGCGTAGTGAAACATTCAGGAAATACTACCGAATGATTTTAAAATTCAAATTAGGTTCAGATTTTAAGGATAATTTAAAATAAGGACCTCCGACCAATCGCGTAACGCCCTGCCTTTTTGTTAACAAAATTCTCCTGGCACATTCTGCGTCGAATGAAATTTATCACGAGATTTGATAAAATTTGCGCGCGACTTGACAATCATGGCGCGAGACACGGAGCGTGCCACGAGAATTTTGTTAATGAAAAAGGCAGGGCGTTACGCGATTGGTCGGAGGTCCTTATTTAAAATTACCCTTAAAATCTGAACCTAATTTGAATTTTAAAATCATTCGGAAGTATTTCCTGAATGTTTCACTATGCAGACTGGTCTTATAATTAGTAGAAGAATCGATAAAAAATCACTTGATTTTCTACTTCATCCTCCCTTTAAACAGAAATTTAACTCAAATTTAGTGACAATCACCATTTAATTTTCCACCGCGCTTCTTAAGTATGATACACCCGCCCTTGACTACAATTATCCCCGAAAATCAATACAGTACTTAATGATGGCTTTTAATTATCAAGTTCCCCAATTTCAGAAAATTTAAATTAATAATATAACCAATTTATCCTTGATTAAATCGCAATTTAATCGATAATTTTTCCAAGGTGATGTAATTAAAATCGACCTCCTTAATATACAGTAATTTTGATTAAATCCGAGTACTCGTAATTACCTTCCCAACACTACTTAATGACCGCACTTATGGACCCATTATGGACTGCGTTTGAAGTTCGATAAAAATGAAAACCACACCTTTTCAATTTTAATGGGAAATCGATAGGGAATATTTGCGGTTAAGGCCTTGGTTCTTTACCAAAAGAAAAACGTCTACTTTCTTTCGTGATTGTCTATAAGTTAACTGACTTTCTTTTATCTCTTAAAATAAAGAAAACTTTTGTTAAGAGATCACACCAAGAAGGAATTTACTATAAGAAGGCCCAAAAAAGCGCCCGGTGTGCGCGTGATAGTCGACAATCCCCCCTCATGGGTGGGGGAGGCTGGAAACCAAGGCGGGGCTTAATATTTTATCTTATTGTATATTTTCCACCAGCTATCTCTTTTACCATTTCGTTAAGCCTTGGTTTAGTTTTTGGAACTGACGAAATTATAAGTACAGTACACTTCATTCGATTCAGAAATAATTATAAAATGATTTTCATGTAGAGACACATTCAAAATCCATCAAGTTAGGTTCGAAACCTTTAACTAACTTGTTAATGGCAATTAAAAACCATTCGCGTACCGTTTCAGCACTGCTGGCATCCTCCATTTTTTGTTTACTTTACTCGAAGTTTTTTTTCTCTATTCGGAATACGTCAATCGCGTCTGTATGACCTATCCCCACGGGATCCAATAGCAAAGCGCAAAGCAATGACGGGCATGAAAGGGGTGGGGCTTATTTGTCCGCTGACACCGGCGTAAGAGTAGAAGCGTAAAATCTAGTGACTTAGGCATTCTTATAGTAAATTTATTCTTGATCACACAGAACGCGATAGGTCAAAGGCTCCGTCGTAAAGGTCTTTCTCCAATTCAGGCTTCACTCGTAGTCACAGGGTTCATACAAACCTGGAAAACCTGGAAAAATCAGGGAAATAAATAGTTGACAAAAACCTCAGGGAAATAAATAGTTGACAAAAACCTCAGGGAAATAAATAGTTGACAAAAACCTCAGGGAAATAAATAGTTGACAAAAACCTCAGGGAAATAAATAGTTGACAAAACCCTCAGGGAAATAAATAGTTGACAAAAACCTCAGGGAAATAAATAGTTGACAAAAACCTCAGGGAAATAAATAGTTGACAAAAACCTCAGGGAAAATTCGAATTTTTAGTAAAATTCAGGGAAATCGGGGAACTTTTCCTCAAACAGGGGCCGAGTAATTAAGCAAAATGTTCATAAACATACCCTCCATAGGACTAACATTACACTAAACTTTGGAGGCTCATAACTGTGGTTATATTAGAGATACGGGGATGTCCTTTGATTATGTAATAGTCATATTTGCCCCCCCCCCTCTCCTCCTTCGTTAACATTTGCTCCATAGGATACTCCATATACGGGAAAAACCTGGAACATTCAGGGAAGTATATGGGGAAAACCCTGGAAATCTCAGGGAAATTTGTTTTCCAAAAGTTGTATGAACCCTGTAGTCGTACCTGGATGTTTCTTTCTTTCTAAATTCTGGGAAATATGTCGGGTTTATCAAAGTGGGATCTCTGTAATCATTAAGGTTGTAGTAACAATTAAGATTAATTAGGCTAAACTTGTAAAGGATGTTAAAAAAATTGTCCCCAAAAAATCTTTACATTATTTAAAGGAGAGAAAGATGTCAAAGAATCTTCTTCTTTATCAAGTTTTATTTAACCCGTATACATGGTAATTACTCTTTATATCTTGTCGTCGGTCGCCCGTGAAATCTCGGACCGTTTATCTTTCCTCAGTAGGCCATTTGGGAGAGAGAGTTTGGCTTCTTAAATATGAATAGCGTTAACTCTTATCTCTACGACAATGTTTCCCTCCTCAGGTATACTTATTCACACCCTATTTTAAATACAAGTACACGCAACAACAACAAGACCAACAAAAGATGAGAAAGGGAAGTCCTACTACAGAAAAGAGTTCTTAATGGTATTTAGTGCGTTCAATTACACCCACGATAAATGCTGGGATTCTCTTGTCAATAAGCGAGTTACATCCGCGAAAGAGTAAAATTGAAATGACATGGATTTAAGAAAAGGGAAAAAGTGGGACGTAAATATAGCAATTATTATGGAATTAGTGTTATTTTTAATTGAATGATTTTTTAAAGGCTTATTTTTTTTATGGAACCTATTAAGATATTTTGAAATAACCAAGAAGTGATATCTAGTTTACTAGGGAGAAGGTATAAATTCGCCACATTTATAATCTAGCTTTATCTCCAGTCCAAACGTAGGTCCGGAGTTAATCCCCGCCTCTAAATTGCAACCAGCGAGATATCTCATTGGTTCTTGAAAACTGACGTCAGCGCGGCGACGCGAATTACGAAAATTACAGTCATATTTTCCGACTGAGGAGAGGCGAAATAGCCCGGCCTCCTTTTACGTCTCCCCCTTGTATTTTTAAAGGGGGACTGGGACTATGGCGCGCGAATACTTAGGCATCTTATACCTTCTCCCTAGTAAACTAGATATCACTTCTTGAAATAACTTAATTAGTATAGAACAATTTCGGATATCGCATTGGGTCCAAATAAATTAAAAAAACATAAAAAATCAATTTGCTCTTGTTAACCTAGTAGGCCTATATCCGTATTTTTGGTTCATTTGGTATAGTTCCAATCTAATCATAGTTATTACGCAAATTGTTTCAACGCTTAAAAAAAAATCGGTTCAATCGGTCTATAGTAGGTTACTTTTCGAGGGTATATATGTTGCATTTACAATAAGGCCTAAAAATCGTAAATACCCGACCCGTGGTGGTGGTATTGGGGTTTTTCTTTTCAGGGTTCAGTAATCTTTAAATTAAATTCCAAGTTCTCGGTTAGTTAGAACTCCTTCGGTTTTATAGGTTCGTCGAAAGCGTGACTAATTTAGTCGTAGTCGATTCCTTTTGAAAAAACATTATTTAAATACACGGCCCGTGTTACCACCATACTACGTAACAGTACGTAATTTCCCATTTTTCTTTTCTTTTTTTTCACAGTTTTTTCCCCGATTTTAATTATAATAATTAAAACAAGGCAATTAATGTCAAGCTTCGATGACCAAATCGCGAATTCGTGAAAAAAAAAAAAAATGTATCATACATACACCTTAATTATTTTTTTTTTTGTATTCGTACCTTATTTTTCTCGCCCCGTTTCAAAGAAGCCAATAGAGCTTAATTATCGGGGGAATTAAGTCACGCTTTCTTGTACGGAAATATTTTATCAAGAAGTGATATCTAGTTTATTAGGGAGAAGGTTAAGATGCCTAAGTATTCGCTCGCTATAGTCCCCCAGTTCCCCTTTCAAAATACAAGGGGGGACGTAAAAGGATGCACCGGGCTATTTCGCCTCTCCTCAGTAGGAAAATATGACTGTAATTTTCCCGTCATTCGCGTCGCCACGCTGACGTGAGTTCTCAAGAACCAATGAGATGCTGGTTATAATTTAGAGGCGGCGGGGATTAACTCCGGACCTACGTAACGTTTGGACTGGAGATAAAGCTAGGTTATAAATGTGGCGAATGTATACCTTCTCCCTAATAATTTACATATCACTTCTTGATTTTATTTTAAAACCAGTTTTATTAAAATATGTAAATATTCCCTTTTTACTTCTTTTAAGTTTTTCCATCTACGTTGAGAGATGAGCGTGGGAAAACCATTTAATTTTATTTTTCTTATTTTAAATATTGTTTCCTGAATTTAAACCGTAGCCTACCATTGTTATAACGCGTGTACTGTATAAAAAAACGCGCCCCCTTGTTAGGCCTGGTACAACATTCAATCGCATCCTGCTTTACAACATTTTTTGATCGTCACGAAATTTTTACCAAGGTTGTTTTTAGACTAATCCAACTGGAATGAATGTACCTATGATTAGCGCTTTTAATATAATGGGTTTTTACCAGCTCATTTGGTTAGCACGTGATACGCGCGTGATATCATTAACTTATCGAGCGTCGTGTTTGCAGTTGCGCTTTTTCAGACTCGTACGCGTTTGGCCATCAACCCTTTTGGGAAAGTCCGAATCAACTTTATAGTCACGGAAATACGCGCTGTATCTACAGGGTGTTTCGTGAATGTCTGTTGTTAATTGTCGGGGTATTTTTTATAGCAATTTTGAGTCAAAAATGTCCAGTGACGTTTTATTACGAGGGACACAGGGAGGTTTTGAGTCAAAAATGTCCCGTGACGTTTTATTACGAGGGACACAGGGAGGTTTTGAGTCAAAAATGTCCCGTGACATTTTATCACGAGGGACACAGGGCAGTTTTCAGTCAAATATTTCCCGTGACATTTTATCCCAAGGGACACAGGGCAGTTTTGAGTCAAAAATGTCCCGTGACATTTTATCACAAGGGACACAGGGCAGTTTTGAGTCAAAAATGTCCCGTGACATTTTATCACAAGGGACACAGGGCAGTTTTGAGTCAAAAATGTCCCGTGACATTTTATCACAAGGGACACAGGGCAGTTTTGAGTCAAAAATGTCCCGTGACATTTTATCACAAGGGACACAGGGCAGTTTTGAGTCAAAAATGTCCCGTGACATTTTATCACAAGGGACACAGGGCAGTTTTGAGTCAAAAATGTCCTGTGACATTTTATCACGAGGGACACCGTTTTGAAGTTAAGATTGGGGTGTTTTACTAATGTATCATCAAATCTAATTAGCATTGTTTATCAGTTTCGTAATTAAATTAAGGGATCATCAATAAAGTTATAGGCCTACTTATTATGAATATTTTTCTTAATTAGAATTATTTAATTTCTCGTTAATTAGGAGACGAAACTAGTCGGTGGAATGAAATCGCGGAGTAGATATCGAAGTAGATCACTTTCGGCCTCGTCCACTGATAGTTACAGCTCCGGTAAGTACCCCACGCTTTTCTTATCCATTTTGGCGGGAAAATTTTACTTTACCGCCATTTTTTTACGCTCAAAACTAAAATACTCCATCTGGTTTGTTTTAAAATTATAAAGTAACAAAAAATAACCTTCAATTTAATATCGTTTTAAAAACTGTTTTAAAAGTAAAAAATTTTCTAGCGATATTAATTTCAATTTAAATTAATCGATGAAAATTCTAATCTCTGCTGAAATGGGGTTGCGAAATTGTTTCGTTGCTTTAAACGTAACGAGAGGGCGCCACGATCTCTATAAAAGTCACAGCCGCAGCGCCCGCGCGCGCCATACGACCTCCTTCGCATCAATAAACCTAAAACCCATTTAAACACTAAAAGATAAAAATCAAAATCAAGGGGAAAACTTGACTTTTTTTTTATTATTAAAAATTAACAATAAAGAGTAACATCTTTTATTGGTAGCCGAACATCAGCTACTGTTTCTATTTATAAAATTATAATTAATCGAAGCGAAAGTCCGCTGATGACCACTAGAGCGGAAATTTTAATTAAAAATGTACGCTATGAGGTTTTGAGGCAACACCCTCTCGAGGTGATTGATCGTATCTCTAACCTTTAGGTCCTCTCCACAACCTTATACCAGACCTTAAAATTGAAGTGTAGGTGCCCCTACTTTGCCCCAATTTAAAGGAAGCTATATATTCCTCTACCAAGGACCATCATACGTGACGTCACCCCCGGCCCCAAATAATTGCTGGAGCGAGCTTAGAATGCAAATCATTTCATTCTGACGATATTAATCTATAATAACCTTGACTTAATAACTCTAGTACTTACGATAAATTAGGCTTAACAATAATTAGGCTTAAGGATCGTTTCAAATTCAAAGACACCCTCGTTGGAAACTTTTGAACTTAAGCTTGGTGCGCCTATTTTGTTGTAGCCTTTGTAATTGGAACAGCCGGAAGCGAGTCGCGAAGTACTTTCGCCAAGAAGGTATTAGTGACGTAATAGCCAATTGGGGCCCCGTGTACCATCTTCCGTCAAATTGTTATTGCGTACGTTTCTTTTATCTTTAGTAGCAAACAAAACGCGAACGTTCGGGATTTCTAGGCTGCATTACGAGTTACGTTATTGGCCCAATTCACGATGTTTGTCTAGAGAAAACTAGCTAATAATCCCAAAGGCGGGAACCAGTCTATTCTATATGTTTATTTACTGAACTCTCCCTTACTTGCAACGAATTAGCTTCACTTCCGTAATGTCATTTTCGTTTGGCGATGTAGACCTCGCCGCGCCGCGGTTATGGTGGACTGTTATTTTGTTGTCGCGTTATTTTCTTATTTGGTCTACTATACATTACACTAAGAGCTAAGCCTAACCATAATTTATCGGTTTCCGGAATGCTGTCCACGAGAATCATTGATATTTTCGTTATTACAAAAAGAAGAGTAAATGGTAAAGTATCGTAATAGGATGCTACTTTTGGGGACATTGATTTTCGTTCATTGAATAATCGATTTTGTTTCTTTTTAATAGAAATAGGCCTAAATGTATTTGTTGAAAATTGAACCCGGGGGAAGGGGGAAGGGAGGGGGCTCACTACTAAGCTTTATGGAATTGCCGCATCAGAGTTTTATTTTCTTTTTTTAAAATGAGAATGAAAATGGAAAATGCTGTCAAGCGAACCCCGCAAAAACTAAACCCTTTTATCTAACTGTAAATACTATAATTTAACACGCGCCTGTTACCAAGGGGATGCTCGCGTATTTCCCAATTACTTTTAAAAAATTAATTAATACCTCGCGTAATTAAAACTACGCTTAATTTAATATTTGAATTAAGAAAGTTTTATTGACTAAGTTATTAAGTAAAGCGCAATTCACGTTTTTACTAACAGTTTTCTTAACTTTTTAAATTGAAAAATATATATAAATAATTTAGTTGATTTACTAATTATAAAATTAATTAATGTTTAGTCTTAACTCACTCACCCATTTATAAGGTCTAACAAGACTCCGTCGCTTGGCGGCTCGGTTTCAGGCAAACCTTTAGATATTCAAATGAGTCTTCATTTTCCTTTTGAAAACGATCCAAGGAGCGGTAATTCCTTCCTTCTTTCCATCAGGCGTGCGAAGAACGAAATTGGATTAATTAATTTGTTTACAGTAGCGTTGTAAAAAGAATGGTTCGCGGTATAGGACATCGCGACTCAACTTTTTTAGGTAACATTCCTGAGTGATCCCGAATCCCCAGCATCTTGCTTATCTTATCTATCTGATTCCTTTGACTTATATTTTTTTCCTTCTTGTTTCTGACTTGGACAGTCTTCTTTCGACTCCTCGAGTTTTCTCGTCGTCGTCTCCAGGGCGATGTAAACTCGCTCCTCGAGCTCTTTTCTAGTAGTTCCTCTCGTCATCGGTTGGGCGCGAGCATTTCGGGGGTGCTCGCGGAAGCTCGTGCCAGAGGAATTTGGAGAGGAGACATTCTCCACCCTTCAGTTCATGGCCTACTGTTCTCTATCGTAAACCCCTTTTATCCTCTGTCCCCTTTTCTCTCTCCTCCAGTAAAGTCTTCTCTCTCTCTCTCTCGCTCTGCGCGCGCTTACTTCCTCTTTTCGAGCCAATGCTCTAAAGACTAAAGACTTCCATATACGACCCACCTTGATCTTGCCGCGATATCGAGAAAGTTTCCGAGTCCAACGAGCTCGATCGCTTGAGTGGGATAAAGTTTTAGGATCTTTTGTTTGTAGCTTTTCCTTCCGAAACATCCCTTGGCGTAGTTCAACGTATTTAGGGCAACTCTCGCCCTCCTAATACGTTTAACAAAGTTCCAGTTTGACTCTTTATAAGTTCGGAGGTCAATAACTGAATGTGTTAGGGCCGAATTAGGCTTAGAAAGGGTTCATAGAAACCTGGAAAAATCAGCGAAATAAATAGTTGACAAAAACCTAAGGGAAATTAAGAATTTTTAGTAAAAGTTAGGGAAATTTGCGTCAAACCGTTATTAAGCAAATTGTTCATGAAGATACCCTCCGTAGGATTAACACTATACTTTGGAGGCTTATAACTCTGGTTACATTAGAGATACGGGGATGTCCTTTGATTATGTAATAGTCCTATTTGCCCCCACCCCTCCTTCGTTAACTTTGCTCCATAGGATACTCCATATACGGGAAAAACCTGGAAAACTCGGCTGAAGAATATGGGGAAAATCCTGGAAATCTCAGGGAAATTTGTTTTCTAAAGTTGTATGAACCCTATTAATAGCGTCTTTAATTTGGAAACTTAAAAGGAACCGAATTTTTTTTCTTGTAACGCGCGCCTATATGTTGGCTTTTCCCTGAGCACCGGAGTGTAGCGAGTGGAACACTTCTACAGGCGCTCGCGCTAGATTATGAATGATTTGGAATTCCATTTTCGAAATTAAGAATTTTTTTTAATTAGTTTAGAATTTCCCCCAGGCAATTAAATAAATAATTATTCATTAAATCATCTTATTATATATTCTCATTTTAATGGAAAGCCTATCCTCGTACAAAATTCAAGCTTGATTTAAAATTCCTATTGGCGCTGGCTCGAAACCTAAGCCAGGCATTTGAAATGCCTCTATCAAAAAATAAAAATAAATATTAAAAATTGGCATTACATTCTCGGAAAAAACCAAAAGTATCCAAAAATGGGAAATTTTCAATAAATATTGATTCAGAATATTTTTACGATGTCAACCGCCGCTCGCTACCCGACCGGAGTTCGATTTGTCCCATTTCGTTCAATATTTCTCTGGAGATATAAAAAGTAAAACCCCTCCAACCGTTTCCACAAAATTCGCGACTTTGAACGATATTTTAAGGAATTTTTTGTTATTTTTTAAAACATAAGAGAAAGAGTGGTTACTCGAAAAAGCGCGAAAAGCTTCGAAGGTTCATCCCAATGTAAGTCCTCAATATGACGGTTTTACTTTTTCGAGATCGGATACTTTTCTTTTGTATATTGAATTCTCCGATTGAGATGAACTACCAAAATCCCTCCTTGACGTTATAAGTCGTGTTCTTTAGAAATCCCTGGATAACGTTATACCAACGTATCTCTCTCTCTCTCTCTTTGGGTTCCCGTCGCATTGCCGGATAGATGACGTCACTAATATGGGCGGAGTCTTCGACCTCTTCTCTCTTCATAGGTATCCCCCATCCCTCCTTTCTGGGTAGTGAAATCCTTTCGACTCTCTATTTTGGACCATGGAACATTGGAAAGGGTACTCCTTTTTTTGGAGGCAGGGGGGACACGTAATTTGGAAATCGTCGCCACTATTTGGTCAATTTAACCTGGCATAGAGGACTGGACGTTTCCCCGCTATTTTCTGTCGTTTTTCTGGGCGCAAAACCAAACTGGGTCGATATTTACTCTCTCTCTTCCTCTCTCTCTCTCTCTCTCTCTCTCCCTCTCTCTCTCGACCCCTGCCCGACTAGATGTTTTTCGTATTCCGAGCGAGTGTCCGAGAAGCTTAATCCGTTTATATTATTTCGGTGAACCCTTCAATTCCATACCCTTAGGCCTAATACCCTCTCTTTTCGTCCGGTCAAGCAAGCAACCAATAATGCCCCGTAGGCTACCGTTCGTATCACGAAGTTACCCGCCGCCCTCGCTCGGATAAGACTTGTAGAGTAATAGGATTATAGTCTCTTCGTTCGACTCTAAACTGCAATTGTTTGGGGGATAATACGTTTCGGATAATAAGGGATTTGAATTTTCATTAAAATTGACGCGGCGCTTTATTCTAAATGGGGCGGTCTCCAAATAAGAACTGGCGAAATGATACGAATGAGACCATGATGTCGGTCCGGACACCTACGGAACACCCCCAGGGATAACCTGGAAAAATCAGGGAGAGAAATAGTTGACAAAGACCTCAGTGAAAACTCAGGGAAGTTTAGAATTTTTAATAAAATTCAGGGAAATTTGCGTCAAACAAAGGCCGAGTAATTAAGTAAAATGTTCATAAACATACCCTCCATAGGATTAGCATTACACTATACTTTGGAGGCTCGTAACTCTGGTGGTTATATTAGAGAAACGGGGATGTCCTTTGAGCATGTTATAGTCCTATTTGCCCCCCCCCCTCCTTCGTTAACATTTGCTCCATAGGATACTCCATATAGGGGAAAAATCTGGGAATAGTCTAGAGGATAAACGACAACTTTATATGAAATCATGCACTTTGTGAAGAAAGCATGAAACTTTGCACAATGATAAATAAGGGTATTCCTAACTAATTCGAGATTAGAGCCCACCTCTAACTCATCTGTGACATTTGTGACAAGCTTTCAAAAGTCCCCATAATGACATATATATTTGAATTCTGAAATTTATGAAATTCCCCAAACTTCGATGCAGAGCGAAAGGCGCCCGCCGGGACTGGCTTGAGGCATTTCGATAGGGGCCGTCTCTAAAGCGAAAACATACGCAATTTATGCAGCCTTAACGGATAGATAAAATATTTTCTTAAAGCAATGGAACTATTTAAAATATCGAGAATGTACAAAATTTTGATTTTAATACTTAAAAGAGACAAATTTAAATGAATTTTAAGTAGCTCTCTTTCAAAATTTTTCTTTTTCATTTATTTATTTTTTTTTTAAATTCTTTTTCACATCCGCCACATTTACTAAGTGCGGTGCAAGGTAAATTTGCTTTGACGCATTTGCACTTGCCATGACAACCTTTAAGGCACCCACATTTTACCATTTCGCGACAAGCTTCTGCGGCTAGTGGAATTGTCAACCATGTTGGTTGCCATTCTATGGTATTATCTGGTTGTACCAGTTTGGTCTACCCAAAGTTAGACGGGTCCGGTAGATCCGGCGGTTTTTCCAATGTCTGCCCCCAAATGTGCCCACCCTGAAAAGCCACTCGAAGCACGTGTTGTAGCAACGCGTCTGCCGAAGGTGATATATTTTCAATGTCACGATTTTTTTGTGTGAATAAGGTTTTTCTTGCTTGGTTGAGTGTTTCGTCAGAACTACACCGATCTTACGTTAGTATAACAAATCTCTCTATAATTGGGAAAATTTATTTAACGGCCGTTATAGAAGTCCTTCTAGATATGGCTTGTAAAGCGGGAGTTAGTTCTTTGAATACATTCCAAGTTGACCACGCGGTTTCCAAAAACCAACTTCATTAAATAGCGGCCATATATATATATATATATGTAATGATCTAAATTTATTTTCAAGACTATATATCGGTTGTCAAGGCCGTATGGGCGATCTAGAGGGGTTTTTTCGACACGAAAACCAACCTTGCCCACCCTCATTGTCGGATAATGGTGTCATACGCTCCGAATCTGATTTTATCGTACTCCATGGTGCTGTGATTGTCAATATCATCAAACCAGGCAACGCTAAAACGTTCTCTGATTACGCAACTATATTTTAAAAATACATACGTTCCCAGTTCATCGGTTCCGTTCGCCGTATAGATATGGTCTTTGACGTGTACCTGAATGGCAGCCTTAAAGGGGCTACTACGAGAAAGAAGCGTGGTAAGGGATTGAGAGTTAGAGTTGAAGGTAGAAAAGATTTGCCACGCAGTTGGCCAGAATTTCAAAGGCACGAAGAAAACAAGAAGGAATTGTTTGCCTTTTTAAGTCATAAGTTTGTCGCGCCTCAGTTTCCAGGAGCCATATTCGTCACAAACGGTGAAAACGTAATTTGCTCTGTTGAAGGCAATCTCGGAGACATTTCTCCTTGCTTTCACGAAGAAGCAGATACGAGGATGCTCCTTCATGTTTTGGACGGCGTGAAGTAAGGACATAGATCCATTTTGATTAGAACCGTGGATACTGATGTCTTGATTCTAAGCGTCTCACTGGCACATATTACTGGCGTCCGTTACAGAGACGCAACACGTCTCGCTTACAAAGTAGGAAAAGACAAATGCGAAGCGATGCCAGTCCTCCACGCTCTCACAGGATGTGATACCACCACACATTTTAACGGAAAAGGAAAGAAAACCGCGTGGTCAACTTGGAATGTATTCAAAGAACTAACTCCCGCTTTACAAGCCATATCTAGAAGGACTTCTATAACGGCCGTTAAATAAATTTTCCCAACTATAGAGAGATTTGTTATACTAACGTAAGATCGGTGTAGTTCTGACGAAACACTCAACCAAGCAAGAAAAACCTTATTCACACAAAAAAACCGTGACATTGAAAATATATCACCTTCGGCAGACGCGTTGCTACAACACGTGCTTCGAGTGGCTTTTCAGGGTGGGCACATTTGGGGGCAGAAAAACCGCCGGATCTACCGGACCCGTCTAACTTTGGGTAGACCAAACTGGTACAACCAGATAATACCATAGAATAGCAACCAAAATGGTTGACAATTCCACTAGCCGCAGAAGCTTGTCGCGAAATGGTAAAATGTGGGTGCCTTAAAGGTTGTCATGGCAAGTGCAAATGCGTCAAAGCAAATTTACCTTGCACCGCACTTAGTAAATGTGGCGGATGTGAAAAAGAATTTAAAAAAAAAATAAATAAATGAAAAAGAAAAATTTTGAAAGAGAGCTACTTAAAATTCATTTAAATTTGTCTCTTTTAAGTATTAAAATCAAAATTTTGTACATTCTCGATATTTTAAATAGTTCCATTGCTTTAAGAAAATATTTTATCTATCCGTTAAGGCTGCATAAATTGCGTATGTTTTCGCTTTAGAGACGGCCCCTATCGAAATGCCTCAAGCCAGTCCCGGCGGGCGCCTTTCGCTCTGCATCGAAGTTTGGGGAATTTCATAAATTTCAGAATTCAAATATATATGTCATTATGGGGACTTTTGAAAGCTTGTCACAAATGTCACAGATGAGTTAGAGGTGGGCTCTAATCTCGAATTAATTAGGAATACCCTTATTTATCATTGTGCAAAGTTTCATGCTTTCTTCACAAAGTGCATGATTGTTTTGCTTATCCTATAGACTAGAAGTACATGGGGAAAAGCCTGGAAATCTCAGGGAAATTTGTTTTCCAAAAGTTTTATGAACCGTGACCCCCCCCTTTTTTTGCCAACGAGAAAGGTTTCTCGTGCGATCCTTGTACGGCTGCAACATCCTCTTCTGCGCCACACTCTTAATTAAACTCTCTATTCCCGGATTCGTCTTTTTTTAGCATTCTTCTTTCATCTTTTTATTCCCGCTGTTTTTCCTATTTGAAGACTCTCAACACGATCTCACTTCTTTAATCACGTCACGAGGACTCAGGACATTGTTTCCCGCTTTCCCTGCTCTATAGGTACGGGACAGGCAAAAAAATGTCACCTTTTTGTCGCGCGTTACTTTTGTATATTCAAGCTTAATTTGACGCGGACATAGATATGAGAAATATTTTTGACTAGAGTCCGTTTTTCATAAGCATTTCTTGGAAGCGCTTTTTGATTTTTTTATATAACCAGGGATATATTTAATTTCAGAAGTAGGAATGGAGAACGGTTAGTATTTACTTCAGTTCGACTCATAAACCACACAGTATAGAGCCCCTCCCTCCCTCTAACACGTAACGAAAAGTTTAAATTATCATATTGGTTCACTTCAACTACGTTTTGATGACGTTGCTGAAGGGGACGGCGAAAAATACGTAATTCCTTTTTACCACTGTCGATATGACCCTCCTCTTCTTTCATACCCCCTCTCCTGTCCCGGGGAAGGGGGCTCCGGGACTTTGACGCGCGCCCAGATATTACTCTGTTCTCCATTGTTACTTCTAAAATTAAATCTATCCCTGATATAACTGGGGATAAATCTGGGCCCGCCGTTTTTTGAGCCATCCCAGGACTGTTTAATTATTAATTTCCGGAGCCTCGACCGTTGAAATCCCGGAAACATTTGATGGATGTATCTCTCTTCCACGCATGCGCGTCCTGCAAAGTGTAGTTGATGAGTAAATGTTGACTTTCCCTTATACAAAAAGCCTTACTTTATCCTTCCATGCAACTTCGTAGCTTAAAAAAAATTGTTATTGTCGCTTCAAGGCATACATTGTCATTCTCGTTAGCCATCTCTCACCAGGTTCCGAAAAAAATAATATATGTAACAAAAAAGCGGGAAATTTGTAACTATGCTCGAGATTTTCTATAAACAAGCCCTTATCTTTAAGAGCCTTTAAGGCTAAGCCTTAAAACGGACCTAATTATAGGTAAAATATACTTTAAATTCACTGTCCGTTTTAAAGATTAAAATTAAAGTACAAAAGTAACTTTTCCTATACTCCTAGGCCTGCGCTAATTGTAGCAAAATGTTTTTACGTTTTTGTAGCTATAATCCACGCGTACCCAAAGGGTTTCTCTGACGATTAAGCCATTAATTCTTAACCTAAACAATGTAGAGAAAAAAAGGCGGAAAGATAAAATGGTCCTCATGAATTCACGACGGTTAATCCCCTAAAATTCGTGGAATAAATTTCCCTTTTATTTATTCTAATTGGGATCAAAGTTACTCTTATTACAAATTGGGCAAAAAAGGCCGAAAATAACTCATTAGCTTAATGAGGGTGGACAGGAAGAATACTCCATTTGTTTCGTGATAAAACCAATAGGGATATGTTTTTAAAAGTCCAAATGATCCCGGGATGGGTCTCTAACGAAGCCCCAAAATCTATAGAAAATGGGCAAAATTATGACGCCTTTCTCATTTCCGAAGTAAGTTTGATTCTTTATAGGCGTCCCTAATAAGAAGTTAGAAACGGTGTATAAGCGCCTGTAGGTTACCATGGTTACGCCGTAGCGCTCTTTCCACAGAGAGAGATCATCTTTTCTTTCATTTAAGCCTCGGCCCCTTCTGTAAAAATGAATTAAGAGCGCCTGAAAATGATTTGTCTCGATTGCTCCTATAGCTTATTTCTTTGCTAGAGACGATTGCGATATTCGTAGTGTTACTTTTTTATTATTTTCCTAAGCCTCGGCTCCTTTTTTTCCCACAGTAATGTCTTGAGAGTTGAGAGAGACGATGTTTTATTATTGATGGGACGATTCGGGCTCTAATAGCACCCTCATCGGACCTTTTGTTTTTAGAAGTTTCTTTTAGCTGTCAAACCCTTGTGAAATATGATTGCCTGTGTACAATTATCAGAAATTCGTAATCTTAAAGTTTTGGGAATCAGGGTTCGTACGGAACCTGGATAAGTCAGGGATTATGAAAATGGGAGAAAAAGTCAGGGATAAGTCAGGGATTTAAAAGTATTTTCCTAAAATGTCAGTGATAAGTCAGGGATTTAGTTTGGTATATCAATCCATGCTTCGAGCAATACTAAATATGAGACAGGTGTGATGAAGTGGGCTCTGGTAAACACCTTAAAATAGGGATATTTCCAAAATTTGGTCAGGGATAACCTGGAAAAGTCAGGGATTTTCAATGTAAAAATTTCGTACGAACCCTGGGGCCGCATTAAGCCATTTTGCACCCAGGGGCCGAGATAATACACGCCCCCTTAAGCCAAGAAAAAAGGAACCACAAATGTTGCCAGTGCCCCCCCCCCTCTATCCGGCCCTCAGCTGTAATGTTGTATTTCCAAATTATGGACTTTAGGCTACAGTGTCCAATGCAACCTTCGGAGATCTATAGAAAGTGGCAAGGAAAATACTGAATTTATTTTTTAAGGAATTTCTCTTTGATCAGTAGATCAAGGGACGCCTTTTACCTTATTTAATTTTTATTCTACTGAAGCGAGCGAAGAAGGATTTTGGCGAAAACTAATACGTCTTTCTCCAAAGGACGCGCTGTTATTTTGAAATTTATACTAGTTTTATTTTGGAATCGGAAAATTTTCATTTTCGTCTTATCTCGTTTTACACGCGATGTTTTATTTACGTAAAAGTAACTTTCGCATTTTTTCTTTATCGAGATATTCAAATCGAGTTTTCCGAATTTGAAATATAAACTTAATTTATCTCTTTCACTTTGAACTTGAAGCACTTCGTAGAATCTCTAATATTGAAATCGGGTTCAAAGAGAAGTTTGAACAAATTTAGAATAAAGCAATTAATTAATTTCTAATATAATTTATTTTTTAATAACAAAATTATAGCGGATATAATTTAGTTTGCGGTATTTTAGTCGCAATTTTCAGGGCGTGCAACGCCTCCATTATTTCTAAGCGTAATAACGATCCAGGCTTCCTTAGTTAATTAGCTAACCCTGATATAGAAACTCATTAATAACAGGCAGCAGGGAAATGGGGAACCGTTTGATATAATCAGGGATAGATTTAATTTTGAAAGTAGGAATGGAGAACGGAACGGTTAGTACTTTCTTCAGCAGTCCGACTCATAGACCACCCAGTAGAGCGTACTCTCCCTCCAACACGTAATGAAAAGATTAAATTATCTTATTGGCTCACTTAAACTACGTTTTGATGACGTTGCTGACGGGGCAGGCGAAAAATACGTTATTTCTTTTTACCTCTGTCGTTATGACCTGCCTCTTCTTTCATACCCCTCCTCCGTCCCGGGGAAGGGGGTCCGGGACTTTGATCAACGCGCGCCCACGTTACTCTGTTCTCCATTCCTACTTCTAAAATTAAATCTATCCCTGATATAATTTTAAATTTAAAAAAAAGTGGTGCTCTGCAGCGAAAACTTTGTAAAATTTTCCCGCAGCTTTGATCTAGGTTAATTAGGCTTAACTAATTAATCTAACCAATATAGGATTAGGCTGCGCTTATGGGAATATTTCAGTTATATTTTCAATAAAAGGCCCGGCGCCTTTTTCGAGTTATCTAAATTTAAATATAATCGATACGAAGGAATATACTTTGTATCTCTTTTTGTGAAGCCGCTCCTATAGTGTATGCCGGCTCAGGTAACCACTCGCATTGATTTTCCCGAAATATTCCGCCGTGATGTGTTTGCTCGGAACAATGCGCTACCCCGACATTGATAAAATTCTTCTCGAATTGAATTTGAATGAATTAAAGGGAAATTTTTCATTGTATAATAATGGTATAGTGATTTTTGAAAAATGTAACGTCGAAATCCACTTGCATGATCCAAATTGGAGCTATAGGGCATATACCCTTCTTTTTTTCTAGAAATTATCAGAATTCTTCCGAATCTCGCATTCTCAATCAGGGTTCAAACAAACCTGGAAAAATCAGGGAAATAAATAAACCTTAGGAAAATTTCGAATTTTTAGTAAAATTCAGGGAAATCAGGGAAATTTGGGTCAAACAGGGGCCGAGTAATAAAGCAAAATGTTCATAAACATAACCTCCATGGGATTAACATTACACTAAACTTTGGAGGCTCATAACTGCGGTTATATTAGAGATACGGGGATGTCCTTTGATTATGTAATAGTCATATTTGCCCCCCCCCCTCCTTCGTTAACATTTGCTCCATAGGATACTCCATATACGGGAAAAACCTGGAAAATTCAGGGAAGTATATGGGAGAAAAACCTGGAAATCTCAGGGAAATTTGTTTTCCAAAAGTTGTATGAATTAACCCTGCCAATATTAAAATTTCTTGAGCTCTTATTGAAACGCGAGAGAGAAAGGGAGAGAGCAAATAATGGAAATTCGGTTTATATTATTTTTCTCGTTAATCCTCCTAGGGTTTTAGGTACATACGTTCACTCGGTTTTATTATTAATAACGAGCAGCTATTTCCATTTCGACGTTTGACCTTTTCCGGGGTTTGGGCTTCAGACTGACGATTTGAATGGGAGCGAGGGAGGGAAGGGGTAGGATACGGCCCCGTGCTCTTTTCTCTCATACGTTTTAGTTATTCAAAGCCCATCAGCCTCGAAAGTCGAAAGCATCCTCATATTTTGGAATTCAAGGAAAAGAAAGTAGGGGAGGGGTGGGGCGTGTGTGTGTTGTTGGTCTCTTGTCGCTTATTTTCCTCGTTTGACGCAGTCTCTCGGAATCCCTCCGGTTTTCCGAGCCGAATTTTGTAAGGAAGGAAAAGGCCTAGCCTAGCCCGCTCCTGAATCCCGATATCTCTCGAAAATTCCAACTATTTTGGTTGGGAATTTAGTAGGAATTCTACTGCAATGCAGCTGATCTCTCCTCTCTCTCGCTCTCTCTCTCTTGTACGCCGCGAACTGTAATTTCATCCGTGTATATTAGAACGATAAATCAACCTTGCGCGCTTTGATTTTATAATCGGGTTTAGAGGAATTGAACTGAACTGGCCACGAATCTGATTGGTCCAAAGATGGATTTTTGTTTAGAATCATTTCTGAAGTCGCCTATAGGGAGCTAACAGTTCTGACCCTGAAACGTCACACCCTTCTATCTCTTACTGGAGTTTCATCCCCCTAACGGTTGGAAACAGTATTCTGTGCGCAAAAATTCCAACCAGAGGGGGGCTGAGTGACGTCAGACTATCTCTTCCCCCTAGCCAGTTGTTAGCTCCCTATTTCGTGGAAGCGTTTTTTCTCTCAAGTTCGGTATTAGCATGGCATAAGTTAGTGTATGACATTATTCTACTCACTGTAACTGTACACGCGTGCAACGTACAATGCAGGCCTAATATTCGCAATATTCAAACCGATATTTCAAAATTAAGAACTCTACCCCTTGAAACGAAACTCGCTTCATCCCAATTCCCAATCGATGATGAGAACCCATTTCCACCGGCAGGCTGGCTGCCTTGAAGCGGTAGTTTTGGGACAGTAGGAAAACTCCTATTGCGGAGAAGGGACTTTTAGTGACCCCCGCCCCCTTTGTGAGAAGGTGAAAGGACGAGAACGCGATCGGTCGAAAGATTCGCTCTGTTTTTTTCCAGGTATTAGCTTGGCAAACCGCCCACCCCATTATCAATAAATATTTAATCGGGCATTCGAAAATACTTCGTTTCAGCGTTTTATAGAGAGAGACCTCATTACAATCTTAATTCTGCACGTGCAGAATCTTATAGTTAAAAAACAAACTCGAAAAAATTATTTACTTTTGGTAGATTTACTATATTTTAAATTTTAGCTCGTGTTGAAGCTCTTCTCAGTCTTCGTCATCGTCTGCCAACTAAATTTAATTTAGATTTTAAATAAATGCGGTGTACTTCCGGTTTAGTTTTAGCGGGTTAAGATACGGTAAGCCCGCGTCGTCAATGAGACCAATGTGTTTGAAATTTTAGTAACGAATTTACCCACACGTGGTATTGTTTATATTTTAAGTAAACCCGGCTAACTTTCTCCAATCTCAAAGAAAATAAAAAACCAGTTATTATAAAAATCGTTTAACCCAGATATTTCCATTAAAAAATAATAGCAACTTACGCGTCGCGTCTTCCCTTCGAGACATTCGTTAATCGTATTTTCTATTTGATTTCGAATCTGAAGAATTGATTGGAAAGGGACAGTGTATCCTTCCCCCCGTTGGCCTGTTTTTGCCAGCAGCTAGTTGGCGTTGGGCTTTTATTACAATCGCGTCTATTGAAAATTGACCGGAAGAAAGTTGTAACTTTGAGAGAGAGATTCGAAGAAACGTAAGGTCGTAAGTGCCAAGGGAGGAAGGAAGGTATAGTAGTATAACGGAGAAAAGCAACGCCCGGGGGAAAAACTAGATTTTTATTATTACAACATCGTCGTCGCTAGCGTCGATTTGGGTAACAAGGCTGGTAGCAGATCGCACGACGCGCTAGAGTCGATCGGTCTCGAGTCGCCCTTCGTTAGAAAACGCAGCGACTTTGCTTCTTCTTCAACTCGTAGTCAACCGGTACCAGTCTCTAGGAGGTTGTCCTCCTCAACTCATCGAGGTCCTCCGGGTTTTTACTCCTCTTCCTTACCGGCCAGTCCCGCCGTGGCTGCGGTGGCCTCGACTGCCGGACCAGACATCGCGGCTTACGCCGCTCGCGACCATCTTTTGCAAAATCGGCAAGATTTCGCCATCACTTCGCCACTCGCGTCCTCCGCATCCTCTTCACCCGGAAGACCTCCACCCAACGTAACCCGGAGACGAAAGTCTCTCATCGCCAGTATCGCCATGGCCGAAATTAACGGCGAAACCAGTGTACTCGAACAACCGGGATCTAGTTCCAACAGTAACTCCAACATCTCGGCCAGCGTCAAGGTAGAAAAATAATACCCAATTACTTACTTGTACTAGTTATAGATAGTTTTCACGCATGGAGGATTCGTACCATTTACACCTGGAGGACAGAAATCCGTCTGCTTTTTGTCCTCCAGGTAGCCCGGTTTCCTGGTGTAAATGGTACGAATTCTCCATGTGTGAAAACCATCTATAGAACATTCCCTACAGTAGAAAACCATGGTAGGGTGGATTGTGTTACTCGCGTGCCAGATCAGAGTGGTATTGTTGTACATCGTCAGTCCACTCTATATTGGGGTAGCTACTCCCTTCCTAAAACAGAATGCAAATAAGAATTCGTAACCAATGCCAAGGCCGTCTTCTAATTTATAGTTTATAAACAATCCTTTATAATTAACCTTGAAACATTTTTTTTCCTCATTACGCCTCCCTTTGTTATTCAACCCCTTAATTATTACAATTTAAACTTGTTTTCATTCTCAAAAGTATAAATACAATCTTGTTATTATTTATCATGATTGTAGATACTTAGGTATATAGTTTTTCCGCGTTTTCACGTTTTTTGCCCAGAAATTTCTAAAAATATAATGACAAGTAATTTCTCCTGAAAAACCAACCCGGGTAAATGAGGGGAGGGGGTGTAGGTGGCATCTGAGTTTGGAGATCTTATCCATTTGCCAATTTGGAAGGGTTTCAGCTATAAAGAGCTTTTATATATCCGAAAAGGCATGATAAAAAGTAATTTATGCCGCTCGTAATGTTTCCTGCTGCCGCGTATGCCCTGCTAAAAACCAAAAAATAAATATATATACTGGTGCCTATAGAGTTAGGTCTTCAAGATACCTGTATCAAATCGATAAATTTCGCTTAGTAATTTAGAATGAGTACCTTTGTATCGCTGCGAGAAGTCCGTTAGTTTGAAGTACAATGTACGTTCGTTATCTTAGATTTTGTAGGTAGCATCTGGTGGCCTGCTTTGCTAAGGAGCAAAGTTTATTTTACTTCTAATTATCGATTTCTCAGAGTATTTACTCCAAAGGTTTAATTACGTCTCGAACAGCTCAAGCGGAGTATCACGGTTTACTCTGATAAAAATATTAGATAAGGCAATTAATTTTGGGGGACAAAAATTCCCTATATAATCGTGAATGAAAAATTCGAAATAGGCTAATTTTATTATTATTAAATGCAGCGTCATGTTTTATCGGAGAATTTTATTAAGAAATACGAAGCCTGAATTACCCTCTGGTTATACGTTCTAATTGGAAAATTATTCATAATGTATCCGCAAAATAATTTAACCTTATTTGAGATTATCGAATTAAGCTTAAAACTAGGCCCTAATCAAATATTTCTCTAGAAACTAATTTATTGCGAGTAACAATACCACTAGGGTTAACCCGATGTTGTTTAGTTTAATTTTCGGGTATCCTTTAGGCCTATTTTCTCTGGGGTCCATCCCTAACCCTAATGGCCTCCGACCCCCGAAAAAAAACTTCTAAAAGAGGGTAATTTGTTTGTAAGACCGTGATATTAATCCATCCTAATTAAATTGATGGAATCGATGAGGAGAACCCTCTGGACAAATTTCTCAAGAGATCTCTATATAGCCATTGATCGTCTTAGTTTGCCTCAAAAACTAAATTGAAAAACTGTCTTTCCAATAGGAATTTGGGACAAACCAAGGCCCTGAAAGACTGCGTGTACGCTACAGCTGGAGTAGGTCTTCTGTTTAGATCGATAGAGAAGCTTTTTCCTTTCGGGTGCCTTTGCCAAAAAATTGCGGGGACCTAGCTCGTATACTTAATCCTTGTCAGTGATGAAAGAAATAAGTACCGAAACCCCTGGTCCCTCTAGAGGGCCTTGGACAACGCGACGCCAGCCTGTCCAGACCAACAAACCAACCAAATCTAGGCTCCTTTTGTGTTTAGGAACTAAAGGGTTAGGGCCTGGGAAGAGCGTGAAATAGTCAGATAGAAGAAATACGCAATTATTCTTTCAAAGACACGGATGCTTAATGTAATTGCAAATATTGCATAAATCTTCAATTGGGTTTGGGTTCTATAGTTATCTTTTGTTAAGCGAGAAATTTATGGACTTTTCCCCAGCATCCATTGAGTAGTATTTTATTGGAACCCTAAAACGTTATTTCCCGATTGGATTGGTTTGGTTACGACTTACGAGTAATAATATCTGTAGCTTATTCTTATACGTTTCCAGGCAGGGATAGATTTAATTTTAGAAGTAGGAATGGAGAACAGAGTAATGTCTCGGACCCCCTTCCACGGGACGGAGGGGTATGAAAGAAGAGGCGGGTCATAGCGACAGAGGTAAAAAGGAATAACGTATTTTACGCCGTCCCCGTCAGCAACGTCATCAGAACGTAGTTTAAGCGAGCCAATAAGATAATTTAAACTTTTCGTTACGTGTTGGAGGGAGGGGCTCTATACTGGGTGGTCTATGAGTCGGAATGAAGTAAATACTAACCGTTCCCCATTCCTACTTCTAAAATTAAACCTATACCTGACGTTTCTTATTGGAAGACCTAAAACATTTTAGTATAAATACTACTCGGTTGTAACTAGAGTGTTTGCTAAAATCTATCAAACTCGCAGCCCACGCGACGAAAGTGCGCGAGGTTATTTTTTCTTTAAAATTAGCGCTGGCACCGCGCGCTACTTCTTCCTTCCTTCAACCTGCGCTAACAAACTTGTCGCGGTTTGACATTTTCGTGGCTCGTTGAACTTTCTTCCGTGTTTTTTGCCTAAGAAAAAGCGTTTTTTAATTTTTTTTTTATATTAAGGTTTAAGATTATGACGCGAAAAATGAGGTTCAAAGCCAAAGAAGATTTGAAGTAATCTCGTAATTAGATTTAATCCTTTAATATGATTAAACCCGGTTTTTCGCCGAAAAGCATATATTCAGCATTCTGAACTCCTAAGGTCGTTAAGCCTAAGCATTCCTATAATCCAACTGTAGAAATAGAATTAGACAATGGATTATGAAGAGGCTAGATTCAGCTATAAATTTTCCCAACCCAAAAAATCTGGTGGTCTGTTTAGTGCCATTCCTAAGACTAATGCTTTATTAGATTTTCGCTTCTCAGCTGTAAATAAAATACAACTAGACAGTAATAGAAGCCCCCTTTAGACAATAAACAGCGGATTTTTCTTGCTGGAAAATCTGGAAAAACGAAGATTCGGCGGAAAGTCGTTAGTCAAGGTCGTAAAACATCCCAGAATCGTGTAATTTGTAATGTTTTTTTATTTTTGTTTGGTGTTCGGCCTTTAATTTTCTCACCCAAAAACTGTTTGTTGTATTCGCCTCGTTTACGGTGATGTGTTAGGAATATTTTCGGAAGCACGTTCTACAGATAAAAATATAAACACATCCGGTGGTAATGTACCGGTATACTCATGAGTGTGTATACCAACTTTCCCATACCGGAAGAACTCGCGATGGTATATCGGATATCCGCCGCTGGATTTTTTTCTAGACCCGATTACGATTCCAAGTAACTTAATAATATAGACAAATTCGTTTATTAAATACAAACAGAGAAACCAAGAAGTTCCGCCAGAGGTAGTAGTGCGAGTTAGTTGGTTAGCCTCGATCCCGCCGCGTGTAGTGAACCGCAGGGCTCCGTCTGGTGTTGCTTCTTGGCGAGAGGGAGGATACCCCAATGGCGGCCCCACCCCCTTGTGTTGGTTTCTCTGTTTGTAATTAACGAATTTGTCTATTCTTTTAAAACGTTTGAGAACTTTAGATTAATTTATTTCTGAGAAACGCCTATATATGGTAGTACGAATTTTAAAAATTCGAAAGCTTATTATACAAAGGCCTCGGAATACGGTTGAATTCAAAGATTAATTGATTATCGGCCTTACTTTCGCGATATAATTAATTAGCTAAGCGTGGAGGGAAAAGTTGCACGAAAATATTGCGCCAGTGCACCAGGCGGGTTGTGTTTGAGATTCGAGGGTTCGATTTAATGAGTAAAACTTTCTCTGCACCTTATTATCACACCTCTAAAAGGGGGGGGGGCAATTTTGAATGTTTTCTGGGGCAGTATCAATCGGTCCTATATAGAAATCGTGCCTACGTAATTTTCAAACTCTCATTCTCGAGTTTAATTATTTATTTTTCAAATAATTTTATCTATGCAGCTATTACGTTAGTAAAAGAGGAAAATATTAATAAAAGGAATAGCTCTAGTAATTTGGAAGTTTTGGCAAAGTGTTTAATTAACAATTGCGTCATAATGAGTTTACCAAAACTCGGCGGGGAATCTCACGACTTTCTCTTACTTTCATCTTCGTAAATTTCGAAATTCGAGAGATCGCCTACTTATTTTGTAATTTCAATGGTTAATTACCTCGGGAATGTTTTCTAGTTCAGTCTTTATGTCCGAGCCCTCGTTCTCCATCCGCGATTTCGTTGGAAAATTATGGCTTGTAACAGTAAGGGAAAGGAACTTTTAAATCTTACAAAATTGCGATTGACCCTTTTTTTTTTTGCTTTTTCACTTATTCATTCACTATTTCAAAAGCGAAAAGAGAAAGAAAAAAAAACCCTCTCTCCATCCCCATAATTGACCCATATATTTCTGAAAGTCTAGAAAATAAAATAAAACCATTAAATAAACTGCGAAAGATATAACCATTGAACTCGTTTGTTTGAATATCGGTTATTATCATTATTTCGGTTTTTTTTTAAATAACATTGTTCCTTCGCAACGATTTTAAAATGCTGACCAAGTTACTCAAAATTTATATTTATAAGATAGATATATCCGCTAAAACAAATAAATTAAGTTTCCACTTGAACTTTACTTTTTACAAGAAGTGATATCTACTTTATTAGGGAGAAGGTATAGGCCTATAAGATGTCTAAGTTTTCGCGCGCCATAGTCCCAGTCCCCCTTTCAAAATACAATGGGGGACGTAAAAGGAGGGACCGGGCTATTTCGCCTCTCCTCAGTCTGAAAATATGACTGTAATTATCCCGTCATTCGCGTCGCCGCGCTGACGTGCAGAGTTTTCAAGAACCAATGACATGATGCTGGTTGTAATTTAGAGGCGGCGGGGATTAACTCCGGACCTACGTCTTTTGGACTGGAGATAAAGCTAGATTATAAATGTGGGGCGAATTTATATAACTTCTAGATATCACTTCTTGCTTTTTATAATATAATTTTTTGACTTTATTAGTACGAGTTGACAAAATTGGGCGTTGTTTATATATATATATATATATATATATATATATATATTGCAACATAATTACTAAATAAACCTAAATTTTATCGATTTAAACCCTCAAGCTTGGATTTTATATGAATTTTCCACCATAACCCGTATTAAAATTTCGTAAAGTTAATATGGCTGGTTCACTTCGTAATAAGCGGGCTTATTACCCACAACGACTACAAAACTAACTTAACTGGTTTTTTGTTTTTCAATTCTCGGATGTAGCCACTGCAGTTTCGTTCTTTAAGTTATTAAGTACGTTATTTTAGTTTAAATAAACCATGTATTAGCCTGTGAGAGATTCGGAATAGCGGTAATAACCCCGATTCAAATTCATTCGAGAAAATCGGACGTATCATGGTTATTTCAGGTTGGTTTTATATAAAAGAAATATATATATTATATTATCATAAAACCTTAAAAGCTTTTTCCCCATCTAATCCCTTATTTATATCTATGCCTTTTCGAATCCTGAATATTTTTTTGATACATTACTGGCTTAGAAAAATAATATATCTATCGGTTTGCGAGATCTCTGGAAGCTTCGAATTTTGGGGAGGAAAGGATATATTTAAATATATTAGATCAGAAGGGGATAATAGAAGGATGCCACTCTGTATCATCTTGATACATTAGTTATGTAACGTCATTCTTCCCAGGCTTTTTCTTCCAGGATTTTTGTCTCACCCCAAGACGAGGTTAGGGAGTTGATTGCTGAGGATTTAGTACCAAACAGTTATAGAATTAACCTTACGGTGCGATGCCCATCTGTAGTTTGATGAGCGCGAATGCAAACAGAAAGGGTGATTCTATAACTGTTTGGTACTAAATCCTCAGCAATCAACTCCCTAACCTCGTCTTGGGGTGAGACAAAAATCCACAAGTGCGTCTTGCCAAATTCTTTAACGCAAAAGACTAATGATGAGGGAACTATTTATCTGGCGTATGTGATTCGGTTTAGTAACCTTGCTATAATAAATGTAAAATGATGTTGGAAATTAAGAATCGTGTTACAATTACCCCCGCTTTGTGGTACACTTCTCTCGAAGAGAAGTATTATATACTTCTGATTATATGTAGAGAGACGCGTATCTCGGATTCCCCGTTAACGTTTTTCGCTTAATCTTCGTCATCTCGTCGAAAGAAAAAGTGGGTATTTATTCAAATTTTATACGCGAAAAATCGTTTAAAAAGTTGCTATAAAACTACTAAATTATCAAAGTTTTGGAAGTTTAAAATTGCCGGTTTAGCTTATATCGGCTTATATGCTAGGAGCATTTTGGCAAAGGTCACCCAAAAATTAAGTAGACGTACGTTCTTCGAGTTGTTTAGACCAAAAATTAAATGGTTGTTTTTTTAACTTCGTCAAATTGGTATAAAGGCCTTGAAATTTTGATGAGGATTCTGATTTTAAAAGAAAATTTCTGGGACCGAAATGTTTCAATAAATCTAACGTAAATGTTTTTTATAGACACTTTAATAGACAAAAATTAATCGCGTTTTATTATTCCTAGTTTGAATACAAACTCCAAATAGTAGCCCAGAGATAGATGTAATTTTAGAAGCAGGAATAGAGAACAGAGTAATTTGGGCGCGCGTCAAAGTCCCGGACCCCCTTCCCCGGGACGGGGGGGGGGTATGAAAGAAGAGGCGGGTCATAACGACAGAGGTAAAAAGGAATTACGTGTTTTTCGCTAAAACGTAGTTTAAGTGAGCCAATAAGATAATTTAAACCTTTCGTTACGTGTTGGTTGGAGGGAGGGGCTCTATAATGCATGGGTGGTCTATGAGTCGGACTGAAGTAAATACTAACCGTTCTCCATTCCTACTTCTAAAATTACATCTATCCCTGGTAGCCTAACAAAATTGGAATTCAGTCGAAATAAAATATAACTCGAGTACCTACTTGGGTCTATGATTTGGAAAAAAAGCGTTTTCTTCTATAAATGACAAGATAATTGGATTTGGAGGCTCTGGTTACTCGCTACATGGCCTTTCCTCTCCCCATCCCTCCTCTCTCTCGCTCTATATACACTTGTTAATAAATCAACTTGGTTGTCAGAATATATATTTCGCTATCTGCTTCACTCAAAATATGATAGGATCCCCTCTAGATTTCTTTCAAACGTGTCTGTCACTCTCGATTGGCGAGAAAATTTTCGATTCCCTGGAATGTCAGCCCCGGGCCGGGCCATCCTAACCCCCACCCCACCCCCCTCTGGAATGTTTTGTTATTTGTACATTTCATATTTCTGATTTATCTAGCAGGGATATTTTAAAAAATACGTCTGAGATCTTGAGGCGCGTTGCGTTTCGTGATTGTTGCATTTTAAGGAGCATTTAGTTTTCTCCTTCCAAAAATGAGGAATATTATTAACCCGTGCCTTCCTTCCTATGGGCGTTTGGTCTGTCCTATTTCCGGAAGCATCTATAGGTCTATATGGCGTCAGGTATAGATCTAATTTTAGAAGTAAGAATGGAGAACGGTTAGTATTTACCTCAGTCCGACTCATAGATCACCCAGTATAGAGCCCCTCCCTCCAAGACGTAACGAAAAGTTTAAATTATGTTATTGGCTCACTTAAACTACGTTTTGATGACGTTGCAGACGGGGACGGCGACAAATACGTAATTTCTTTTTACCTCTGTCGCTATCATACCCCTCCGTCCCGGGGAAGGGGGTCCAGGACTTTGACGCGCGCCCTGATTACTCTGTTCTCCATTCCTACTTCTAAAATTAAATCTATCGCTGATGGCGTTGAGTCCAATCAGTTAAACGATTCAATCCGCTAGTTCTCCTTAACCCTATCTTATAAATATATCTTTACATAGCCCGGAGACGAAGGAGGAATAAACAACCGGCCCGTACCTTAATTTAATTAGTTTAATTATCTCGAATTTGGGAAATATCTCGATGCCAGGATTTTAATTAGGTTTTGAGAACAATTATCCCCGATTACTTACCAAATCTGATTAGAAATCACGAGGACTTTCAAATTAGATTGAATTATTGCGCATAAATATTCTATTCATCTTTTCTAGTTCCATATTCATGGGTATATACGTATTAATTCGTGAAATATAATAAATAAACAAACAAACACGGTTGGCTCCTTGACCGTATTTTATTTCAATTAATGGACTTTTTTATATACAAAATTTACGAGATAAATTTTGTTTTCATTTATTTCACAGTCGAATGAATACGATATTTAGTTACAAAACCTTTTTAAGTTTTGTTTACCCTTGGAATAAGTTCCCATCGAGGGGTCGGTCATTCATGAAATCCCGTAGGCTACCCGCGAAATCCAACTTAAAAAATCCGAAATCAATGCTGATTACGAAATCCCATAAAAAACCGAAATCAGTAACGAAATCATAAAATCAGTAAAAAAAATCACAAAATCAACAAATAAATCACGGGAAAAATCTCAAAATCAACAAATAAATCACGGGAAAAATCTCAAAATCCGAGGAAATCACGGGAAAAATCTCAAAATCCGATGAAATCACGGGAAAAATCTCAAAATCCGAGGAAATCACGGGAAAAATCTCAAAATCCGAGGAAATCACGGGAAAAATCTCAAAATCCGAGGAAATCACGGGAAAAATCTCAAAATCCGAGGAAATCACGGGAAAAATCTCAAAATCCGAGGAAATCACGGGAAAAATCTCAAAATCCGAGGAAATCACGGGAAAATCTCAAAATCCGAGGAAATCACGGGAAAAATCTCAAAATCCGAGGAAATCACGGGAAAAATCTCAAAATCCGAGGAAATCACGGGAAAAATCTCAAAATCCGAGGAAATCACGGGAAAAATCTCAAAATCCGAGGAAATCACGGGAAAAATCTCAAAATCCGAGGAAATCACGGGAAAAATCTCAAAATCCGAGGAAATCACGGGAAAAATCTCAAAATCCGAGGAAATCACGCGAAAAACCTCAAAATCCAACGAAATCGAGGGAAATATCGCGAAATCCGTCGATATCACGGTAAAAATAGGAAAATCAGCCGGAATCACGGGAAAAATGTCAAAATTCGATGAAATCCATTGGATTTTTATCCAATTCTGAAATTAAACAAAATCCGACGAAATCCGAAGAAATCAAATTGGATTTCGAAATCCCTAACACTTTTTCGAAAAAGGTCCGACCCCTCGGTTCCCATTATTAAGGTTATTACTTAAACAAAAACTTCTAACCATTCTAACGCTATACCGTTACGCGTATTACGCGCGCGAATGCAAATTCGAATGTAGATGCAAACTCCTGACTAAACTCAAACAAAAGCCGTAATAAATTTAAAACGAAATAGGGAAAAACCACGCGAACAATTGTAGAAACTTAAAGAGAAAAAAAAAAGAACACGGTAGTGGTGTTTAAATATTTTATTAATCTCTTGATAAATATAAATAGCGGGAAGTTGTGGATAATTTTCCCAAGGAGAGTAAAAGGAAAATAGTACACAATAATCTCGAATAGGAGAAGAAATTTAACTTTTCGAAAGTAGGCGGCAGGCGTCCAGTCGATACTGGACTGTGGTTTTTCGGACAATCACGTCTTCCGAATGACCCGGATAAAACTCTAAAGTATCTCTCTTAACCCGTTTAAATTCGAAGACGGTAGTATAACGTTAACACGCCACCACCACTCCATTTAGAAATTCGGTATTTTGGAGTTTGGGGTCGAATGTGTTTGAACAACATCAGTTGGTTAGATAGAGAGAGGATTAATACTCGGCCGGGTACATAAACCAAAACTCATTTATCGTTGGTTATTTTAACGGCAGCTGTTTAATTTTTAAACGTCACGTGTCACTTGGTCTAGTTTTTTTCCCCGAAGGTCCTGCTCATGTAGAGTGGATAGATTGAGTTACCGAAATTCATCTACCGCGCGTTTTTGTAGAAATCGGTTTTAAAAAAAAGTGCCAGTCTGAACGGAGCCAAAAATTTAGACTTATTAATTTCGTATAGAGAACACCGTAAAGTTAACGCCTCCCCCTCATTAAGGGAAAAATTAAAAAGCCAGCTTTTAAATTTATCGAGGAGAATTGTAAGTGAGACGCTGGACTACAAACGTGTCGTGTTTTTTTACTATACCGCGATTTTCGCTGACGTATTGTGTGAATTTTTTGGCAAAACGTGAACTTGCATATTCATTTCGCGTTTAATTTTTAACGAGTTTTGGTTTAGTAACGAGAAAAAAGAATATTCAGGGATTTTTTTCAGCTCTCGACTTCGCGACATCTCCAGTCGCTAGCTTGCGCTTTTACGCTATTACTAAATTGCTTCCTACTCTTAAACAAAAAATTGTGGCGTGTTTGAAGGTGAAGAGGTTTTTACAGGTTATTTTTTTTGTTTGCTATGATTACGGAATAACTTCAAAGCAAAGTGAGAACGGAAGATTCAAGTAAAATAAAAATAAAAAACCGCGCCGAGTTTTGAAGAGATTTCTATTTCATATCTCTGGAATTTTTCGCGAGAAATTTTCGAAATAACTCTTGAGAGTTTTTCATCTTCCAAGGATGGAGGAAAATTACGGTAAAAGTCAAGTCGTAAGTTGGGATTTTTTTATTCTTTCGGAGTGTTGTTGAATACTATAGTTTTTATTCAACTGGAGATTATGTCTCGGGAATTCTAAAACTTTTTCGGGGAGCTCGAAATTGAAATTTCCTATTGTATTTAATTCTCAGGCTAAACTTTTAAAGTAACTTTGGAAATTTTACTGTCAAAATAGGCTTAGTGACAAATTAGGCTTAAGTTGAAGCCTGAATAAGCAAAGCAATTAGGCTTAACGATAGTTACTACCACGTATGGAAGAAGTGTTCCGACCAATCCCGAAAGCTTAATTCCCAAAACCTTAACAGCGGCACGAACTTAGCGCTGTCTAACTTTCGTGAAAGAAATAGAATATTGGAGAGAAGTAACAAAAATAGCGTAAACATTCGAGAGACACGCTAGAAAAGAGAGTTAAGGGAGAAAGTATAAGACTGGGGAGTTAATAGAGCTCTCTCGTTCATATTTTCAGAACTGAAATTAAGCGGCTGCGACTGTAGAATTTATCCAAAGGTACCTTATAGTCTATAGGATAGGGCGTTTTTGGGTTGCGTCCGCCGCCGCGTTATAACGGATCACGGACAATTTTCTAGGGTTTCCATAGAAACCGATTTCTGTTAAAGGACGACTTTCTTCTCCACATTTGGAGCGCGTTTTGGACGGCGCTGCCTGCTGCACGGGACCCTCGTGCGCCAATTGTAAGTGTCCAGTACAACGCCGTCGCCGCCTGCACCGCGTTTGTCGCAGTACACGAGTCGCGTTTACCCCGTTCTTGCCTTCCTTCTTAAAACATGAATTATATAATAGATTCCGCGTACTATGCCGAGGACGGCGAAACTTCTTTAACTGCGCGATAAATTGCCTTTACCAGTATAGCCCTCGGGAGTTGTAATCCTTAAATACTTCAAAGTGGAAGACCTTATCGAAGAGTACGCGCGAAATTTAGTCATGGTAAGATTAAATTAAAGACCACCGAAATAAATTTTATTTATTTTTATTTTTGTTCCATAAATATTTACATTTACGTAAAATGTTTTTGAGATCTTAGGAATTTTTCGTAAGCCCTAACGTTTTACGAAAGCTCATTTTGTTAACGCTTTATTGTTCTAGGCACGTGGTGTCTTAAATTTGGCGCGACTCGAACCACGTGCCACAATGTCTCGCTTGACGAAATGAACTTGCTTTCAATTGACGTGTTCGCGGTACAAAATCATGTTTTCCATCGTCCCCAAATCGATTTGTAACCTTTGAGAGTTAAGGATGTCTTTGGCGCTGTTTAGCAGACGATTGGGTGACTCTTGACCCGTGGGAATTGATAAAACCTTTTTAGCCATAATTGCCAATCTGGGCCAGGTACTTTCCTTCAGTTTCCAATAGGACAAAGGGTTGTAAGTAGGGTTTGCGTCTTCGTCCAGATAGGAGTCCACTTCCGTTTCTTGTCGAGGTTTCTTGATTGGTCTATAGTGTTTTATTTTTAAAATGCGATTTTAAGCCAATAATAAACATTTTCCCACGAGGCGTGTTAAATTACCTGTCGATATAAAATGAGAAAATCTTTTTATTGGCTAAACCCTGAGCTCCCGACGTATCCACTTGCTGGTTAGTCGTATCGTTAGACGAAGGTATAACCGAAACCACCGCTTGCCCGTTGGAATATTCCACGCTATCGTACGCCTCGCGCAGAATTTTAATGGCTTCCTTACGATTTGGCAAATCGTGCAAGCGAATTGCCGCGCATTCGTCTGCCGTTTATGAAATAAAAAAACAAAATGAGGTCAAGGTTAGGTCCCATCGAGAATGACGCCCTTTTAATCCTCTTATATAAAAGTAGAGAGAGAGAGAGAGAGAGAGAGAGAGAGAGAGAGAGAGAGAGAGAGAGAGAGAGAGGGAGGGAGACAGAGAGACGAGATCGTATGAGGAGAACTCATTAGGTGCCTTGTCGTTTAAGCTAATTGGTTATCTCGAGGCACGCGGTATCTCCCCTGGCTGTTTCGTACCTGGAAAGGCTGTCAATTTGAATCGAGGGTCGAGGATGGTAGCCAGAATGAAAACGTCGTGCTCTCTGATGTTTTTACATCGTCCGTAGTCGATCCCTTGTATGACGTTGTTAGCCAAACTCGCGACACGTTTCACCTCTTCCCTTTCCTTCACTGTCCAGATCGCTGTTTGGAAAAGGGTGGGACGTTAATTAAAAGTCGAGTCATCGTGGGTGGCCATGTTGCTTATTGTTAAGGAGATACCTTGGACTATTCCGCACATTGCCGGTATGACTAGGGAGACCAAAGTTCCTTCGCTTTGTAAGGTATCAACTGCTTCTGAAAGTGGCGAGAAAACGTGCGTGTAAATGGCTCTACAATCGTAGAAACTTTCTTGAGTAGGAAGATTGGGTGGATTCTCTCCGACAGAGCCGTTCTGAACCTGCTCGTTCCAGGCGTTTGATAAACAAGAGATGACGGCGTTGAAAACCTCTTCCTGAGAGCGAGAGAGATTTTATTCTCAAAAGGATATAGGGGAAAAAGTGCTTGTCTAGGTTTTAAGACAGGATTTTTGCTTCGGAGATTACCTCGGCGTACCACTGTAGTAGATCGATTTTGGAATTCCAAGTCCTCTTAAGAGGCCCTCTGAATTTCCGGGGTATATTCTCGATCAATTCGTCTCGCCAGCGCGCGTGACGTCGAAAGTAACCCAAAATATTTACCAGTTCGCTCATAATTCTTTTAGATATTGGACTAGACTGATTGAAATTCCATAATCAGTTTATTGAGAATGTAAATATAATAGTTTACCGATCATTACGTCGATGGCTTTTTGCGCGACTTTATGCAAAGCGTCGATGACACTCGGAAGGTGTTCCGCTTGTAAATACTCAAATTCGGAACTGAGTGGGTCCTCTTGGGTATCCTGGGCGTCGGATTCGTCGGAAGCTACTTCCGTTTTGCAGATCCTAATTTCCGCTCCTCCGGGGAGATGCTTTTCTCGTTCTTGTTGCTCGGATTCCGTCGTTTCCCTTGACGCTCCTGAGGCGGCGGTGCCGGCGCTAAGGAATTCTTCCGCGGGGTTCTGTTGTCCGTCAGTACCTGCACTAGAAGAGACGCCACCCGTTGAACCCGCTGGCGTTTCTTCATCAACGCTTTTCGAGTCCTTACGATCCCCGGTCATGTTCGAGTACGAAGTCTGGAGAGTTTTCCAAGCGTTTCCGGTAGTAATGGTTCCAACCTGTTTAAGAAAGGCGTCGTACGTGGTTTGCTTTAGCCTGACAAATATAATCCCTTACTTTATTCAAGTCTATTCCGTATTGACCAAGAGTGGCCGCGCAAGTTGGTAATAAATTTTCCGTCTCTTCTCTCTCCGTTTCTATAGTAGCCAGTCCGAGGGTGTGATGCCTCAGTTCCCATTGGTCGTTAATATAGTACGTCCTGATGACGAAGACCCCCGTTTCTTTATCACGTGGACCCCAAACTTCCACGGTTAAATGCGTGTTTCCGTCTTCGACTTGACTTAGGGCGTTCTTTATCGATGGCATTACTTCGTTTGACACCGTTCCGATCAACATCCGGTTTAGAGTTCGCTGACTGATTTTAGCATAATTGGGGTCCAGGGTTTTGCAGAAATCTTGGAAAGAAGTTTCCTCTACTAAGCTTAAAGGGAGCATGTCGGTGCTGAGCCATTTCAAAAGGGCATCAGCTTGAGTTCGTTGTCGAGGGTTATTGAAAGATTGTAGCGTAGGATTGGTTACGGACGACGCTGAGGCGTTAAGAACGCTAAGAGTACTTGTTGACGCGATAGAAGATTGATGTTGACCGTAGTCTAACATCAAGGTTTCTGGCATCAGCGTGTGTTCGTTAGCGGTTAGGTATGGTCGACCAGGGTTTTGTACATCGATGAAAGGATGTCGCTGCTGTAAAAAAATGTTTAGTTAGCTACCAAAGTAATTCGGCTATTGACACGTTTACCCTCAAGTGTCTTAGAAAGTTCGAAGTGACCCCCAAGCTTCCTTTGACCACTGTCCCGCATTCGTTGCATTTGGCACTAACGGCTCTATCGGCTTGAGCCAATTCGCTGTAGTAATCCTCCAAGTACTTGGGCAAGGGTGCTCTATGGACGTTCGTATGCGGTCGATGCGAGTTGGGGTTGGTCACCCTGGAAATAATCCCGACTCGATTTCCCGTACCATTACTGTTGTTACTGCACGAGCTGTTGCTGCTATTAGCGTCATCCAAAAGCAGTAACGAAGGGTTGATATCGAATAAATGCGAATTCATAATTTTTTTCGTGAATTATGACGAATTCATTCTGAATTGAAGCGATAGAGTTTGAATTGTTATTAATTAAGCGTTGAATTGGGTCAACTCGACTAAGAATTACTTTGAATTAGAGAATTTAAATTCGACTCGTTCCAAAATGGCGTCTTTTCGCTCGAATCGTCGTCTTCTCCACTGTCTAGACTCGCGAATCGAAAATGGCTGAATGGCGAAGTCGCGCCGTTGAATGGCCTTGAGGGGAGGAAAGACTCACTGGAGTTGGAAAAGCTTATCTTTCACGTCCCCCTTCGAGTTTGGTTCCCTCCCAAAATTTTCCCTCTAGCGGCGAATCAGTCTGACGCGAGAGGTAATTCGATTCAACGCGTCTGTTTTATTCCAAGCGCTGGGGGGGGGTGACTCAACTCAACCGGTAAACCACCAGCATTCCAACCAAAGATAAGGAGACGAAAGGAGAGAGGCAGACGGAAATGCAAAGGGTATATAGTAGATAAGAATTGTAGATAAAATGAAAAATCGAAGAGAGAGTTTTGAGTCGTACTTCCATTTTAATTCAAGTCGCGGACGCGTTTTCTGCCCGCCTGCTTAAATTAAATTAATCATCTTTCCTTTGTTGTTTTTAATATTTTTCATTTTCATTTTTAATATTTAATATGGTTTTAGTGGGAAAACTGAATATAAATACTTAATAATGGTATAAGCGGAGGTTATGCCTTAACATTTTAAAAAATAAATGAAAAAAGATAAAGCACCGCGTATTAAATTATATTTATACAAAAGTGAATGTATATTATACTCTAAGGGAGAGCCGAGGTCATTTTATACGGCGTTAATATAAAGAAAAACCTCTCTTCTTTCCATATATATATTTATTTCCATTAGTACCCCTTGGGCTTAGCTCTTATAAAGGGAGAGAAAGAGGGTGCATGCCCTAAAAAAAGAAATGGTCATTTTTCTGACAGCCCGTAACTTTGCCCCCACGTGAATAAGGCTTCTTTCAATCTAAAAAAAGATTTTCTGGGGTTATTTTTCTGGAAGCACACTGGGAAGGGTTCCTCCGCTTATTTTTCTCCCACCAGTAAAGTCATGAAGCTTTGAAATGACGCTTTCCGCAATCTTTATTGATTATGGGACACCACGCGCGCGCCCTTAACCAAACCAACCACATTCTCGCCTTATCTTTATACCCTAATATATATATTTTTATTGATAATATTAATTCCAAGATGTTTTTTTTATACTCCTACGATGACCTGTACCTATTTATGTACCTTAAATCTTTAAAATTAACCTAGTTTAGATTACGAAAATTTAAGCATGTCCGTTTGGAGTTTTGAACCATGATCGCGCGTAGACTTAATAGTTTTCGAGATACACCTAAATACAGGGTTCATACAAACCTGGAAAACTTGGAAAAATCAGGGAAATAAATTGTTGACAAAACCCTCGGGAAAACTCAGGGAAATTTAGAATTTTTAGTAAAATTCAGGGAAATTAGGGAAATTTTCGTCAAACAGGGGCCGAGTAATTAAGCAAAATGTTCATAAACATCCCCTCCGTAGGATTAACATAACACTAAACTTTGGAGGCTCATAACTCTGGTTTTACTAGAGATACGGGGATGTCCTTTGAGTATGTTATAGTCCTATTTGCCCCCCCCCTCTTCCTTTGTTAACATTTGCTCCATACGATACTCCATATACGGGAAAACCTGGAGAACTCAGGGAAGTATATGGGGAAAAAAACTGGAAATCTCAGGGAAATTTTTTTTTCCCCAAAAGTTGTATGAACCCTGTAAATAGATCTTGGCGGGAAACCCACAGTGTTTATATACTGAGAGTGTTAACTCCCTCTCCTCACTATAGGTTTATGTATTTCGTGTATTTATTTTACCGCCCTTCTCTCTCTCTCTCTCTCTCTCTCTCACTTAATCCTTGGAAAAGCAAACGTAACCTCTCTCTACTCCCATGTAGTCCTATAGAGATCGTAATAACACCGTTTACCTAAGCCTGTCAATCCCTAGTAGATCACCAAACGCTATGCCAGAGTTTACATCTTAAGGGCTTTAGACGCAATTTATGATACTTGCGCACTCGTAATTGTTACGCTAGCCTTAAGCCCCCGTGAGTTCGGCTGACGAGTCGCTCTTTGAAGCGGGGCGGTTGGAACACTTCTACAGGCGTTGTTACTGTATGGCAGCTTCACCTCTGTACCCACATCTTTGACCTTATCTTTCTTTATCGCGTTATTTAAGCCTAAAACGTATTTATGTTTATTCTACACAGACAATTTTCTTTCTTTCTCCCAATTCGGCAAAATTTAAGGAACTAGTTTTCGAGTTAAAATTCCGTAATCCAGATGGGACAGAAAAATAAAAACTACTTTTGAAACTATTGGCGCTAAAACGAAAAGGCTTAAGGGCAGGCAGATTTCTAACCCCCCCCCCCTCCACACACATACAGACACCAACTCTCACTCTATTTCTTCAATCTTCTTTACCTTACTTACCCGATTGTGGTTGGAAGAAACGGTTATTTTTAGCTCAAATCTCCTCCGACAATGGAGAGAGAAAAGTTCCACCATGGATGACGCCTACTCTGTGTACCCTGGATTTATCAGCCTCAGGATGATTTTTTTAATTCGAATTTTATTAATTAATCAATTAATATTTAATCGCTAATATTGGTGATCCGGCCCAATAATATTGAGTATAATAACTTCACCCATCAAGTACTCCAGGGTACATTATCAGTATCATCCCTCCATTGTTTCGGGAGCAATCTCAGGCCAGGGAAACCGCCGGGGTTGATTGTAAGAGACTGGAATATCGGAGAAAAATCGCCTATCGCCTTCTGTCGAGAGAAATTTCTCTTAATATCCCCCCCCCCTTGTATCAAGTTAATTCGAGTTAGATTAAAAAGCTGGTTACGAATTCTTTAAGACGTTAAAGTATTTGCCTAATCATTAGTGACTGGTATATACGTTGTGATGTGTGAAACGGTCTTTGTGTTGTTGTATGGTGTTCATGGCAGGGGTTACTGGATTTCCCGGCGTTCAAAGACAGAACTCGACGTCGCATGAGTTTACCCGTTGGCCGCTTCCTGGATAATCGGCGCTCGAGTACAGCTTCAACTTGCTCCAGTTGTAAGAATCATTAAATATCATTTTATATACTCTTCTTCTATCTTTTGCTACTTTTTCTCCCTCTCTCTCTTCTCGCTTCTCTTTTTCCCGTTTAGTTTCGCGTTTTAGTTTCGTGGAAAGCGTGAATTTGACTCTTTATCTCTCCCGAGCCCCCTTTATAAAAGTATTCCCGTATAGTTTTCGCCCTAAAATCCTCCCTCGTACGGCAGTATCAAATACCCCAGTACGCCTAGCGTATAGTGTTCTTTCTAAAGGTTATTAGGTCATGCACAGACGCAAGAGAGGCAGAAGTAGAACCACGTATCAAAATAAACGTAATTATAAACCTTTGTGTATTTGTTATTACGTGGAATACAGTTTTAAGCCTCGGTCTCTGTTGTAATAACGGTTCTTACTTCATAATGCTGGTGTCAACTGCGAAAGGCGGGATCGTATAAATGACGTCATAATAATATTTACTAGGAAATATAGAAGCGACACGGGGAATGTTTATGGTAGTTCATTGATCGTGGTATTTGTGAAGATGGAGTGAGGTAACGAAACACGTGACAATCTGGCGTTTGTTGTTAAGGTTTTCTGAATTTGCTTTGTTTCAACTGAAGGGGTGTATAGGCCTAAAAACACGTATCGATTTTTGTTGATTAAAAATAGTCTTCCTTGTAGACAAGTTCATTAAACCGCGCGTTCCCATTGGTCAATTAATACGCCCTACATCAACGTTCTCTAGGGAGAACCGTGGTCTTATTTCAGTGTGAAACGTTTATGGACCTATAGGCCTAAACCGAGTTATACATGTACAATTATTTACTACTATGAACGGCTATAGGCTTTGGTATTAATTTAAGTTGAAATGAACAACCTGCATGGCCAACCTCTTTCGGGACTGAATGATTGTAGCGGAAAACATTGATTGGTATTGGTGTTAAATATGTAAATGTAAATGTAATTTGCGAGTGAAAGCTAGTTTTATCGACGTGAATAGGAAGTGGCGCTTTACTCTGTTGGAACGAGGGAAAATTAGGCTTAGCTCGTGGGATTAGGATTATATATGTTGTCAGCTATACCATATGGGATTGCGGGAGTTCCGAACTAGCGCGTAAATCACGAGGTGTTTTCACTTTTTAGATTCGTGATTCGCAATTAATTACGGAACGAGAAATATATATTACGGCTGTTAACATTTAAAGATAATTCTTATGAGAAGGCACGACAAATATTGTGCGTAAAAAACGTGACTTTTCATCAAAAAAACGCCTAATTTAGAAGATAGTATCATAAGTTCGTAAGATATGTTCCACCCATAAGTTTATCACTGATAACTTAGAAACTGGAGCTTGTCACAAAGTGATTGAGGTAGGTCATACATTCGAGGTAAAGCGAACGACGCCTGGTTTTGGCGCTGTCAAAGGCTTAGTAATGCGGACTAAATAGGACCTAGATGGAAGTCCTGCAAAACTATCTAACCGAGTGTAGGACTTCAATCCTCGCTTGTCGTTCTGCTAGAACTATAGCTCGAGCTGTAAGTCTCTCAATAGCATTAGGAACTATAGTGTCAAACTTATGGTAGGAACATATTACTTATAAACTTATGATAGTACGTATTCTTTTCGAATAGCTTCTTATATAGTATTCCTTTCCATTTTAAAACTGACTAAATATTAAAACGGATGTTATATCTCTGTACAATTTTATAGCGAAACGCTGTCTTAAATATTTTAATTAAGACGGAAATAATTTAATTAAGACGGAAATAATTTAATTAAGACGGAAATAATTTAATTAAGACGGAAATAATGAGGAAGCGGGAATAACCTTGGTCTAGGCTCGCTCGCTAACTCCTTCAACAACTAAAAAAAATCGATAAAAAAATCCCTTGTTTACTTTATTTTGATATAACGAAAAAAAGATGCGGTAATAGTTTATTACGTTAAAAAAATCGGGCAAATAAGTCTCTGAAACGAAAGTGAATTTCTCAATCCCCGTCAGCTCCAACTCCCCCTAACTCCCACTGATGTCCCTTGTGTAATAATCCCTGGATTCCGGACCCATAGTCAAGTCTCTCTCTCTCTATCTCTCTACGTTCACATCCTCTTCAATTCGACCGGTGATTGAACCGGTATATTATTCTTCTCCATCGCTAGCATCCAACCGAAGCATTTCGGACTCTAGTTCATTTTGTGGACAATAAAAGGCAACGTTTCAACTGTGTTTTTGTATACTGTATACTAGCGCGATGTGGAAAGTGGGTTGTTGTCGCGTCCGTACAACTTACCACTGACCTCGACGGGTGGTTACCATCCTTACTGGGCATCCGTTTTAACCCAGTTGGCCGGGTATATTCCGGGAAAATTAATCCTTTTTTTTTTTTTTGTTTCTGAGCTCCAAAAACAACTGTTGTTTAATTATTTTTATCGGGAAAAGCTGAGCCGCTGTGACTTTTATTAGAGAATCGTATTGCGTATTGGAATGTTCGGACGCTCCTTTTATTGGGGGATTTTTATCAAAGTTTTAAAATAATTTTTTAAAAAAGTTTTTAAGAGAATTAGTTTTGATTTTTTGCGTCATTTTTCGCGGTTTCTCTCTCTTTCTCTCGCTCGCCATTCGCCAAATATGTCAATATCATCAGCATCGTATACGGACACGAGTAGTGACGATGAAGGAATCTCACCTCGGGAAAAGGTTCAAAAGAACTCGAAAGGTTTCAGCGATTTTTGCGTTAAAAATATCAATCAAGCCGCCTTTGGGAGAAGGGAAATTGAAATCGCCGAGCAGGGTAAGTCCACAGTCGTTTATTTATTTATTTATTTATTCCACGTTCAATAGGGAGCTAACAGTTCTGACCCTGAAACGTCACACCCGTCTATCTCTTACTGGAGTTTCATCCCCCCCTAACGGTTGGAAACGGTATTCTACGCGCAAAAATGCCAACCAGAGAGGGGCTGCGTGACGTCAGCTCTCTCTTCCCCCTAGACAGTTGTTAGCTCCCTATATTGAAAGTACGTTTCCAAACAACATATATTTCGGTAATATTTCAAATAAGAACTAAAATTCTTGGACAATAACCTATGTTTATACCAAAATCAAACGCGTAAGCTCCTCCGTTTTGGAAGTTAGTAAACTCGATAAGGTCGCTACTGAGTTCCAAGGGGCTCTAACCTATTTGATCATTTACGGGTTCATTTTATTGTAAACTTCTTGTTGGGCAATATCGGATAAAAGCAAGTGTTTAGGGTGCAATTTCTCTTAATCTGATTGGCCCTTTTCTCTATCAGAAATGCCTGGGATCATAGCGTTGAGGAAACGAGCGGAAGAAGACAAACCTTTGAAGGGAGCCAAAGTAGTTGCGTGTACACATATCAACGCCCAGACAGCAGTGCGTGACGTAGAACATTTCTATCCCTTTTATCTTCCTTGGAACAGTTCTTTTATCTTCCCTTAGTTCAATCTACTTTATGTTCTTTATACTGTTTCGTTATTAATAGCGGTTCCCCTCTGTGTCGTTTTCTCCCCAAAAAAATCTCGCTTTTTACAAGTTATTTTCTCTCTTTTTTCCGTGTTCCAATCTTCCACGGGGATAAAATCTTTTTATTGTTCAACGCTCCATCAATTTGGTAATGCCGGGTCATCTAGAGCGGTTTCTTTTCTAACAAAATTCCCTTAATGTAAAAGTTAGGTCCTATCGTAATGATTTAGCTTTAGCGGGATAACATTTGAATAGAACGTTTCGGTAATAGGTTAGTTTAAGCAAGAAGCGATATCTAGTTTTTTAGGGAGGTGTAAGATGCCTAAGTATTCGCGCGCCATAGTCCCAGTCCCCCAGCTTTCAAAATACAAGGGGGGGACGTAAAAGGAGGCCATCGGGCTATTTCGCCTCTCCTCACTCGGAAAATATGACTGTAATTTTCGTCATTCGCGTCGCCGCGCTGACGTGAGTTTTCAAGAACCAATGAGATGCTGGTTGTAATTTAGAGGCGGCGGGGATTAACTCCGGAGCTGCGTTTGAACTGGAGATAAAGCTAGAAT
Source organism: Phalangium opilio (assembly GCA_019434445.1). Classification (NCBI taxonomy): domain Eukaryota; kingdom Metazoa; phylum Arthropoda; class Arachnida; order Opiliones; family Phalangiidae; genus Phalangium; species Phalangium opilio. The sequence continues at coordinate 105,717 of JAEQBA010002027.1, read as the reverse complement.
ATAAATGTGGCGAATTTATAACTTCTACCTAATAAACTAGATATCACTTCTTGGTTTAAGTTTATTTCCGACTTTTGTCGATGAAATGAGGGTTTTGGAAGATGCTGGGGGCATCGTTGGATGAGGTTTCACTTCCGGAATTTTATTAAATTTTAATATTTTCTATTTGAGGCAGGTTTTAATCGAAACATTATCGTCTTTGGGTGCCAGTATCAGATGGGCAGCTTGCAACATCTACTCAACTCAAGTTAGTTTAATTTTAAAATAAAACTAACTTTAATTTTATGTTAATTAAAGTTATTTTAACACTCGTAACTAACTCTTCCTACTTTTTTTTTAACAATTAAGAATGAAGTTGCAGCAGCTATTGCAGAATCTGGTACATTAAATTCAATGATAATTATATAGCTGGCAGTCTACTCGCGTTTCTAAAACAAACGAATTAACTTTAAATACTTAATTTAATTCCAAAGGAATACCAGTTTTTTCTTGGAAGGGTGAAACCGAAGAAGATTTCTGGTGGTGTATTGACAGATGTGTCCATGCTGATAACTGGCAGCCTAACATGGTAAAATTTTAATCTTAATTAAGTTAAATGTTCAAAATGGTTGCTAGAAGAAAAATAAACAATTACCCTTCAGATATTGGATGATGGCGGTGACGCGACTCATTTAATGTTAAAGAAATATCCCGCCCTCTTTAAAATGATCAAAGGTATCGTAGAAGAGAGCGTGACGGGTGTACACAGACTATATCAGCTCTCTAAAGCCGGTAAATTAACGGTACCCGCCATGAACGTAAATGACTCCGTTACCAAGACCAAATTTGACAATCTATATAGTTGTAGAGAATCTATTCTTGACGCGTAAGTCATTCATTTCAATTAGCGTAGCTTATTCCTGATCAGCGCCATCTACCCATAGCGGTGACTTTGAGAACTACTGTAAGCGGCAAGCCAATCAGATGTCGCTAAAATCTGGTGACGTCATTTTTGGTAAGACCCGAGAGTGCCAGTCAGTGACGTCACCAGATTTTAGCGACATCTGATTGGCTTGCCGCTTACAGTAGTTCTCAAAGTCGCCGCTATGGGTAGGTGGCGCTGATAAGGAATAAGGCTAATTAGCTTAACTTTAATCTTAATTAATTATCTGACGATCTCTTCAATTACCAATCGAATTCCCGCAGTTTAAAACGATCAACCGACGTCATGTTCGGCGGAAAACAAGTTTTAGTTTGTGGTTACGGGGAGGTGAATAATTAAAAGTTATTTCTGTTAAATGTTTGACAAAAACTGCGTGTATTAATTCTTGACAGTTCTCTCTTTAATTAGGTCGGAAAAGGTTGCTGTTCCGCTCTTAAAGGAATGGGTTCAGTCGTATACGTTACTGAAATTGATCCAATATGCGCCTTGCAAGCGTGGTAAGTACCATACCACCCTTAAAAGTTACCACAGAATTTCGCGTCATTTTTTACGTACGAATTGCGAATCGCGAAAGTTTATACAATTTCTTTTTGTTCCCAGTATGGATGGATTCAGGGTTGTGAAAATGAACGAAGTTATTCGAAATATAGATATATTGATCACTGCTACCGGTTAGTTAGTTAGTTAGATAGTTAGTTATGATAGTTTCACCAAAATTATAAACGTTTCCGTTTTAAAAAGGGAACAAAAACGTCCTGACGCGAGAACACATGGACAAAATGAAAAATGGATGCATAATTTGTAATATGGGGCATTCGAACACCGAAATTGACGTGGTTAGTATAGTGATTATAACAAACAGGGCCGGAAATAAGCACATGACACTGGACACTGTCCATTTTGAAAACTAAGGGGGTCACTGGCCCGTTTGACCAATAAATTTTCCCATAGTTTTGATAGCTTGACCATGAACACTCGACACTATATTTTTGCACACTCTAGTGGACAATGTCCTATAAATTTTTCTAGTCAAAGAAGGGGTCACTGGACACATGTCCTATGAGAAATTTTTCTTATTTCCGGCCCTGGTAACAAAGGCTGTTAGAAGGGCCTTTTTTCTCAGCTTCCTCCCGATCATTGTTACATTGATCGTATTACGGGGTTTAATATAGCAAAGTCTACGAACTCCCGATTTGACATGGGAAAAAGTTCGTTCGCAAGTTGACCACATCATTTGGCCCGATGGGAAACGAATAATTCTTTTAGCCGAGGGTCGTTTAGTGAACCTTAGCTGTTCTTCCATTCCATCTTTCGTCGTTTCCATCACAGCCGCTACCCAAGCTCTCGCCTTGATTGAACTTTACAACGCTCCCGGTGGAAGATACAAGAGCGACGTTTACTTACTGCCGAAGAAAATGGGTGCGTAAATTGATACCAAAAGGCGAGTAATTAACCAAAATTAACAATTAACTATTGTGGGATAGACGAGTACGTAGCCAGTCTTCATCTACCAACGTTCGACGCTCATTTAACGGAGCTTTCCGACGAACAGGCCAAATATATGGGACTCAATAAGGCTGGACCTTTTAAGCCAAATTATTACAGGTAAGACTGATCTCTAAAACACCACTTTCATCATCAAAGAAATTAAGTAAGTTAACTTAATTATCTTAATTGTTATTACGTAATTCAGATATTAGAAATGATTGCCGATGAACCTAGGCTTCCAAGCTAAAACGTTAAGTGATGATTAAAGATAAAGATAAAGATAAGTAAATAAAACAACAACGTTTGTTTGTTTGTTGACTTGTTTTGTTTGGAAAAAAAAGAGGGGGGGGGAAAGGATATGAGGAAATTTTAAGCAAGAAAATAATAAATGAATTAATTAATTCGGATAGCACGTCGCGCACGTCATTATATTGACACGGATATTATTATTAAATAAATTACAGTGAAAATAATTAATTTTGCATGAATTGATCTGCCTAAAAAAAAGTGTCTCGAGTTACGTAACGTAAACGGTAAAATCTCAAAAAAAAGAAATAGTGAAAAATCATGTTAAATTAAATTCAGTCAGATCATTAAAATATATACCAGTATTTCGGATCAATTTATATTATTATAAATAAAACTTAATAAATAAATAAATAATTAATTAAATAGTAATTAAATAATAATAATATAAATATTTAGATACAATAATTTTGGTTAATAATTTTTGACCGAAATTAGATTAAGATTTTTTTTCCGCCTAAACATTTCAGATCGTAGACGCCTTTGTTTTAATTTGCGAATCCTACCTAAATAAATAAATAATAATTATAGTTTTTAATTAGTTATAGTCAAGGTTTGCTTTGACTTCGGTGATTAGGAACTTCTTCCTTAAAAGTGAAATCCTGAAAATAATTAACGAACCCAAACCAAATAAACAAATACCAGAATATGCGTAGTACTATTCAAAGAACAATTTAATTTTTTTCAAAGTACCGGTACTTATTAATTAAAAACGAAATTTTTTTTAAAAAAATCTAAAGGTAGGTAATTAGCCTTATTCCTGATCAGCGCCACCTACCCATAGCGGCGACTTTGAGAACTACTGTAATTGGAAAGCCAATCAGATGTCGCTAAAATCTGGTGACGTCACTGAGGGGCACTCTTGGGTCTTACCAAAAATGATGTCACCAGATTTTAGCGACATCTGGTTGGCTTGCATATTACAGTAGTTCTCAAAGTCGCCACTATGGGTAGGTGGCGCTGATCAGGAATAAGGCTAATTGACGAAAGAATTTTAAGATTTGAGGAAGGAAAAAAAATTATTTTATTTAAAAAGAAAAACTAAAATTTGCGTTTAAAAAATGCATTTTTATCCGAAAAACCAGAGAGAAGTTTTTCCCCAAACATATTAGTACCACCCTTTTAAAAACCCTTTACTTTCTCTCGCATTTAGATTTTTTTATTTTACTTATTTTTTCAAATTAAATTAATCTTAATCATTGTGCCATTCCAGGATAAGAATAAACGTTTATATACCTTCAAATTAGGCTAGCCTTTTTAAAACAATTAAAATTATTATCATAGCGTTTAATTCACGATAAAAAAATAAATGGCCTCTTCCCTCATTTTACTTAGACCTCCATAGTCCGTCCAGAAACGGAATGAATAAAAAAACATTGTGTTTTTGATTTACACCACGAAATAACCAAACGAAAACCAACCAACGTAACCTTTAAATTTTATTGACAAAAAACAAAAGCAAAACGAGAATGAAGCCCACGGGTTTATTATTATAGGCCTACCAGAAAATATATATATTGAAAACTTGTAAAGTGAACCGTTTTAAAGACAAAAATTGCGTAGAAAATAAAAAAAAAAATACAAGAGTCAAAATTTTCTTCTGATAGGATAAAACAATGTACAGGATTATAAAAGATAAATTGTAAGTAGTTTAAAAATTATGGAAAAAAAAGATATAATTAAAAGAAGGTATTAATGTTGCGCCATTTTGTAATTTTTGTATTTACATTTGTTGAAGTTTTAGGCCTAAATCGCTTTAAATTATGCGCTTTCTTCCTATTGGACGATTTAGTTTGAGTTTGCAATAGTCACGTGATTTCCATGACGCCATCTTTCTTTTGTCTCTTCCAAGGCACGCCGCTTAAAAAGGTACGCGAACATGTCGGGTCAGTTCGGGTCGTTTGGTGAAATTACGTTTAAAGTAAGTCGGATTATTCTAATCAGCCAAAATAAATAGAACGGACCAATATACGATGGAAAATATTAGCGTAAGAAAGGGGAAAATCCACCGAGATGTTTTGTCAAATGGATTATTATTTCCGCCGAGTTTAAAGAAAGGTTTATTTGTGAAGCCAAGGCTTAGTGGTTTTTGGCATGATGGTGATGAGCGCGAGTTCGCGGTGGTTTCGTCTTTATGACTCTTCGCCGAAGTTTGAGAACTTTGCGACTTTGTAATTGGACTCCAGGCTTTAACCGCGGGTGGACTATTCTTCTGTAAAGTAAGTGAATTATCTTTTTTAATTTAGTTAAAATGGTAAGGTCATTGATAAGAAAGGCCTTGCACTACCTCGATTGGCGAAATCTTGTAACGTTGCGGGTCAACGGCCCAAGTTTGAAAGCTATAAGCGATGCCGTATTCAATTAGGGAACCAAAAATTAGAATAAGACAGGCGAAAAGCCAAACGTCGAGTCCGGTTATGTAGTGAACGGGTGGTAAAAGGGTTCTCGATTGAGCAATTTGAGTCACTATAGTTAGTAGCGCGGTAACTCCTATGGTAACCCTGGCCGGCGCCGCGCTGACGTCAATCCAAAATGATAACCAAGAGAGCGATACCACGATGGTACTGGGGAAATACAGGTTGACCACGCTCCCGGTTAATCTTCGGTACAAACTAAAGTTCCCCCAAAGTTCCGTGTAATTGCCTGTGGAAATAGTTCCGCGGATGAATCTTTGTTGGGGATCATACTTAGTAACATTTCCTACCAGTATGCCACGGCATGAACTCTTTGACTGGTCTAGGATTACGAAATATAAAATGCAATGGTTCCACTTTGTCAATCATTTTGAAAGCCGAATGATTGACCATGGTTTTAGGCGATCCTTCCTCTCCAACCCAATGTAGAGTTACTTTATTGTCCGGATTATGCACTGTTTGTTTTTTTTTCACTTCAAAATTATTCAATACTCGCGAAAGACAGTTTAAAATAGAGAGTGCAGCTTGGTTTTATTGTGCCAACGTTTTTCTGGATAACCGCTAGCTTACTTAGTCCAATTTTGAAAGTGCAATGTTGAGAATCCAAGGGAAAGAGATGAAAATCCATGGGACAGTTGACTTTGAACAAGTACCTGCGGTTCATAGTTGTTAGTAATTTCACGTTAGCTTGGAAATTTGCGAGGGGGAAGACACTTGAGAACTCAGGTGTACAATATGACTTGAATTGAACTCAATGTACTGTCAAAGCTGAACTCTGAGTTCCGAAGGATTTGAACTCGATGCACTGTCAAAGCTGAACTCTTTTGAACTCAGGTGTACACAGAGATCTAGAGCGTCTACCCCCTCGGAAATTTGTTATACCTTTCAACCCGATATATGGTTTCATCCGTCATGAATTTGTAGCTGCGATTAGGTACCATAGCTTTGAAGGTTTTTATGTCCTTGCTGTTGGGAAAGATAACGTCTGGTTTCCACATACATTCCGCGATTTTGGGAGGCAATAGAATCGGAGCATCCGGGTCTTTCACACCGATAATTGAGAAATTTATCATTGGATTTTTCCATTGGTCTACTATGTAGGCGTGTAGACGGTACTCCTAAAATTATTTTCACCGGAATAAATAAATGAAAATATCCTTGACATTTTATCCTAAGTGAAAACGGTCGTGGGAACATGGCGTGCGCTTTTTACACTCAGAGTCCTTCGAAAATCTATTGAACCATTACCATGTTGTCTTCCATAATCTGATCGATGTCCATAATAGAAACATACAGATAATCGTCTATTTTCACTCCTGCGAAATATTATTAAATAAAAAAGAAGTGTTCGCCCATAACGCGTTTAATTTCATTTATGGAACCAGGGATAGATTTAATTTTAGAAGTAGGAATGGAGAACAGAGTAATATCTGGGCGCGCGTCAAAGTCCCGGACCCCCTTCCCCTTGTATGAAAGAAGAGGCGGGTCATTGCGACAGAGCTGGTAGAAAGGAATTACGTATTTTTTTTGGCCGTCCCCGTCAGCAACGTCATCAAAACGTAGTTTAAGTCAGCCAATAGGATAATTTAAACTTTTCGTTACGTCTTGGAGGGAGAGTACGCTCTATAGAGTGCTGTCAGTTGTGACGTCAGATCCAAGGTTAAACGTCACGAGTCTGCCTTTAGCAATGGGCGGCCATGACAGTTACCGTTTTTTCTTTATGGGAAAACAGCATGGGTGACGTCACACCGGCGCTTCTGAAGTTCTGACAGCACTCTATAGAGCTATCTCAGTTGTGACGTCAGCGCCTAGATAAAACGTCCCGGGCTTAGGTTTGGCAGTGGGCGGCCATGTTTGGTACCGCTTTGGTTCTACGGGCAAATAGCATGGGTGACGTCACACTAAGACTTCTAAGACAGCTCTATACTGGGTGGTGTATGAGTGGGACTGAAGTAAATACTAACCCTCCTCCATTCCTAGTTCTAAAATTAAATCTATCCCTGATGGAACCCTTTAGTAAGTAATACGACCTTTTTGGGTCGGGTCACTTTGAATTTCGCAGTTACGTAACTCTTCCGGAGTATGGTAAATATCCGGACCCAGTCTAAATTAAAAACAATAATTATAAAGAATTTATTCATCCCCAAAAATAATAAATTATTTAAGACACATTTTTGATGGAAGATGACGATTGTGACATATATAACAACAAATTTATAGAAAACTTTAAACCGAGTTAACAATTATACGTAGTGTGCATGTATTTGAGTGGTGCAGTAACGAAGGAGCTGGGTGAATTACATCTATTTTTTACGAATAATCGTTATTAAGGTATTATTAAAGTAAGGCGATATAAATGGAATATCTATGTCCTCTCTTTGTATTGATTATACGGTTTAACTAAACCCATTAATAACACAACAAACCAACTGAACGAAAATAAGTAATCACTGTTAGCTAGATTCGAAGGTTTTTTCATGTCGCTTCAATTGGGTACTTGGAAAATTCGCTATCCCAGTGTTTTGTTTCGTACACTTCCGAATTTTGAACGAAAGTATATATACGGAAGCCATTTTCACCCTGTACACCAAAGGTCACCCGACTTTCCTAAGTAGCGGTGACAATTGATTTGTTATATAAACACTCGTCTGTTAAACAAACCTCGATTTAAATTATACGCTCACGTCAGGATATCGTGTTGATCTAAACTGAAGAAAGTGTTTTCCTCCCCTTTTGATCAGAATTGACTTTGCAAAGAAACTCTCGAGAATCTTTTCTGACCAACTCATAAAACCCTTATTGATTTGTGAAGTAAAATACGAAAGATTTAATATTTTAGCCCCCGTAGAGTACTTTAGAAAATAAGATACGTTTTGAAGCCACCCCCCCCCCGGGTTTCTTTTTCGAATTCGATAAATAGGCTTTTAGCTAATTGAAAATTCGTCGAAATTTGAAAGGACTATTAACTAATAGTTTCCATAGCGATTAATTAATAACAAACGTGGTTAATTTAATTTCCGTTTTTTTTTTGGTGGTCAGAAACACACTTAACCGAAATATTTTACGACTTTAAAATTATGATTAAGAATAGTGATCTAATTTGAGTTATCGCGAGTGAATGAATGAACAATTTCACGGGAATAAAGTTAAAACAGGGTTCGTGCTGAACCTGGAAAGCCTGGATAAGTCAGGGAATTGGAAAATGCGGGCAAAAGTCAGGGATTTAAAAGATTTTTTCCAAAAAAGTCAGGAATTTCGTTTGGAATATGAAACCATAATTGCTTGGAGCAATGCTAAATATTAGCCCAGGTGTAATTATGAAGTGGACTCTAGAGTGTTAAACACCTTAAGATGATCGGGGATATTGGCAAAATTAGGTCAGGGATAAGCTGGGAAAGTCAGGGATTTGCAATATGAAAATGATCCCGACTTAATTGGTCCTTTTTCCATTAGGAACTACAAGATGATAAGCAACTTTTAAAGATGATATCCAACTTTTTTTTTTCGATACTCTCAAACAAATTGGTGATTAACTTACCTGATAGTTACTTGTCCTAAAGTAATTGATAGCAAAGTTGCGAAGAAAAATCCACTTAACGAAACCATAATCCCCGTTAGACCACTCTGAAGTTCCTGTAAGTTATCTAACCCGAGAGGGAGAGAGAATTCCCACTGCCAGACAATGCTACGGAAAAATCGCGTATAAGTTGGACATTATCGAAAAAGCATGTCAGATAGAAAATTTTACGATAGCGCATGCTCCTTCGTGAGAAAGTTCTTTCTACTACTCGCATTTAGTAAAGTGAATTTATTCCCAACTTGAATGAATATTGAATAGACACAGCCGCGGTTTCTAAAGGCAACCTGTTGAACTTCTTCGTTTAATATTCAGGTATTAATTATTACAGGGTTCATACAACTTTTGGAAAACAAATTTCCGAGATTTCCAGGTTTTTCAACATATACTTCCTTGAATTTTCCAGGTTTTTCCCGTATATGGAGTATTCTATGGAGCAAATGTTAACGAAGGAGGGGGGGGCAATTAAGACTATTACATAATCAAAGGACATCCCCGTATCTCTAATATAACCAGAGTTATGAGCCTCTAAAGTATAGTGTAATGTTAATCCTATGGAGGGGGGTATGTTTATGAACATTTTGCTTAATTACGCAAATTTCCCTAAAAATTCGAAATTTCCCTGAGGTTTTTGTCAACTATTTATTTCCCTGACTTTTCCAGGTTTGTATGAACCCTGTAAAGGTAACCTGTTGAACTTCTTCGTTTAATATTCGGGTATTAATTATTATATTCAAAACAGGCTTCATTTTATTTAAAACATTAGCTGATCACGCGAGTAAACCAAAGTAACTGGTCCGCGAAACTAGAAAGTTACAAAAGTTTCCCAACTGTGAAATTAGAGATTCTTTAGTTTAGTACTTGCACCCTAGGTCTAGCAACCCCTGGATATACCTTACCATTTCTATTCGATAAAAGCAAAGGTTTTTCCGATCGGTTTTCCATTGTTACTTTACCAACCAAGGGTCATTTGACTCGATTAATAATTTAAAAGCGTAACTTAACATCGATAAACTCGCTTCCAAAATAAACTCCAGTGGTTGCGCTCGGCTTCTAAAGCTATTTGCTTATTTATCGAGGAGAAACGTGGTTTGGTTGACACAATAAACAGCCGGTTTAATATTGACCTTATACTTATGTTTAATTGCGAAACGCACTTACAAAATCGTACATAGTTGACAGTATAACAGCATTCGCTACTTTAGATGTAAAAAAAGAACTAATGTAAATGATTATGAATGATATATTTACAATTTCCGGAACGCGTTTTGAATTTCAAAAATGTGGCGCAAAGAGAAATAACTCTTTTAAGTCTCGCAACATTAACTGGGAAAACATTTTATAGATTTTTTGGGGGGTCGATTCCATAAACAAAGTTGTAAATTTAAAACGATAAAAACAAAAAAAAAAAAAAAAACAAGGCTACTGGTCGAAAAATAGCCGTAAACCTTTTAGGATACTCTAGAATTATGCTTTTGGCGATTTTTATTTATGGTTATGTATTTACAAATGGCTGACTTTTGGCTTTATACTCTCCAGTAAACAAAGTGCCAAAAATATATTCATAGCCTATACAGCAAAAATATGGGCCCGAAAAGTATTGGCGTTACTCAACGTGGTTTCTTTCCACCAGACTCTACTGAAAAATATTAATGTTTACCATCTTTATTTTTATTATTTAAAGAATACCCTATGTTTTAAAGGTAAAAGGTAGTAGTTCGTAGGATAGTTTTAAGCTAAACTCGTAAAACGTGATCATAAGTTGAAACCCCGTCATTAAAGGAACAGTCTCTAGTAAACTGCCATAAAGGCTCCGACGTGTAAGCCACTGAGATCTGCGTGTTGTTGAGGACACTGGTTGTCGTGATGGGTCATTTGTTGGCCCGTTGTTGTTGTCACGATGAGTCTTTGATCCAAATTAGCGGGTATACTAGCTTCCATATTAAGATGGGTCCCGTGATGTTTATGGTTTTGGTAAATTAAGTTATTATGATCGTGATGATGATGACCTAAATGTTCTTGATAAATCATAGTCGTTTGAAAATCGGACGAATGGGGGTGTAGCAATATCACTTCTGTACTGACTTCTTGGGGCGTATTTTCTTGGCTTGGCTGCTGTTGCGTCGTCTGAGATTGCTGCGATTGACTCTGCTGAGGTTGCGATTGCGCTAGTTGTTCGTGTTGTTGGGAATTGGCTTCCGAAGCTCGCGATTGATGTTGAGGAGACGTAAATTCCGTTCTAGTAGCGTAAACTAAGGGTGGTTCCGCTTTAGGTCGTCTAGGTTTTCTCGGTTTATAAGGCGATTTCGCCGTGGACGTGACGTCACCAGCCCCGGCCCCATTCGCGGGCGTCCCGTGGTGTTTATCCGTGTGTTCTTTTAATTTATCGCGTCTGGAACTGGTGTACTCGCAATGATCGCATTTGAAAGGTTTTTCCGTTAAATGTATGCGTTCGTGACGCACTAGGTGACTTCTTTCCACGAAACCTCGTCCGCAAATGGCGCAAATATGGGCGCGAATGGCTTTATGGGTGCGCGTGTGAGCTTTGAGTTGGCTTCTTTTGGGGGAGAAGTACTCGCAATTGGGGTATTCGCAACGGAAAGCCGTGCCAGCGTGAATTCGCATGTGCGAAACGAGGTACGATTTGTACTTGGTGGCGAAGCCGCAAGTGTCGCATAAGAATGGTCGATCTTTACGGTGACTTTGAACGTGCTGGTCCAAGCCAGCCTTCATGGAAAATCGTCGACCGCAGAGATCGCATTGATAAGGCTTTTCACCCGTATGACAACGCGTGTGGATTCGCAAGTTCCATTCCGTCCGACTCGTGTAATTGCATTGGTCGCATTTGAAAGGCCGCTCGTCCGTGTGTCTCATTCGGTGTTTCAATAATAATTGGACGCGATCGCATGTGTACGAACACGATTCGCAAGTGTAAGGAGGACCGGAGAAATGATCTTTCATGTGAATGTAAAATTCTCGGTTCCAGTTGCAGCTATATTCGCACAGCGTGCAATTGTAGATGATTTCCTTGGCATGAACTCGCGCCACGTGTTTTTCCAGGCGAATGGCGCTGTGTTCGACGTAGGAACAATGAGGGCATTTACCTCGACCTCGGTAGGGTTTCGTCAGGGGCGGGTGCTGGTGACGTTCGCCTTTAGCTTTAGTACCATCTGGTTCCGTGTCCGTCGAGGAATCGCGGTGGTGGTAATCGCCGTCATTATTTTCCAAGTTGCTACCCTCGCCTAAGCTATTCTCTTCAAATTGAATTAGATCGGATGGAATGGCGTCTTCCGTCACCCCGAATGTTTTTCTCGGTCTTCCGCGTTTTCGTTTCGGGGTATCACCTTCCGTTAAAGGAGTACCAGAGTCGACGTATGTCGTTGAGATTTTTCTAGGTTTACCGGCTTTTCTACCACGTTTGCCTGGAATGGGACTTAATTCGGTTTCGTGGTTATTTTCCTTTTCATCACCTTCTTCGTCCACTTTGGCTGAGTTCTCCATTATATCTTCTTCGGTTATACTGTTATCAATCTTATTAGCGGCCGCGGCGGCTGCGGCCAATCGTTCTCTTTTTCTAGCCAGAGTAGAATTTTTTCGGCTTTGTAGGTCGGAAGATCTTCTAATAGTTCTTTTGGCTGGTCGACCCTTTTTGCCCAATGGCTTCTTAGCCCTAGTTTGCGGCGGTTTGACTTCCGAGTAGGAGCTGTCGCTATCCGTGGGGGCTGGGTCATCGTGAAAGTCCATGAATTCATCATCTTCTAAATCTCCCTCTTGAAACATTTCTTCCCGTTCTTTACTCTGGTTCGAAGCTCGACGGATTTTCTCGGTATTAGGGGATGTGACGTTAGGCGTTGATTTTGGCAAAGATATTTTTAAAGGAGGTAGTTTGGGTTCCGAGTTATTGTCTTTAACCGGGGTTTCCGGAAGAGTTTTTGTTATGGTTTCCGAAATTAAACCATTGGCGTTATCTTCCTGCTCTAATTTATCGATAGCAACGGCCACCGCCATATCCATGAAAGTGTTATTATTATCTAACGTTTCACCATCGGCTTCTAATTCCATTTTGAGTTGATCGTAAAGGATCATTTTTGATCCTAAATCGATATTATTCACTTTAAGAATGGATAGGAAGTAGAAGGCGCCGCGAGCGCTAACTTCGTACAATTTTTCCGTTTGGAAATGGTTAAAAATTGATTCAACGGGGATTTGGTCCCATTCCACAATTGTCAATAACCTTTTCAGATCTTGTTCCCTATTTTCAATATCTTGGCTAACCCATTTAGTTATCATTTTCAAAAGATTCTCTTTCGGCATTACAATATCTTTGTCCCCCAAAATGGATTCCAAATTTTGAAGTTGCATAGATAAGAAATCGTTATGTTCTAAGATTTTATCCCAATTTTCAGAAATGAACAACGAAGAAAGCTTTTTTAATGTATGTCTAGAATATTTCTCCGACATTTCCCTAATTTTAACGCAATTATTTAAATTCATAAAGTTTGTCAGGTAATCTTCGCAATAACTTTGCAAACTGTCGAGAATAAGATGATTGGATAATCTCAATAATTCACCAACATTTTCCCCGTCAATGGTAATAGTTCCACTATACATAAAATTCAGTAAATCATTAAAAATTTTGTGATTGTCGCACGCGACTGTCAATTGTTCTCGTATGGCTTTATTTTTCTTGAGAACCGAATCAAAGTACGGGCTGCGTACGGCCAATACACTCCTATGAGCGTGAAATAATTTTCCCTGTACGTGTAGAACTACGTCGCAAAAACGTCCATCTTCCCGTTGATTTTGTAGTTTTTGAACCAAAATGGACGAATGATTAGTTTCGCTGTAGGTCAAGTAATCCGGTATAATTTGTTGATTGAATTCTTCCATGGTTTTTTGACGCTTTACGAACGATTTCGCAATATTTTAACAGGTAAACATTACTAAGCCTTGGCAGTTTTCGATTACGCCTTCAAAACCTAATTTAATAAGTTGTTTACGTTATATAATGGAATATTTAATCGAAATATATCGTAGAAAAGCTTACCCATCTATGAAATTGAGTTTTTAAAATTCTTTTTATATCATCGATTATATTTATTAGGCTTAGGAAACGCCCAGACTGACTTTTATGGCGGGCCCCTTTGCCGCGTTTCAGGGTTGATAAAATTTATAAAGATCGTTACGCGTTCCGATATTTTTCCAAGGGTTTTACGCTCAAAATTACGATTAAACGAATGTATTTGCGATTAAAACTGATTCTAATTTGACGGACACTTAAATTTAATCGAGATTAAAGCCTTTTTAACTCGAAAATAGTATAACGCCGTTTTGTAGCAAACGGAGCTTTTCTCTTCGGGGTCTGAGAAGAGAGGGGAAAAATAGTAAAGTTCTTTTCCTCCCCTTTAGATATTGGAAGGAAAATCGGAAATAACGAGACTATTTCGCTTTCATTTTTAATTAATAAAGTTTATTAATTGTTTTTAAATATTATTGAATTCAGAAAAAATAAGTCAAGTAAACGTTTAATTTAATTTTGAAATTGTAACTAAATTCCTTAGTTGTCAACCCCTCATTTACGGATTACCCTTAAGCGATAAACGGGGGTCTTTTAATAATAAATCTTTTAATTAGAAAGCCAGCAAAATAAAATAATTTCCCAAAGTTTCCCGCCAGAATTTTGAAGGTTTCTTATTTCTTAGAAATAACGAGGCAAATTTTGTTCAAAAAAATGCAAATAATTTTAATATTTTTCAAAATTATTTCACCATAGGCGTGTTTATTGTTGTATTTTACTAATTGTTTTTAAAACTTCGGAGTAAATGGACGGATTTTTTTGTTAATTCCATTTTAATTTCGTCTCCTAATCTGACTAACCTCTATGACGAATTTATAAGAAACAAGTTTATAATAGAAATTACTCGTTTATCTTTCAGAAAGTGTCCGATATAATTAAAAGCGTTTTCATTTTAAGCTAATTAACACAATTTATAGAAAAATATGAAACTAACGGGGCTATATTATTATTATCTCTTCCTCCTCGTTGGTTGGTTTGTCCACGGGTTTTTTTCGTCTTCGCACGAATACATTCGTGACTAATTAAGCCCAAATTTAATTAGATGACGTTAAAATGAAGGAATAGAACATTTATTATAATCTGGAAGAAAGTTTTCTATAATCCTTTTTAGGGTTTATTTTAAACTTATATAAACTTTGGGATATGGTTTAAAGTCTTTAACACTGTTTATAAACACTTGAAACGACAACGACCTGATAAATTTCTCTCATCTCGAACTCGACCCTATAGATATATTTCTATTTAGACTTTTAAAGTTTTTAATAACCTTTAACCTTTATTCAAAACAATTAGTGACCTTTTGACCTTTAAGTAACGTTTCACTGGTCGGGTGGTTCGTCCCACGCGACTAACGAGGACATAGCTTGTACCTTTCTGGGTCCCACTTTGGAAACGGAAATGGGTTGTGGTTCCGGTGGGTCATTAAATAGTTTTTCAATTGGTTGCCTTTGCGCCCCCGGTGTCCACCCACCCGCTTCCTCAATGGGTGTGCGCGCGTATCCTTGATTGTCCAAGCCCTTGTCCTCCTCGCTACACTCGTCTATTTGGTGTAAGCCGACTTCTTCCAAACTTAAGTGTTTCAACTTTCTGTGATGGTGTTTACCCGATTTCTTCCTGCTTTTGCCGCTCTTGGTGCTGGAAGTGGATGGAAGTTCTTCTTCGGGTCCTTGATTGAAAACCATTTCCGGTGGCGGTGGTAAATCCTGGGATGGTGTTATTTCGATTCCCACTTTAGATTTTTTCAGTTTCTTACATTTTTTCTTCTTTTTGGCCTTTTTCTCCTCTTTCTTTGCCTCCTTGCTTTTACCGTCCACCATCTCGCCGGAAGTCGCGTTAAGTCTCGCTCTAGAACTTTGACTAGAACTATGTCCCGCCCCCGCCGCGATCTGATCTGGGACGTCCGGTTCTTCTAGGGAGTCGGAAGGCGTTTGATAAGCCGGTGGAGGCGTACTGTCGTTGATGTACCACGTCTTCCTTTGCATCTCTTGAACCTCTTCTGGTGTCCAGTATTCCATGACAGTGCTTGAACTGGCACTCTTTCCTGATTGGGTAATTTTCCGTTCGGGGTGGCGATGGCTACTTGACTACCTAAAGAAGTACCGATTTCGTTATTGGTCACCTTCGGTGCGATGGAATTGTTTATGACACCGTTGAGAATTGTGCTAGACGGTGGAAGACTGGTAGCTGAAGAAATCGGCGGGAATGTCCCATCGGATGTACCGGTAGCTGGTGGACTACCATTGGGCTGCCGACCTTCCTGGTTCAGAACGTCTAAATCGTTAAGCCAGGTGATTTTCTCGAAGACTTCGCCGAAATTGGCCTTTGGCGTTTTGGGTTCCTCTTCTTCTTCCTCGGCTTCGGCGCCTGTGTTCAAGGCGCTCAAATCCCAGTCGTGGGCGAAGGCTAGTTGATTCAGAGCCTTGCCTAAACCGTCCGCTTTCGGTGGTCCTCCCGGACTCTCGTGGCATTCAAAGTCGTCCGCGTTATCCGGCCGCCTCCTGGTTGTCTTGGCCGCGACATTCGTATTGGAGAAAAGTTTCTGACGCAGGACATCAGCGCTGCCACCGTTTTGACGAAGTTCTACGATGATTTTTTCTTTCCCAGTCGCTAAAAAAACAAAACAAATTTAACTTCAAGTTCGCGAAGACTTTATGGGGATGTTACTTCCAGTTCATGAGTGCACCCTTCCTCTGTCTCGCTTTGTTTTATTTTTGCTCTTAATGACCATGACGGCTCTAATCTCCTTCTCAGGATCATCCGCGTCACCCCCAGAAGACGGTAGTTTGATGGAATAAATATGCATAAAATCTAAGGCTAAGGCCATTTTTGACTGACAGCCCTTTCCAGAGCTACCACAATCTTGGCCCACTGTTTCGAAGAAAACAATAGTCAACTAATTTCATTGGGCTAAACACTCAATCTAAGCCTAACGTTTACCTGTCTCATCCATTCTCTCTCGGACTGCGTAATAACGACGCAATAGGTGTTACCCATCATGGCGATCAACATGTTCAACAATAGGATGGGAGTCAAAATCATAAAGAGAGCGAAAACGACCTGCGTCAAGCCCCGGTAGTAATTGTCCCCCATTCCTTGTACTCGTACTCCCCCAGTGTCATATGGAACAAATACATCCACGTCTCTAAGTAACCGTGAAACTCTTGCTATTCTCGTCATTGGGAACTTTCTTTAAAAAGTAGAAAGCTGGAAACGAGAGAAAATTACTGGATGGTACGTTAATAGGCAACACACTTACTTGATTGGCTGAATTAATTACCTTGAGTAAAAGCGAGAAGAAAAATAAGTAGATGATGCTAAAACGAAACATATCCCCCACTAACATGTTGTATATCATCGTGACGAATGGACCCGTTAAACGGACAGCGCTAAATTAAGGGTTTAAACCTCATTGTCAGTACATTCGTAAGATTCGACACCTTAATCAACTTACCCCGCGAAGAATATAAGGAAGAACCAAGATCCGGGAAGGGCATGGAGAGCACAAATCAATCCTCCATGTACCTGTGACCAGCCACGCGACACGGAATACACATCAAAACCATTACGTTGGACACTAAGAAGATGGCTTTCGTCGGATTGCTGCTCTGTAAATCGACCGCAAAATATATAGCAATGTCTTAATTACTACTCGAAATTATACTCGAGGACCTTACCAAGTTTAAAAGGAAGCCAGAAGCCCAGAAGCCTTGCGCATGATCTCCTCGACTTGTTGAAGAAAACGAATCCGATACACCCTAAACACGTCCCGATTTCGGCGCAGTAACGACACTGCGTTGATATAAAAGAAATGGAGTTACCATTAACGTTCCGTTTGATACAGTCTCTATACGAACTATATCGTGGCCTTCCGTTTCGTCAACTTCTTCAAGAGCGGCTCTTCATCATTTGGACGCAGAAAACCGCGATACTCAAGACCAACAGATGTGAAAACATCAAAGCTAGACGTTTCAGAAACTGACCCTGTGAACGGAATAATAACTTAAGCTCTTAAAACCTAATCACGGTATAAATCTCGGGACATGATAATAGTTAAACGTACCCTCGCGAATGTTTTCCATTTCTCCTCCAGTAATCTTTGTATAACACCTCCGTCTAACATATCCAATGCTCATCCGTCGTTCCATTTAAATTATCATTAACGCCGAATTCCAGTCTTAAATTTAATCGTTTAAATTAAATTTACAAATAAAAACACATTTACTGAACGAACTCTTAGAAAGTACTTACTCGTTTTTTCCACTGGTAAGATTGTATCCAAGGCGTTCAATGGATATCCGAACACGTGATATTACTGTACCTCCAAAATTCCTAGAAAGAAGATTGAAAGATATTTTTAGTTAGTTGGAAAAATAACATCCAAAGTATATCAATCCAGGGTTGCCACGGTCAGGGAAAACCTGGAAAAGTCAGGGAATTTAAAATGGGCCGGAAAAGTCAGGGAATTTTAAAAATTTCAGCATAGTCAGAGTCAGGGAATTTGATTTTAGTGGGTAAAATTTCTGGGATAAGTCTTTATGAAAGAGTAATGAAAGTTTCTCCTCATCCTCTCTTAACACAGAAACTCTAGAGCAATCCTTAAAAATGCTGTCTGGAATTGTTTGTATAAAGTAAATTGCTCTCTAAAAAATCTCTCAGAGTGT